>JAOQMR010000001.1:19823690-19835022 GCA_027563865.1 Erythroxylum pelleterianum
AAAAAAAAATTTAAGCGATATTCGTTAATATATGATTCGTTCGGTGACGAGTTGGGTTCCGGAAACGGGTCCCAACAGTTATTCACAACTGAAATACATAATAATGTTTTTAGATTATACGAGGAATGGTTACGATATCTAATGCCCGAGAAAACACAAGATGATATCAACAAAAAAGATAGAAGACACTTTCCTTAATGGTTCAAGAAATATGTAATTTTCACTTACAATTATTGAAATGATTGAATTATAAGATTAAAATGTTCAAATGACATTATATTGTTTAATATGATAATTTCTTTTATGTAGGCCTTAGAAAATCCAATAGAGAACAAATTCATATATAATCTTGCAAAAGAACCTTTACGAACTGTTAAAACGTATCCGGTGTATTTCGTTAATGGATACAAATATCATACATAATATTATGGTCATAGCACATCAATAGTAAATAGTGGAGTTTGCATATAGGGAGAATTGATGGATTACTATGGTAAAATAATTGAGATACTTGAAATTGAGTACCCTGCATTATCAATAAAGCGAAGTATGATATTTAAGTGTGACTGATTTGGTCCAACTCCAAATGTTGGTACAAAAGTGCATAACTGATATAATCTAGTTGAAATCAACCAGCGAAGATTATTTTGACCATTTGAATCTTTTGTGTTGGCAATGCAAGCGATCTAGGTATATTATGTTCCTTTTCTCAGTTTACGACGAGATAAGTCAGATTGGTTGGCCGTTTACAAAGTTAAACCTAGAGGTGTTTTTTAATCATATGGAAAAGGAGAACAAAGAATTGAAAATGAAGCGTTTCAGGAAGATGTTTATGAAATAAATGCATCTATTACATCTGACGAGAATGAACCTTTAAACAATCCAAATAATGAATATGTTGAAATTTTATATGGAGAAGATGAGGAGGGCAAGAGATCTGAAAAGGAGCCTGAGTTTGATTCTAAATCTTTATAAAAAGAAGATGATGATTTTGATTTACAATTAAGTACTGATAGCAATTAATTTGTGTTTGTAATAGAATATTATATTCAATAAATAAATTATTGAATTTTCAATATATTGTTATATATTGAATTGAAATTGTTATATTCTAGAATATTCAATAAAATGTGAATTTTAGGTAATATGTCACCAACGAGAAAATATGATATGATGTGATCAAGGTTTAAACCACGATTTAGAACCAGTTACTATTCAGGTGAACCATCACATTATGCAGTTGCAATTGAATCAGATGTACCTCCAGCTACTACACTTATAGATGAGGCATCACCTTCTGTACCTGCTGTTACACCATCCACCACCCCCATATTAATAGAGATATCAAGGATATACGATGCAGATGAAGGAGGCAGCCTCCAACCTAGAGCTAAGGGAGTTAATGGAAGAACTTACATCATAATTGTCAACAATCTGTAAGTGAAAATACATTAAATACTATATGTTTATAATTAACTTATAGGTTTAAATTTAAAAATGATATAAAATTATTTGTTTTTATGTTAGGTTGATTCCATATGGATCGTGCTTAAGAAACATGACATCCAAATTCAAGGAAAAGATTGATCTTAAGGGTTATATATGGAAGAATATCTCTCAGGCGGTAAAGGATTTTTATTATCAACAGCTTGAGGTACAACAAAATATATCTTTTGTATTTTTAATTAATTTGTATACACTAATTAGATAAATATAGTACTTATTTTATGTTTGTCCTATTTTTTCGAAAAGAATTTTTTGGGATTCTGAATTTGACACAATTATTTATAAAGTATGGGAGAGACGAGCTAGTACATATTATAGAGACTTTGTTAGTGCGATACACAAGACTGGTGTACAACCTTCTTATATTTCTGAAGAAATATGAAGTCGTTGGCAGCAGTATTGGACATCACTCCAATTCAGAGCGTAATTCTATCAACAGACGTGGAGAACTGGGAGGAGAGAGTCTTCCTGTATATACTGGAGGATCTATTATCCACCACGAGTATGCAGAGAGACTTGTAGGTATCTACAATTTACACTTATATTCTGATCTTTTACTTTGATGTATTTCAATTTAATTTGATATGTGAATTTTGGAATAAAAATATGTGTATTATGGAGAATGACAATGCTATAAATGTCTGGTGTCATCTATGGTTGTGTTGTTAAGTTACTTTCTTTGTTTAATAGAAGGTAAATACAATAAAAATAGAGAAAATTAGCCGAAATTTTTAAAAATTGTAGTTCATTTATAACATTTTATTCTGATGTAGGAAAAGTCTATGGGCATAAAGCCTATACCCTGTCAGCTCTTTTTGTATACGCATACTAAGAAGCATGATGGTGTGATCTTCATCAACACCTGATATAGAGAGCTAAAAGTATGTAAAATTTATACTTTAATATTAATGCTTAATAATTATCACTTATTACAGGAAAGCTTTCAACGATAGTCTTAACAGTCTGAAAATGTTGATGAGAGTCAAATATATCTTCATGCAATGGGTGGTTGACAAGGTGTCGTTACCCTTGCAAATTAACCCTACACGAATTACAAGTAGTATGTGGAAGTAGGGATCATTCCCTCGAAGATCTGATATTGGAATCCTAACTATTGTCAAACTTGTTAATGAAATTTCAGTAAATGAAAATAGACACAAAAACAGAAATGAAACAAAAACCAAAAATCTAGAATGCAATCTATCCTAAATGATTCAGTATCAAATACAGGCCACTACAAATCCAGAAAACAGAAACAACTAATGGAAAACAGAATTCAAAAGATAATCTGACACAAACAGACCCAGATTTGATGCAAACAAAACTCAACAAAATTAACTCAATTAAACTCAAATCAGTGCACAGAAATAAGTAAATGGGGGTTTGATCTCGGCAATTCAGAATTTAAAGAACACGAAATTAAACAAGTGCTAAATCAAAATTCGGAAGAAATCATAATTGAAAGATTAGGATAAAAACATAATTATGGAAACTTCAATTGCAAAGGATTTCGCCAACAAAACCAATTAAGTCATTCATCGAACTCTAGGAATTATTTGTGTACTGTGTGTGCAGAATCAAGGATCACCAACTTACTGATTTTATTTTTCTTAACTACTAAGGGGCCGTTTGGTTCCACTTTTGTTTTTCTGTTGTTGTTTTTGGTTTCTATTTCTTGTTTTTGGTAACAAAAACCTGTTTGGTTGATATTTGTAATATAAAAACTAAAAACAAAAACTTGTTTGGTTGAAATTTAAAAAAAAAACTGAAAACAAAAATATGTTTGTTTTTATTGTCATGTTTCTATTGTTTTGTAATTATACTATTATGTGTAATATATATTAAAATAAACATGTGACAATATATTGTATTCCACGTTTTAAAAAATTATTGGTTCTTTATATTAAAAAAAAGTATTACATTAATAAAATCATCCGACATCATTAAAAATAGGAATACACATTAAAAATTGCAAGGCACATAAATGTATTTAATATTTTAACTTTGCAAATGTATTTAATATTTCAACTTTGCATTTAATGCATGAATTCACGTTGCATGAAAGCCATTTAATGTTTCAACATAAGCATTTAAGATATGGCCATTATTTTATTTTAAAGATGAAGCTTTTTAGTGAATAAAAAACGATGGAAGTCATGACTACACGTTGGAGAAAGGCATTTCAACATAAGCATTTAATGTTTAAGAGATGCATCGAATGAATGCAAGGCACGTAAATAGATGCATTCAATGCATGATAGGCAACATAAAAGGCTTATTAGTCCACACAGTTCCTCTGTACATAGGTTCTCTCGCTTTTATTTTTCTTTGCTTCTTTCACACAGTTCCTCTGTATCTGGGTTCTCTCGTTTTTATTTTTCTCTGCTTCTTTCAGTATAGTTCGACACCTAGGTATCAACCTTCATACATGGGTGTTGAGAGAACCAATCATCGTCCTCTGTGGAGAGTGTATGAGAACATGGAACCTGTTCAGATGGGTGCTGAGAGAACTAAGAACGTGTTGATCCTTATGAGTGACACAGGTGGTGGTCATCGTGCCTCTGCTGAAGCCATTCGCGACACTTTCAAGCTCGAGTTTGGTGATGAGTATAGGGTGATTGTGAAGGATGTTTGGAAAGAGTATGAAGATGCTGGATGAAGATGCGGAGCAGAGAGGATGAAGATGCGGCGTAGAGAGAAAAGAGTGCAGAGGAAAAAGAACAAGTTTTGAAAATGCTATATTTTTTGTTGTGAAAAATCACGGAGACGTAAATTTTCCGTTTTCGTAAAAGAGTTGCGGTTTTTTTGTTTTTTAAAACAGCGAAATAAATCAAATACAACCAAACGTGATTTATCCGGAAGTTTCAATTTCTATTAAAACCGCAACAGGAAACGAGAAAAAAAATCGAAAACAAACAGGACCTAAGTGAACAAATCTTCGTAAACAATCATAGGGTCCATAACTACTAATCCACCTAAGTTGCGTATGAGCATTACGGTAGTTGGTTTAATGATCTTGCCTTGAAAACCTCGAAAATTACTATCATCAGTTTAAGACAAAGTTCAAAATCTCTCAGGATAGGTTTGACAACTGCTATCAACAACCTAGCTATAAATCAATTAATCTGGCAACTACTACCATCAATTAATCAAATAGCATCCAAAAATCCCTTATAAACCTTAATTCCAGATTTTAAGATTTACGAGTTTAGATTAGCCATTAAAGGACCATAATTCAAACACATGTTTGCAGCACATGAACGTAAGAATTGATTAAGATTCAATCCTCATAAATTAATATCAATTCGAAGGGCACTGCCCTTTATAATTAAATTAAAAGCTTAGCCACATACCTTGTACAATTTGATTATCACTCAATTCTCCAAGGAATTTACGTCTAACATATAGAAAAGAAGAAAAGGGGGATTTTGACTAGGAATTGAGAGAAATACCCAGAGGAGGCTGACCCTAAACCTAGAGAAAAAAAGCCAAATTTTATATGAATTACAATGATGAGGTGGCTAACCTAATTCAGAGATAAACAAGGAAAACAAATTCCTACGTAAACAGGAATTGGCAGATGTGGTAAAAACTGTTCAGCATGGGCCTAACCATCCACCCCAAGTGTCGTGGCTTGATGAGGTGGACATCCAGTCATCTTTAAGTATCCAATGGAGTCGTGCCATGTCATCTATGTGCTCTGAAGATTGACTCAAGTCCTATTGACTTTGAACTATGTTTCTGACAATATACCAGGGTCAATTTGGACAGTACATAATAACCAAATAGTGATGATTCAGGAGCTCAAATTTTACCAGTTGCTTTTTCTTTAAGTTAGCTTCAATATGAGACTTGAATCACTGAATACCACCATTTGAGCCAAAAGTTATGATTGAAAAGTCGTTGAAAGGTCATTCTGGCGATCAAAATTTTAACGCAGACTTTGGGAATTTTTTCTCCTGAGTTCTAGCTCAGCAAAATTTGCAATTGGTCCCAAAAAATCCACCAATGAGTCAAGAATTTAAGTATAAAATTTAAGAATTTTTTGTTAAACCAATCTCGAGATAAAAATTTCACAATGAGAGGTCAAGTCTGCCAGAAATCCAAAAACAGTACAATTCGAGTCTATTTGTTTCATTTATGCATTTTATGTCAACGCCAAATAATGCTAGAACATGATAAACAAGCTAAAGATGAATGTAAAATGAATGTAAATGACTTTGAATTAAGTCCTAAAGATATATGAAAATATAAGTATATCGAATTCTCCCACACTTAGCTCTTGCTTATCCTCAAGTAAGAAAAAGAACAGAAAGTAGAACTCCAGAAAACCGAAAAAACGAAGTGCAGAAAAACAAAAACATGCAATGCAAAGAAAAATACTTAAGTATGTAGCATTCAAATCAAATCCCCAACCATATCACATAATTCAAACATGATAACTAGAACTCGGTTTGCCACGATCAACACATAAAATCAATGAACTCAATTTACATGTAACAGTTGAGCTAATCTAGCATAATAAAGTTAGAGAAAATCTATGCCATATCGAAATAATAAGTCCTCTCATTGATATAGACTCCAACACTCAAATCGTTTAGGCTCAAATGTGTAACTCTCAAAATTCGATCAACGAATAATTCTATCATATGCTTGCTTTTTAATCTTGACAACACTATCAAAGTGCGCATATACTATACACAAACCAAAAGGTCTTTAGCATGGCTGTAATGGTACTTGGCTAAAGGTGAGGTAAAAGAAAGATAAGATAAAGATAAAGCAAAGGAAGTAGAACTATACAAAATGTCATAGAACTCATGTACCTATATACATCTAGGCGCATAATTCTGCGAATTAAACACACACAACTCCACTTCTTTTCATTCCATTCGGAGTCCCCATAGACAAGTACATAATTCGAAACACTTGGAAAACACTTTTTTCTTCTTTTTCTTTTTTCTTGTTTTTCTCCTTTTTTCATGTCACGGTAGAAACTCTCTCTCTTTCCTTAATTCTGTTTTTGTTCTTTCCGTTTCTTCCTATCAATGTTGAGTTGTGTTCATAGCCAAACATTTAGATTAACATCACATCATCATATATCAACCAAACCACATATTCAACTTTTCCAAATAGATGCTCTACTATCCTTGGCCATAGGGTATAGAGTATAAATTGAGATCAAGGCTAAGTTAATAATGTGTAAAGCAAAGAAAAGGATAAAAGCTCAAAGGGGCTTTCTAATAGAAGTCATGTTTTAGGTTGGCTATTTAAGTTCAAGTGGTTTAACTTAGATGCCTTTATCGTGCTCATGCAAGCATGCTAAGTCAAGATATTAAGTAAGTTCTAGAGAATTATAACGTTGAAAGAATGCACACAACAAAGAATAATGTCGAAGGCATAAGAGCTCACATAAGTCATCTATTAAGTCAATACAATATAGTTTCAAGGTCACTCTACTATCTAGAAAGCTCAAGTTTTACATTAAAACCCATTCATCAAGTTTATGCATTTATCATTATTAACCAAATCTCACACAGAATACTCGAACTCGTTCAACGATTGAGAATCTTAAAAAGGGATAAAATACTTAAGATGCAAGAAAAAACAGAAAATATTGTTGTAATTTGTGATTTTTTTTCAAATTTTATGATTTATTTCATGCAAAACATGCAATTAAAATGAAAATTTTCTCAAGTTCAAGTAAGAGCAAGAAGGTGCAACAATTTGCCCCGTAAAAGACAGCATAAATCCGAACCTAGACTACCCTAAAATTTAAAAATTGTAACCTAGAAATAAACTTTTGTCCCCCCCCCCCAACTTAAACACAACATTGTCCTCAATATTGAAGTAAATGCAAGAAGGAAGATTCATACCAAATCTGAAAAACAGAAACGTAATTCGAAACCTAGAAAAAAACGAAATGAAAAAGAAGGGAAAGAAGAAATCAAATTTGATTTATCTCTAATGGGTTGCCTCCCATTAAGCACGTTTGGTTATAGTCGTTAGCTCGACATTGTATGTGCATCATTCTCCATAGTTTGGCATGTCCACAGCCACTTTCTCCATTCGAATGTCCTTGAAACCTTCATAAAAAGGCTTCAATTGATGTATATTAACTTTGAAGCTTCGGTTGCTACCTATGTCACAAATATCAACAACGCCATATGGAAATACATTAGTATCAACGAAAGGACCATGCCATCTAGAATGAAACTTACCAGGAAAGAGCTTGATATGCGATTGGAAGAGAAGAACTTTCTGACCCACCGAATATTCCTTGCTTCCAACCATTCGGTCATGGTATGCTTTTGCCCTTTCCTTCGCAATCCACACGTTCTTATACGATTCGTTCCGTAAGTCCTCGAGTTTTTGCAGTTGTAACTTGCAATGAATTCCAGCACTGTCATAATCCAAGTTACAATGTTTAATGGCCCAAAATGCACGATGTTCAAGCTCCATAGGAAGATGACAATTCTTTCCATAAACCATCCCAAAAGGCGACATGCCTATAGGTGATTTATATGCAGTGTAATAAGCCCATAGTGTGTCACCTAATCAAAGACTCCAATCTTTCTGATTAGGTTGCATAGTCTTCTCAAGGATAGACTTGATTTCGCGATTTGCCAATTCTACTTGACCACTTGTCTGCGGATGGTAAGTGGTTGAAGTTCGGTGGACGACGTGGAATTTTTTCAGTAAAAACTTAAAAGATCGGTTGCAAAAGTGGGTTCCTCGGTCACTAATGATAGCTTTAGGAATGCCATACCTATCAAAAATGTTTGTCTTCACAAAATTGACAACAACTTTAGCATCATTAGATTTGGTCACTAACACCTCGACCCACTTAGATACATAATTGACTGCAAGAAGGATGTATAAATTGACGTTAGATAAAGGAAAAGGACCTATAAAATCAATGCCCCAAACATCAAAGACCTCACCGAACAATAAGAAAGTTTGGTGCATCTCATTCTTACGAGTAATATTTCTACCTTTTGGCATCGATCACATGTCTTGCAAAATTCGAGTGAATCTTTGAACAACGAACATCAAAAGAATCCACTATCAAGCACCTTATATGTTGTGTGCTTGGCACCAAAGTGGACACCACAAGAATAAGTGTGACAGAAATTTAAAACAGAATGAAACTCATCTTGATGCACACAATGCCTAATCACTTGATCCGAGCAAATTTTCCACAAATATGGACTATCCCAAAAGTAAAATCTAGAATTAGTGCGAAATTTATCGCGTTGGGCTTTTGTCATACCTGCGGGCAACTCTTGGACAACTAGAAAATTAACCAAATCAGAGTACCACGGTCGCGACGAGGAGGAAGTCAGTGCAAACAACTTCTCATAAGGGAATTCGGCAAGAACAGATGCGATCTTGGCATCTTTGTTACGCAATCTACTCAAGTGTTTAGCAACAAGGTTCTCGGCACCTTTGTTGTCCTTGATTTCTAGATCAAACTCTTGTAGAAGCAAAATCCAGCGGATAAGCCTCAGTTAGGTCTCCTTTTTCTGCACGAGGTACCTAAGGGCTGTATGATCAGAAAAAACAATAACCTTAGTGCCCAAAAAAAATGATCGAAACTTTTCTAAAGAAAACACAACAAAAAAAATGATCGAAACTTTTCTAAAGAAAACACAACAATAAAGAGCTCTTTTTCGGTCGTATGGTAGTTGAGTTGTGCATCATCAAGAGTGCGAGAAGCATAGGCAATGACGTGCAAAAGTCACCCCTCTCACTGTCCAAGGACTACCACCACAGCAAAGTCACTTGCATCGCACATAATCTCAAAAGGCAGCTCCCAACTCAGTGGTCAGATGATGGGAGAAAATGTGAGGCTTTGTTTCAACATGTCGAATTCCCGTTTACATGCATTGTCGAAAATAAATTTGACGTCTTTCTCCAAAAGCTTACAAAGAAGCGGAGCAATCTTCGAAAAATCCTTGATGAAGCGATAAAATATTGCATGACCAAGGAAAGAACGAACATCCCTCAACCATGAAGGTATGGTAAAGACAAAATAATATCAATATTTGCATTATCGACCTCTAAACCACATGAAGAAACCACATGCCTTAAAACAATTCCCTTTTTAACCATAAAATGGCAGTTTTAATAATTCAGAACAAGGTTAATTTCCATACAACTTTTCAGCACTAAAGATAAATTTTCAAGACAATAATCAAACGAATCACCATAAATAGAAAAATCATCCATAAATACCTCGATAATTCGTTCAACGTGATCTGAAAAGATACTCATCATACATCGTTGAAAAGTCACATGAGCGTTGTAACATCTCATTCTCATACTAAGGGTTAGAACCTTAAAATTTGATGCAAGTGAGATCAAAGAGAAATTGGGAAAAATGCATTTCATGCTCATACATAATGTCGGCATACACGCATGTGAATTTGATTATTGCACAAATTAAAATAATTGTTCATGCACTCAATTGACATTTTTCGGGTATAATGGTTGGTTTAATGTGAATATGATGCGAATTATGATTTTGTGTCTTAAAAAAAGTGAGTGGGAATGTATAAGTAGTGAATTAAAATTTTGGTGACAATTTGTGAATTTTCTGGAAATTACGAGTATTTTTGGACCAGAAAAAATGTCAAGTGGCAGAACAATTGGTGAATAGTAGTAGAATTAGCAGTCGAATAGCAACGAAAATTTTTATATATGACGTTAGGATTTAATGACAAGTGTCATTGAAAATTGGAAGTCAACTGGATTAGAAATTGAAGACAAAATGGACTAGTTATCAAAGTGGACCAAATGGAACCATGGGGAGGTGACTTGTTTGTCTCCTTTTATACTGTCCTTTCCTTCTTTCTTCTCTTTAGACTTCTTCAAAGTTTGTTTTTGGCTCTTTAGTTCCCTTTTCTACTTCCTTTTCCAAAAAAATTTTAGTCATTAGCTTTTTTCCTTATTTAGCATAATGTTGAACTTTTAGCCTTCCTTTAAGAAATTATCCCCTTTAAGTTCTCTTGGTCTTTTCATTCCTTCTTCCTCTAATTTGGCTCTTAATTCCAACCTAAAAATCATATTCAACTTCTAGTGATCAGGATTCTTCCTCCCTTCTAGGACATGCTGAGATTTTCATCCTAGTAAATAAGAGAACTTAGTGTCAAGTCCTGAGAGGCACTTCCCCTTTCCTTAAACTTCATTATTGTCCTCCAAAGTTCTCAGATAGTAAACCATTAGTGGCTCCTCCAAGTTATGTTTTAAAAGAAGGTTCTAGTAAATTGGATGTTACATTTATTAGATTCTTTCAAGGTAAAAGACATCCATTTCCTATCATAAACAAATGGGAACAAAATTAGAGGAGTCAACATGATTTGATAGAAGTTCTTTTTATTGAGGACAACATTTTCATACTAAGTTTTGGAGCTTCATCGTAGGCTAAAAAAATTTGTGAAGTAAGGCCTTAGCACATCAACTCAAAGACAATCTTCATCTAAAAATGGATGCTAGGAATACAATCACACGATATCAAGCAAAAATAAGTCCTTTGGATTAATATTCATAACTTGCCTTCAAAATAGTGAACCATTAAAGGACTTATGTTGGAACCCGATCCGAAAACCGGATCCCAATCGGAAAACGAAAAACGAAATCAGAAAGAACGGATTTCTTAACGAATTCGAAACGAAACGAAACGGAGGCAATTTAATCGGCACGCGAAAAACAAGTGCGGAATCTTCTTAGGCGATTCAAATCCGGTATAATTTTTTTTCTTTCCATCTTATACATCATCGTACTTCCGTTCTCATATTAGTCAAATCAATTCCATTTCTAGGAAACT
>JAOQMR010000001.1:19847832-19865717 GCA_027563865.1 Erythroxylum pelleterianum
TAAGTTAAACAAACAACAACAGTCGTTTATCTGTTAGTATGTGAGTAGAGGAATTAGAAGACGTGGAGAGAAGATTGAAACTGATGAAGAATATGCAATGATGCAGTGAGGAAAACTGCACCCATGAAGAAGATGCAATTTATTGACACCATGCATAATGAGCAACCGTTCACAGTTCCTTTTTCTTCCAGATATCTAAAGCAGCAGCTCCCCTTTTTCTGTTTTATTTTTATTTGTTCCACCAACCATCAAAAGCTTACACTGGTGCTATGTGTTTCGTGTCCTTACTGCTACTGTGCTGTCGTTTTATTGTTGTTGTCTATGTGTTGGTGAGTTTTCCTCTAACTGCTTGCGTTTTTGGCCTTGCTTCTTTTTTGCTGCTGCATTGTTTTGTGTCTCTTGGCTGGTGGCATTTTGGTTCGTCTACTCTTGTGTTTTTGTACTGTCTTGGCTACTAGTGGGCCACTGTCGTATCTTGGTATGGCTGTGCATCTTGGTTCTTTTCTCCTACAGCTACGTTTTAAGTTAATGTTTTAAATTTAGGACCAGATTTTTTTCTTTTAAGCCTACAAGAAAATAAATAGTGCAACTTAAACCTTTTTTAAATATAAAATACAAAATCAAATAGCTTGAATAATTAATAAGAAAGTGTAATAATTTAACCCAATGTAATATGTAAATTCGTAAAATAAAAATATGTCAATATCTATGAATGCAAAGCAAGAAGATAACTTAAATGAGATAGTCTAATCAAGTTTGAAAGATATCTTAACTTATACGATGTTTCTAAGTTGTTTGACACCTAGAGCTTGATGGTTGTCTGTGCGTAATTGATTATGGCTACGTAATGTAGCTATATTGGCTATAAATATATTAATACGTCACGATTTTGATTGAAACCTTCAATTTATATTGCGTTGGATTATCCCATAAATTTCGGTGTGATTATGCTCATCTTTTTTCTATGATATCGAGTTTCGATTGGTTAATTTTAATTTTAAAATTTTGATCGAGGTTCCATAGTTTTTTGCGATTAGTGTCTACAATTGAGCTTCCATAGTTTTTTGCGATTAGTGTCTACAATTTTAAGGATACATTAATGTTGGATTATTCAGGAACTTTCCTTCAAGATTTTATGAATCACATAATTAATATAAATAACTTAAAAATAAATTTAATATATGAATTCTTTAAATCCTGCTTTATTTTTTCTTTTCAAAAGATAGCATACAATAATCTTGTGATTTTAATTTTTTTTTAAATGTTAGATATTTAATTGTTGAATAATTGATTTTTATTGTCGATATATTGTGACTTGTGACTTGTGAGAGATAAAGATAAGATATTGTCAATATATTTTCTATTAATTTAAATAATACCCAAATTTGTTTGATATTTATTTCATCATTAGGTGATGGACTAAGACCCCACGTAATCAGTGATCCTCTCCCCACAAGAGATCACACCTCATTTCATGACATTTAATAATTAAACCAAACCACTGCCACAAACAAGTCTACGCCTACGTTTGTCTTGCTGTCCAGACTTCGTTCAGATTATAAAGAAAAAAAATACATAATCGTTCTCTCTTTCTCAAGCCCAAGCCATCCTCCCTTCAGAAGCCTACAACGTGATGTTGATAAAAAAGAAAGATTTTATCAAGAGGGCCTTGCGATCATAGGATAGCTTTTGAAAATTAAGATATGCATAACTCATCAGATTTTCCTCAATAGGTTAATTAAGTGATCAAGAGTTTTGCTTAATATTTTGAAAGAAGATTTTTAGTTTTGCTTAATATTTTGAAAGAAGATTTTTATTATATTTAAACATTATTTATTTTGATTTTTGTTTTAATGAAATTTCAAAGTCATGTTTATCAAATATTTATTGACATGTAAAATATTATTTTTTAATTATAAATATATGTAGTTTGAATATTTTATAAGAAAATATTTAAATTTGTTTGCAAATAATAATATTAAAGAAAAAATTATGACAAGTAGTTTTTAGTCTCTAAAATTTGTACAATAATGACAGAGTGGTTAATTTTAATAAATTATTATAACAAGAAATAATTGTCATTAATTTGTTACGTTTGTATTGACAATAAATTTTGTAATAAAAAGTTGATGATCAAGTGACAACAAAATTTTTTGCCACTAAAATTATGAATAGTAGTAATCATAGTGATAGTTCAGTTGCTGTGACAATATTAAGTACACACTAACTAATTGAATTTTTATTAAGAAAAGTTTTCGTTACAACCAGTAAAATATCGCGTAACGGTAAACATGTTTGGTCACAATAAAAAAATAGTGATCAAACTATATTTTGTCACAACAAATAAAAATATTAGTTACTAATATATGTTTTGTCACAATTACAATTTATTCCCACCAAAATTACTTTAGGGGCCAATTACATATACTTTTAGTGACAGAAGTTAGTGATAAAAAGAAATTTTGACACTGAATATATTAGTAGTGACAATTTAATTGTGAATGATACTAATTTGTCACAATTACCGTTATATTAGTGACAAAAAATCATTAAAAGAAATCCAAATAATGGTGTCAATAAATTATTTTGTCACAAAAAATCTTATACCTATAACGAAATAATAATTAGTCATAAAAATTGTCATTAAATATCTTAACTCTTGTAGTGCATTTAGTAAATAAGGATTAGGTTCCTCTATGTATTATTTATTATATATTACATCAGAAAAATTCAGTTTTATATATTAACATTTTTAACTGAATTATTAAAGCTTTAAAATGTTGATTATTTAATTAAATTTTTTAAAAATTTAGATGTCAAATTGAAAAAATAAAAAAAGTTGAGCATTTTAGGATTGATTATTGATATATTAATTATAACCTTTGTTAAAAATTTTACACAAATAATTATGAATAATTCATTTTCTTAATTAGTGTTACTTTAATCAATAAAGGAAAAAACTATATAATATAAAATATATTTAATTATTTAAATTGTTGTCAACGAGTATATCCCTGCAAAGATTCACAAATGTTATATTTTCTAAGAGATAAATTTTATAATGTAAATTAAAATTTAATTATATAAAATTAATAAACTATTTTATATTAAAATATTCAAATGGTTTAATATTGAGCTTTTGATATGAGCTCTTTTAAAAAAGTTGTTTTTTTAACTGACAGCCAAACAGTTAACTGGCTTTTAAAAAAAGTTATTTTCAAAAAAGTTGTACTAACAAAAACTCTACTGATAAAAGCTCTATTAATAAAAGCTAAACCAAACGGACCCTAAAGGCCAATCTCATCTCATGGACGAGATCGTCCGTCCTCCTTACACAGTACCTCCTCTGTCAAAAGCAGAAAATAATGGTTGGGGTCTCCCAAGGCAGCAAAAATTGGTTGGGATTAAATGGTACCAACCCGATATTTAATCCCAACCAATATTTTCTGCCTTTGACAGAGGAGGGACTGGGTAAATCTGGCAGCCAATCTCATCTACTCACATGCATATATCATCCAAAATGAGTTTAGAGAATTTGAAAGAATTTAGTGTGTCAAGGGCAGAAAATATATTTGCACAACATCAGTAATGGTAAGAGGTAAAATTTTCTAATTTTTTTCTGCTTCAAGTTAAATATAAAGCATAAACTAATGGCTAAACTTACAAGTTATTAGGCATCCTTACAATCCATCCTTGTAAGAATATGGAGCGAATCTTGAACAGATGGCCCCATATAACCGATATATAAAGTAGTAAGAACTTTTCATCCATAGACAACTGGGTTGATAAGATGGATTCGACATGTATAGATCAAATACGAACAACGTCCTTATTAAATTTATGGGTTCAAATTATTTGTTTTTATTGTTTTATACTTACGTTATTTTATGAATATTTATTTATTTAATTTTTTAAAACCCATTTATTAAATAAATAAATGTTCAAGAGTAACAGTAACAATAACAGGTGACATGCTATCCCATGATTTCATTGCACTGCCGAGGAAAACGGATAAGGAAGTAGGCCGGTCAAACTACCCACATGGTCGTAATAGGTCTCCACGAACTCCCCGTGCTTCCACAAGCTCACACCGACAAAACTAGTCGGCCAGTAAAGCAACCGTCATAATGCACCTGATGATGACATCTAGGCGGGTTAAACTACCCAATGATCGTAATAGGTCTCCACTAACTCCATTGCCGCACGGGTAGCCTAATTGGTTATTAACAAAGAAAGTGAGTTTAAGATCTTAGGTTCGAGTCTCGACAACGACAGTGTAGGAGTTCATCTAATGTGGTGATTCTTTGTGCACACCAAGTACTAGGCCGCATTTCCGAAAAATTGACTGGAATCAGACCGTAATTTATCTCTCTCATACAATATCGAACCAAAATATGTTGCGCCTAGAATGGCCGTTCCACCTTACGAGTCCAAGGTCTCCACGAACTCCACGTGCTTCCACAAGTTCACATCGACAAAACTAGCAGGCCAGTAAAGCAACAGTCATAATTAGCACCTGATGGTGACATCACTCGTAAGAATCTTGGATTTCGGCTCAAATTATGTTACATATATATACACACACTGGCAAGCACAGAGCACATGATTAGATCTGGCCGATTACTCCTCGTGTTGGGACGAGTTATTGAAAATGAAAACACCCTCGCGTGATTTGATCGAGCTGATTTATCCTCGCCTTGTTACGGTGCTCAATCAACTGTTCACTGGTAGTGTAGTTTATCCCTTAAGTATGACTCCTTATCAACCATGTGGCGTTATAATCATATTTCAAGCTACCGGGGCCAGGGTTGTAAAAGGGGATAAAGAAGATACCTTATTGACTACTAAAGGACAAAGTTTATTATTGTTTTCCCTACTTTTCCTTGTTAAAATACAATCTATCTGTATATTCAGAGACGGATCCAGGGGCAGTGACGGATCTAGGGGGTAGCAGGGGCTATAGCCCCCCAAGATCACCTAAAACCTAATTTTCCCTCTTTAAAACTAAAACCCAGCCCCCTTGTCAAGATTTAAAAATTTTTTCCTTCCTTCCCAAGGCTAAAAAATTTTGTCCTTGCCCCCCTAAGACCAAAGTCCTGGATCCGTCGCTGTCCAGGGCCAGCAGGGGCTATGCCCCCCAAGACAAATTTTTTTAAAAAAAATACTTTGTTAATTATAATCTAGCACCCCTTCTTCAAAATTAAAAAATTTTGTCTTTCCCTCTTAAGACTAAAAAATTTTGTTCTTGCCCCCTAAGACTAAAATCCTGAATCCGTCGCTGTGTATATTTAATCTCATTGTACAGAAGTTTGAAGCGCTTATAGCTTTCAGCTCAATTGAGACCTAACATTTTTGACGCATGTATTAAAAATTATAATATCGACGGACCAAGGCACTAAGTTTAGCTTTTAATCTTTTAGCATATAATCTAAATTAAAACGTGTAAACATGGTTTCATTCGAACACACTTTATGCTTTTTAATTTCAAAGCTGTCATAATTGGTCTTTAAAATTATTTAACGTCATAACATTAAAATGTGTTACAATATCCATTAGAAAAAATGTTAATTTATGACAGTTTTGTTCTTTAAGTTGCTTATTATTATTATAAATTGTGAAATTCATGTTAGTTTTCACGAAACAAAAAGAAGGCTAATTTATCAAACTTGAATTGTTTCGACTCATTTCTACTTCGAATGTGACGGAGTGAGATTGGAAAATTTTGAATTATCAAGTGATAAAATTAAAAGATAAGCATATTCTTTCTATGATTCAATGGAAATGAATGTATTTTTCAATCAAAAAAGTTTAATCTTTCATTATTTTTAAATTCAAGAGAAACTTTTTAGGCTTTTGCCAACTTTGAAGAAGGATTTAATGTAAAGCTCACAAAATAAAAGCAACCCAGTCTATAAACCACTAAACATGTATAAAACGCTAGCAACTGGAAAATGAAGAGAAACCAACGAAATTAGCTCTTCTTCTTCATCTTTCTCTTCATTTTCTAACTGCTAAGTGTGTCTAAATGCACCATTCTTTCTCTTGCATGTGATACTTCTCATAAGTTTTCTCATTGTGCTTGTTTAGCAGAAAATTGGGAGGAAGTTGTGGAGGTTAACAACCAAAAAATCTCTTAAAACGTAGGTAAAATTTCTAGCTGCTATTTTATGTGATTTTTTAAAATTTAATTTTTAATATTCTTGACAATATTTCAAGTCTAAAATTCTCCCAAGATCATCTATAACACAACTGATTCAACCCATTCAATTAAGATTCATGCTATAAAAGAGAAAAAGAAATACTAACCTTGATTCATGCTTAATATGTGTCTGTAATGGTAGATCTTTAATCCTTTTCTAATTGCAAACATCTTCTCTATGCAAAGAAGCTTATCCTCTCTCTCCCTTTGCTTTTCTTCATTCTTTTTTTAATGGTACCATAATGTATGTTTATTTGATAACTATTAACTTACATTAGGAAGGGAGAGGGAAGGCTTGTTATTTATTATAATAAAACCCTAATGACTCTAATTTTTGCTATAAGCCTAATATCCATTACCTTGGGCCCACCCTATATTAGAATCAACCCAAGTATTATAGGCCACACTTTTATGATTATTAAATTAATCTAACAATCTCCCAATTGACCTATTTTATGACTTGATGATCCAACAATACAAGTGTGCACCATATATTGAATCTATCAAGCCATCAAACTTGATTGAATTGAAATGATGGGATCATGACGGTCACAAGTCATCTACCGACATAATTCCTTCCTAGTATCACATAATTAACTCAACTCAAATTAACTATAATCGAGAGATGTTGTAATTCTCAACTTTAATGTTTTCTTAAACATAATTTTTCATCACAATAAAACAATGCGTGCACATAACATAATGTGACAACTAACAAATATGCAAAAACATAACTTTAATTTAATTCATAAGTGTCAAAACAATAATGGAAAATATGCAAACATATGTATATACATAACATAATCTCATACTAACAAGGGCTTATCTATAATGCAAATTCTTTCAATATGGTCAGTAAACATTTTAGGTGGTAATCCTTTAGTTAACAAATATGCTATCATTAAATAAGTTCCCATATGCTCAATTGACACTTTATGTTTTTGTACTTCTTCTTTAATTGATAAGTATTTCAAATCTATATGTTTAGTACCCTTACAATACTTTTCATTTTTAGAGATGAAAACAATTGCGAAATTATCACAATAAATTCTTAGCGTTCTAGCTATATTGTCGACAATACCTAGCCTTAAGAAAAAGTTCTATATCCATAACGCTTGAATAGTGGCCTCAAAGTACACCACAAATTCACCCTCCACAGTGGAAGTAGCAATGATGAATTGTTGTCCACTCTTCCAAAAAATTGCCTCTTCTGCTAGTTGGAATAGATAATCGAAGGTAGATTTCATTGAGTCTACATAACTAGCATATTCTGAATTAAAATAACCGACTATTTCTAAGTTATCTAGTTTCCTGTATGTGAGAATGTAATCCTTGGTGCCTTGTAAATACCTAAGAACTTTCTTTGCAGCTTTCCAGTGGTTCAATCCGGGATTACTTTGATATCAGCCTAACATTCTAACAGCAAAACTGATATCCTACCGTGTACAAGTTTGAATATATATCTAACTCCTAACTACAAATGCATATGGAATAGATTCCATTTCCTTTCATTCCAAATCATTCTTGGGACAATGCATTTCACTAAATTTATCCCCCTTTTGAATTGGAACTATCCTTGTTGAGCATTTTTTCATCCTAAATCTCTCTAATACTTTACTGATATATACTTTTTGAGAAAACCTTAACAATCCTTGTATCTTATCACATAATATTTCTATTCCAATCACATAGGATGCTTCACCCGTATCTTTCATTTTAAAATTATTAGAGAGAAATTTCTTTATATCATGCAACAAGCCCAAATCATTAGCATCTAAAAGAATATCGTCAACATATAGTACAAAATAATGAACTTGCTCCTATTAACCTTCATATAGATACACCTATCAATAATGTTCTCTACAAAATCATACGAGAAAATGGTATCATTAAACTTAAGATACCACTATTGGGAAGCTTATTTCAAACCATATATCGACTTCTTTAATTTACAAACCATGTTTTCCATTTCTGCAGTCACAAAACCTTCTGGATGGTCATGTAATCTTCTTCTTCTAAGTCACCATTTAGAAAAACTATCTTTACATCCATTTGGTGAAGCTTTAGATCATAATGAGTTACTAATACCATAACAATTCTTAAATAGTCTTTATTTGAAACTGGAGAGAATATCTCTTTAAAGTCAATGCCATCCTTTTGAGTATAATCTTTAGCTACAAGTTTGGCTTTGTACCTTTTAATAAAACCTTTCGAGTCTCTTTTAGTTTTAAAGACCCATTTATAGCCCACTTGCTTTAAGCTTTCATGTAACTCAACTAGTTCCCATATTTGATTATCATTAATAGATTTTAACTCTTCTTTTATAGTATTGAGCCATTTTTCAGAATTATTATATTTCACGACTTCTTTAAATGAGACTGGGTCCTTATCAATGCTTGAGTAACACCTTTGATCAAGTGAATACACTATATAATCATCGTATATAGGTGGTTTTTTCTCCCTTATAAACCTTCATAATACTATATTACTATTTCTTGTGGTACCACTTGATCATTGGTGACTTTCATATTATTTACCAGTTTATTATTGACATTTTCTTTTTGTGGGTTTGGAATATTAACTTACTGCTCCGATATGTTACGTGATTGTGATACAACATTGGGTGAAGGATTTTTCACCTGATTCTCTTGAATATTCACCTGTTGTGGTTCCTCACTCACACTGATTTATCCATTTTCAATAAACCTAGCATTATCAGGCTTAATTTTTCTTATATCATGATTACGATAATAAAATATATACCTTTTAGACAACCACTAATGATTTTTGCATTAAGCTTCCTTTCATGAGGATTATAACTCCGTATTTATGTTGGTCAACCCCAAACATACAAGTAACTCAAGCTAAGTTTCCTACCTGTCCACAATTCATAAGATGCCATATGAATTGCTTTACTAGGAACCGCATTAAGTAGATATGTAGCTATCTTTAATGCATACATCCGTAAAGAAAAAGGTACATTAATGTAAATTAAGATACTCTTAAACATATCTATAAAAGTACGATTCTGCCTTTAAGCTACGCATTACTTGAGTAAAGTTACGTGAATGCATTTTTTTATGTAATAGCTCAGGCAGTTGTCTTATATATAATACTTTTTTATCTGACGAACATCCCTCTTTTAGAACTATTGAAGATTTTGGTAATTAATATTATGCTTTGATAACAATTTGGATAATTTCTTTTGAAAAATGAATAAATATATTAACAAAAGCATTAGCTAAATACAAGATTACTCCTTACGAAAGTCACCAACATCCCTGAAGCTCTAAGCTATCCCTCTTAAAGGTTCCAAATCCTATCAGTATAGAAGAATATATTTAGCAGATGTGCAACAACGAAACCAGCTTATAAATTCGACTTCACTTTCATCCGAGGAGTAAGCAAATGGTCGACCCTTCGTGCAATATTAAGGGCAACATGAACCCAGTTGAGAATGTTAGCCGCCACCATGAGTTTCTCTTCCTCGATTTTGCTTGTGTACTCGGTTGTTCCGTTCCTTCCATATCATACAGATAGTAGTTGTGAATACTACTACTTTCAGCAGGATTGCATTCTCTTGATCATCTCTGATCCAGTATAATAGTCCATCGATCCCAAGGTGTGGTCCCAGTCATATAGATAAGATCGGGAACTTCCAAGATGCGTTGTATCATATGCCATATTGCTTTGGAGTATTCACGTCACACTTAACATTTTATTATGGACTTAAACCCATTTATGAGAAATTCTACGAAGTTTTTATCTTAAGTGAATTATTTATGTTATTGGAAGACAATAAAATAGTGAGTAGTTAGGTGCATGTTGGAAGTATAATTTTACTCCTCAATTTGTTTAGATAATGTCCAATTCCTTTTATGAATTGTTTAATACGAAATTACATCCAATTCAAGTTTAGCCTGTGCTTTCCCGTTATAATTTTTAATCTATTTATTTTCCTTAAATAATGCTGATACATTTCGAAGTTCAGAATTTGTACTAATTTTCGCATATGTTAAACGATGAACATGTTATTAACTAGTTGTTAGCTCTTTTACTTACTAAAAACGACGAAAACGGCTGGAGTTTACGGGGTTAAGTTAGTCAAGCTACTACTTTTGATGAATAGATTAAATGACTTTCTAAATTTGGTTGGTGAATCTGTTTTTTTGTAAAGTAGAAGAAGACAATAGTTCTCAAGTTGTCAAATATGTCCGCTGAAATAATTGCAATAAAACAAAAAACTTTATAACATATTACATGAGACGTGTAAAATCTTTTCTCTAATAGCAGAGTAATAAAAACCTTAGCATGAACGCCTGTGGGCTTCCATGATCACACCTCGACTCCGGGTAATGTTTGAAGGTTCCTTTGGTCATTCCTCAAACCTTGTCCTATGCCCTAACTCCTAACAAACCCCTTTCTTTTTTTTTTTCCCGAAAAACTTTCTGGGTCGCAACTTAACCTTTTCCTATTTAAGGATCCGCTTGTCTCGAGTAACCAACGAATCATCACTTACCATTATCTACACTTTCAATCATAATAGTATATACCCTCTTTTGTTTCTTTGTGTTTTTTGTCCTTCGTTTTACTTGAACTTGCATTCTTTCTTTTCATGTCGTTATCGTGAAAGCAAGCACACACTTGTCTTTGTTCTTGCTTGCTATGAAACACTGATCTGCTTTTGTTCTTCTTCTACCTTTTGGAAGTGGTAAGAAACGAAAAAGGACAAATCTTTGATCTGTTGCCGCTAGATTAGAACTTCCCAGTTGGTTGGCAATTTCAGATTCCGAGGTGAAACTTATCCAAGGTGCTTGGAAGGACAATTCTGCTGATAATTGAGAATCTGATGGGTGACTTCGGGGCCAAACGGCGGATTTTCAGAACCTATGCAACATTCTTGCTCAACTTTTTCTTAGCTTTTTTGGTTGTTTCGGCCGAGAGAGGATTCAGACGTGAAGTTTCAGGAGTGAAGGGAACAGAGGAAACTCTCTCTAGCTACTTCTTGAAAGCTGCAAATTTCTTATGGCAATCTGATAGGACGAGTTATGAACACGTTTGGCCGGTAAAGTTTTTTTTTTTTTTTGTTTCCCCCCTATCACTTCTCTCTTTGAATTCAACTATTGAAATCTCTTTGGTCATATCAACTTTAGTTGTTAGTTGTGGGTTGGGAAAGGGTGGAAAAGGTAATTAACGTTTGAGATGATGAGCATTTTGTGGATGTATTTTGAAAAGGGGTCAAATAATCCACTTGGCTTTATTAGTGGAAAGTTTGTATTTTAACAGTCCTTTAAGGCGTGGTCAATGTTTTTCTTGCTTGTTTTTTTCTCTTAGAGTTGATGTAGCTTTGCATGCTCTATTTGCATTATGCATAAAGGACATGAAATTTGGTTGGCGAATTGTGATGGGTGCGTGCTCTATTTGCATTATGTATACAGGACATGAAATTTGATTGGCGAATTGTGTTGGGTACTTTCGTTGGATTCTTTGGAGGAGCTTTTGGGAGTGTCGGCGGAGTTGGTGGAGGTGGCATTTTTGTTCCAATGCTCAGCTTAATTATTGGGTTTGATCCTAAGTCCGCAACTGCTGTTTCTAAATGTAAGATACTGTTGTATCTTTATGCTAGAGGTTCCTTTTTTTCTGTCCGTAAGCTGATAGATAATGAAAGGAAAGGGAAAAGGGAAAAGAGTTCATTGATTCAATCGTTGGATATGCAGGAAGGTATAAGGAAACGATGGTGGCCGCAAAAATATTTTAGTATTGCTACTGCATTTTGAGTGGTTTGCAGAGTAAATCACGATCACAGAAAAAAATTACTAACCAGTCAACCTTGCTAAGATAGAAAAGGCTTCTTGAAGGAGACAACTGTTTCACTGACTTGACTCCGTTCCTACCTCATTATTTTTAATATTCTGTGTTACCTGATAAAAATAGCATTGATTTTAAATCCTAATGGGAGCTTGATGCAATTTGTCGAGCTGTAGTTTTCTTCTCTAAGTGCAGTTACAAATTGGACTTAATTTTATTATATAATTAGCCACTTTGTTGCAAAGAAGTGAGAAACTTTCAGACACTAATTACTATGTTTGACGACTTCAATATCGTATTATGACATATTTTTATAGTGAATGCTGTAAACTGCCCGTTTGGCTAACAAGCTATTTACCATGTACTCACTGGAGTGTCAAAACGAGGCAATGAAATCATATGGAATTGGTAGTTTCATCTTCCGAAAATTGTTATGTTCTTTTACAAGATGACATGATTTATCTGACTATTCTGTTGTTGACAGGTATGATAATGGGTGCAGCTGCATCAACTGTTTACTGTAATCTTAAGCTAAGGCATCCTACACTCGACATGCCCATCATTGACTATGATCTGGCTCTGCTTATCCAACCCATGCTCATGCTGGGAATTAGTATTGGTGTTGCTTTCAATGTGTTATTTGCAGATTGGATGGTGACAGTGCTACTTATTATACTCTTTGTAGGTATATACTTCAATTGCACTTCCCTTTCTTGTCTTCTGCTCCTGCAACCATTATTGTCTAATTACCATTGAGTCATGGTTTACAGTTACCTCGACAAAGGCATTTTTTAAAGGTATTGAGACATGGAAAAAGGAAACAATAATGAAACAGGTAAACATTGTTTCATTATGTTCAAGTTTCAGGTCGTGTTTCTCATTTGTTGCTCACTCATTAAAGTTTCACTGGTTACATTTAGCAAGTACTTGTGTAATGAACACTACTATATCCTACATGGACTTGAGCTCAAATTCTTTGGCTAATCTCATATTGACGTTAGTAGTCTGTTTTTCATGCATCTTAAAACTGAGACAATTCTGGTTGGATTTCTGCATTACACCAATTGGCAAGAAAGATTAATCAGTTTTCATTTTTTATCCATTTTAGGAGTCTGCTAGACATTCAAAGTCGAATGGTGAGTTGATTGTATATTCCTTTGATACTATAGAAGATCATAAGATGATTATCATTCTCTGAAACTTAACGATTTCAATATTGTGTCAGAGAATGCTCAAGTGGAATACAAACCTCTTCCCAGCGGTCCCAGCAGTGACCCTCAAAAAGAAAATAAAGAACCAGAGGTAAATATACTCCATTGGCTAAAGTCTTCTACGCAGGCATCTCAAAGCTAAAGTAGTATGATTATTGCAGGTCAGTGTCCTTGAAAATGTTTGTTGGAAAGAACTTGGGATGCTTGTTCTTGTGTGGGTTGTATTCCTTGCACTGCAGATAGCAAAGGTTTAGCCTATTCAGTTTAGTCTGACAATCATTCTGCCACTTCTCTTAACTCATGCCATGTCCATTTCCACTGATAGTAAGTGTTAAATTTGTCAACAGAGTCATACGGTCACTTGTTCACCATCATATTGGGTATTAAACTTGTTACAGGTATGTTCCCAACAGTAATGATCTCTATCACATGTTCTATTTGTGTCACATGCACTCATTTGAGTTTGTATTCATGAATGTTTACAGCTAGAAGCGATGTTATGATATCTGATTAGTGTTGGAATGAGTTTTGACTCTTAGCATGGTAATTCCTTGACGTTGTATTCCATGTTTGACAGATCCCAGTTTCTGTTGGGGTATCTCTTTATGAGGCAGTAAGCCTGTATAAGGGACACAGAGTAATTGCATCCAAGGGAGACGAGGGAACAAATTTCAAAGTGCTTCAGCTTGCTATTTATTGTAGCTTTGGCATAATATCTGGAATAGTTGGTGGGCTGCTTGGGCTAGGTGGAGGATTCATCATGGGTCCACTATTTTTGGAGTTGGGAGTCCCTCCTCAAGTGAGTCAAATTTTGTTTGATTTTTGGTTAAGAAAAAGAAACAAAAAGGAAACAGATGGTGATATAGTTCGTGACATGATAATCAGTCCCTAGCTTAGAATTTCTTGATTAATTCCCTTGTTTAGTATTTCTAAAACATGGAATCAGCTTGTGCCTGGGTTCAAATTGTGACTCAATTCAGTGTAGCTTAAAGAATGAATAGGGGAATGGAAACTAATGACGGGAGGACACAATGCTCACGGTCCCTGAGAAGTTTGTAGAAGTTAAAACGAGACTTCTCAAAACTGGAATTAATATGTTTCTCAGAAACTACTGCTTTGGTTTTCAAGTTCAAGTCTTAGCATTTGCTGCACAACCTTTATGTGAATTAATTACTAACGAAAAGTTATAGATGCCTACATTTTAAACTTTTTCTTTACCATAAAAACATAATCAACTTCTTGTAACTTTTCCTGATTTTGTCGATATTCATGTAGACTTCATCCAACAAGTAAACAATGTGGGGTCCTGTATATGACACATTCACAAAGCCCTAAACTAGTTAGACCTTATGATACTATTATCTTATGAATGGAAGAGGGCCACTTAAACATTCCAGTTGAAGATAAAATTAACCTTGTTATGCCATTAAATATGGATTTAAGTAGTCTGGCATCAAATGTTTTGTGATTTTTTGTGCAGGTCTCAAGTGCAACAGCCACTTTTGCAATGACATTCTCCTCATCCATGTCTGTTGTAGAATATTACCTTCTAAAACGTTTTCCAGTCCCTTATGGTATGTCATTTGTCAACAACGCTGACAAACTGTTGTTATTTCGTTCTTTTAAAAGTGTAAATCTTAAGGCTGCCAATTATGCAAAAAAAGAACCTTGAATTTAGGATGAGTGGATGGATATATTGTGTAATTATATGAACTTACATACTGAATTGTGCTTTGACAGCTCTGTATTTTGTGGCTGTGGCTGCAATTGCTGCTTTTATTGGTCAGCGTGTTGTGAGAAGGTTAATCATTATTCTTGGAAGAGCATCCCTCATCATCTTCATCCTGGCTTTCACTATATTTGTTAGTGCAATTTCACTAGGTGAGAATTGATTCTCCACCCTTGACATATGCTCCTAATCATTTACAGGTCTTCATTCTAAAAAAAATCTGCTTTGTTTGGTAGGTGGTGTTGGCATATCAAACATGATTTGGAAGATTGATCATCATGAATATATGGGATTCGAGAACCTCTGCAATTATGATGCATAGAGTTAAATTTCCTTTAACCAAGAAATTCCTTTTTCATTTTGAGTTCCCTTATTAAGAATTAAGATCCCCTGTCAAATCTTGATGAGGCCTCAAAATGAGCCTCTTGCGTTTGTACCAATTCCTGGGCTTGGTGAGGGTGGTTTGAAAGCAGTTGTGAGTTTTGGTTTCTTTAGAGAATGCTTCTTTAATCGGTTCATGTATAAATCAGCAGCACTGGCTAGTCAACTTTAAGTTGGAACTTAGTGCACTGATTAAGTACAGGAGCCTGGTCTCTTCTGAACTGTTCGATTGGTTTTTTCCGTAGGAAGTACTCAAAGCTTATATCTTACTGATTTTGTGTTGCCAATAACCCAATGAATGAGTTATTTTATTGTGACTTTAAAGAAAGAAAAACATCATAACTTTGGCTTTACAAAAATGCTTCTTTCATTGCTTTTCGTTCATACCAAACACTATCATGGCGACCAACTTAACCACTGGCTTTTCAACTCTAATCTGATGCAAGTGAAGTGACATATGATACCAAATACTATCATAGCGACCAACTTCACCACTGGCTTATCAACTCTAAGCTGATGTAAGTGAATTGACATATGATACCAAACACTATCATAGCGACCAACTTCACCACTCGCTTATCAACTCTAATCTGATGTAAGTGAATTGACATATGAGTGTATGACAATGGCTCCTTTTCGAGTTGAGCAAACCCATATACCTGATAGGTTGGCTTTGGGATATGAACAGTAAGCGCCAAAAGCTTGTATATAAATGATGTCCCTACGCCTTTTCGACTGAGCACGAGTATGACTTTTGTTTTGTTTTGCGGTGGCTTTCACTAAACAATTTTGTTTTGCTGCTTTTGCCGTGGCCTTCGCTGGACAAACTCCAAATTAGATGAACCTAAGGGTTTTGTTTTTATTTTTATTTTTTATTTTTTGTTTTGTTTTAAAATTCAGAAAAAAATGTTTGTTTGAGTTTTTAGTTTTTGTTTTTAATTTTGGTTTCTTCCGATTTTTTTTAAATTATGAAAACTATAAAAAGTAGTTCTTATTTTCTGTTTATATTTTTTCATAATTTGATTTACTATCATATAATATATTATTTAATTGTTTAAATTTTAATAAAAATTAAGAATAATTTAATTCAACATTATATATTTAATAAATTAAAATTAATTATCAATAAAAATCATGAATAATTTAATTTAATTTAATTTATATAATTAAATTAATATGTAATTACATTTTAATAACTATTAATAAATATAATTATATTTAAAATATATAAATATTCAAATAAAATTTGATTTAATAATTAAAATATATTTCAAATAAATATTAATTTATTTATAAATTATTTATTTTATTAAAATAACCTAATTTTATTAATAATTTGTTTATAAATATTATATAAGATATTAAATAAATTTGTTTAATTAAAAATAATTTATCTTTAAGTTTTATCTAATATGTAATTATTATTAGTGATAAAAATATAACTACATTAACATTAACAACCAAACAGATTTTTGTTTTTATTTAAAAGAAAAATAAAAACTAAAAAATAAAAACGAAAACTGAAAACTACAACAGAAAAAACAAAAGTAAAACCAAACAATTAGTCTCCTCTTAATCTTCCCTATCAATGAGAGACTTTCCCTGAACTAGAGCCTCTTTGTTGAAATGGTTAACACAAGATAAATAAAATGTGGTTGCTTAACTTGGAGACTAGAAATTGTTAACCAACAGTTAGTTGAATGTTAATCACTAGTAAATAGTACCATGTGGCTTTTATTTCTATTGATTTCCAACCCAAAGATATCTCTGAATGTCACGACCCAGTACCACATCAGGTCCATGATAACCGTCGCATAATTGGGCTAAGGACACTAACGGTATCCTTAATCCGACTATGCAAGGCTAACTGAATATCAATTCTTTTATTTTTTTTTGAAAAATTTGGGCAGCACAACGACTATATTTTTAAAATCTCAAAACCTGCAAACGATTTTAAGCACACTTCTATGTTCACATCCAACCACAACTCCAGGACTCTCTAGTCCACTCAAGGCAATCTCAACTACAGACAATCTCAACAATAATATCAAAGTTCATACATAAAATCTTTTACAAAGCACAAGGCAATCAAAAGTTAGCTTACAGAATCATAAAGTGTATCTACATAAACACAGTTCATGAGCCACTAGACAAAAAAGTACAAAATAAGAAACTACCCACGTGTGGTAATATCTCGAAAATGTCAAAAGACCACACGATCCACTCAGGGCTTCAAACTCTCTAAATTAACTTGCATAGTTGGAAAGCGGAGGGGGGTGAGTACACTAGGTACTCAATAAGCAGGAAAAACATATATCATAGATAGAATTGGTTCATGCCAAGATAGTGTAGATAACCTATGAAGTGAATATACAGCACATAAAAAATCATAGGCCCAGCCTATGACTCAATGTATACTAGTTAGGAACCATACAGGCCTAGCCTATTAGCTCACTCATCTGGTGAAGACAGGTTCCAGTTCCAGTACACAAAAGCATAAAAACATCATATGTATCAATCAAATCTCGATAGGAAAACCAATATCAAGATAAGCCAA
>JAOQMR010000001.1:19879470-19909401 GCA_027563865.1 Erythroxylum pelleterianum
TAAATAGATGTATGTTATAGCCATTTTTAATCAAGCAAATCAATTGAGTTCCTCTCCTCCAAAGCTAGAGTGTTCTTGTTCTCTCTATTCTCTTGTTTGTTTTCTAACAAAGGCAAGTGGGTCAAGGCAAATGATGTTTCCCATGATGTGGATTTGCATCTTTGATGTAGAAATAAAGAAAATGAAGATTAAAAATTGCTACTTTCCCCTCTTTGTGTCATCGAGTGTTTTGGAAAAGGAGAAGGATCACGTTGAAGGCTTTGCTACAGAGGTTAGAATTAAATTTTCTGATCTTTCTACTTTTTGTTCCATAAACTTTCTTTTGTGATTGTTCAAAGATGCTTTGATAGTTAAAGGCTCACCTTGATTTATTTTAAGTGGTCTAATTGCATTTTTCCATACACATTTAGAGGGTGGTATAGATTATAAAACCATAAAATTAGGATCTTTTTGATATTTCTTGTTTTCCCAATATACTGTTATTTCTGCTTGATGGTTGATTAATGGTTAAATTTCCTTTGGACTGTGCTAGCTACATAGTTGTCTAGATTTGTTGTTAATATTTTCGTCTGAAATCTATCTCCTACATTTAGGAGTTGGCTTATAAATGTTTGTGTACGTTCACTAAAATTTTGTTAACTTTGTAGACATGTTTGCAACTTCAGTTCACTGAAAAGTAGAAAGTGAAATTGTGAGTGTGTCTTCTAGTTTTTAAAAGGGTGTTTTGCTTTGTTGATATATCTTTTGCATTTGTGGCATGTATAAAAGCCTGTTAATGTCTTATAGAAGTTTTCACTTCCCTGGGATAAAAAAATGAGAAATGAAATATATTGCTTCATTTTAGGTTGCTTGGGTGACAAAATCAGAGAAGTCTGGTTTGGAAATTCCTATTACGATTCATCCAACTAGTGAGACAGTCATGTACCCCTACTTCTCTAAGTGGATAAGGAGACACCGAGACTTGCCTTTGAAACTGAATCAGTGGTGCAATGCTGTCCGTTGGGAGTTCAGCAATCCTACTCCATTTATCAGGTATGATATTTTGATTCAAGTCAATACTGAACTTCTAGGTTATATTTTGTCCATACATTTTTTTAAGTTTTAAGTTATCTAAAGTGTCATGTTACAGTAAAATATAGCTCTCAGGTACCTTTTTGTCAAAGCTCTGTTAAGCTTTTGGTTTATGCTTGTATTGATACTTCCGATAGATTTTGCTAAAGAACGCATTATTTTCATTTTCTTTGGGAGATATGAGAACCATCCATTGTTATACCAACATGCACATTCAGTTTTTGGATGGGTTGGTGCTATGTATGAGCTTGTCCGTGTTGGATACGACAATCTCATTGGTGAAATCATTCGATTGGAAGGCGATTCTGCTACTTGGCTATGTGTGTGTGCGTGTGTGTGTATTTTCCCTTAGTCATTACTTTTGTTTCTCAAAATTGACGCATCCATTTGGTGCTGTATATTGCAAAAATAATTCCGTACAAAAATAAATGCAAGTTGTTTGATTGGAGAGGGTCTAATGAACTAGTAGTCGAAGGATGTGTTATGTCAATGTCTTGCATTAATTATTTAAATGTTCCTATTTTCAACTCTTCTTAAGTTTGTAACATATGTTATGTCATTCTACTATATTTGAAAACTATACTGATGATTTTTGTTTCAATGGTTGTAGATTGTGGAAGTCAAGGGTATTATTCATGAGAAGATAGCACATGAAAATTGAAGATGATATGACAGCCATTTTTTGTTTCAATAATTTAGGAATTATTTTGGAATAACGATTTAGAGATATATGTTATTACTTTTTGTTATCAATGTCTATGTGTTCATTATCTATGATTTGCTCATCTTTGATGAACAACAAAATATGTTTTTGAAAAGTTAATTTTATAGTTATAAATTCGTTTCCATATTAGTGTACCATTATTTATATAAGTTACACAAGATATATTAGTAACACTATTATAATAGCATCAACAAATGTTATCATAAATTCAATAATAACATATTTTTTAATATTATTATTAAACAATAATCTAGAGCATTTTAGAAATGTTACAAAACTCATATCCACAACATTTGGAGGATGTAAATAATAATAATGATGATGATGATAATGATAATAATAATAATAATTTATAACAGCTTATGAATGTCATGATTAACTAATTTATATGGTTTATAAAATGTAACTTAAAATCAATTATTTGTTATTAATAAATATCATAATAGACTTAACAATAGCATTTCAGTAATGTTGCAAAAAACTTTTTTATAACATTTTAAAGTTAATACATAACAGTTGAAAAACGTTACAAATAGTTAATTAATAATATTTATAAAATATAATATAAAATCATTTGTAGCCATCAATAAATGCTATAATAAACTAAACAATAACATTCTATCAATGTCATGGAAAACTTATCTATAACATTTTTAAAATGTTACAAAAATCATATCTACTATATGTTAATGATGTTGCAAAAAGTTAATATATAACAGTATAAAAATGTTACAAATAATTAATTAATAACATTTATAAAATATAATATAAAATCATTTGTAGTTATCGATAAATGCTATAATAAACTCAACAACAACGTTATATCAATGTCATGGAAAACTTATCTATAATATTTTTAAAATGTTACAAAATTCATATTTATAACCCTTTAATAATGTTGTTAAAAGCTAATCTGTAACAGTTGAAAAATGTTATAAATAGTTAATTAATAACATTTACAAAATGTAACATAAAATCATTTATAGCTATTAATAAATACTATAATAAACTCGATAATGACATTTAAACAATGTTACGAAAAATCACTTTTAACATTTCAAAACTGTTACTAAACACATATCTATAGCAATTTAAGGATGTTAAAAAAACCTAATATATAACATTTTAGAAATGTTACAAATAACTAATTTATAGCATTTATAAAATGTAATATAAATGCATTTATAGCTATCAATAAATGTCATATTAAACTCAACAATAACATGTCAAAACTGTTACTAAAGCATCATATCTTTAGTAATATGGGTTGTCATAGCATAATCATTAGTATTACCATTCATATTTAATAGCACTTATCACCTGTTACCGTATGTCTTCTTTGTTGTAGTGTAACTTAAAGCTTTATATCCATCTATTAGCTAAGTTCGAAGAAATCATCTCTGAAGGGAAATGACATTGCATATATATGGGCTTTGAAATGATAATGAATTCAATACAAGTTTAAAGAGCTAGAATTGAGGAAGAAGATAGGATCCTATTTCATAATGCTTCACTAATGAATCTGGTCTAGCTTTTTTTAAGGTTCCAATTATTAGAGTCACTTGGTGGAGATTTGTTTTGATTACAAATAATTCTCCTAAAGCCTCTTTATCATTATAATTGGTAATCAAGAAAAAACCACAAACCATTGACATATTAAAAGGCATTTGATTTGCGTAACTCACTATGCAAGTTGTGTAATCAAACTCTAAAAACATAAGAAAATCTCTTGCTGAATTACCAATATGATAAATTTTTCTAGAGTCACGCCTAAAACAAGTGCAGAATCTAAAGCTATAGGAACAAGTGGCCACTCTTCTTACTTTAGGTTGAATAAGTAAGATTTACTTATAAGGATATCTCAAAAACTTTTAAATTAATACTTAGTTATAGCATATATAGTTTATGGAAGAATCAAATAATGTTCTAGAATAAACAAATTATTAGCTAAGGTTTCTACCATAACACTTTTAAGTGGCTTAAGGAGTTTATAATTACAAAAGGAATCTTCAAAAGCATAATTGTTGAACTTACTTCAAAATGGCAAGTTCCTTAACCTTTTTGTTTTCATTTGATCCCCTCAATATTTAATCAATCCCAATTTTGAATTGTTTCTTTGTTTTTATCTTTGAATTGATAGTTTCTTACTGGATTTTCTTTTTATAAGATCTATTTAAATTGGTAGGTTTGAAAACTGTATAAAGAGATGTCAATGGATCGGGTTGGGCCCTGGTTTCCCTAGCTCGGCCTAGCCCTACCTGGCCCCGGGCCATGGGGACCTGTGGCTAGGCTAACCCTGCCCACCATTTTTTAAATAAAAATTCCAAAATGACGTCATTTTGGAAGTAATAGTCGGGTACAAAACGACATAATTTTGGAAGTAACGGTCAGGTGACCTTGGCCTGTAGCCCGCCCGACCTTGGCCCGTGGCCCAACTGGGTAGACCATGGTCAGCCTGTGGCCCACCCGTGGCCTCGTCAACCCGTGTCAAAATCAGTTGGGCCCTTTTTGACATCTTTAATTGTACACTTGAATCCATAATAATTTAGTTTTGCATTATAATTAGTATTACTAATACGATTAGTTTCTGGGGAATTATATAGTTATAAGCTGCTCTCTCAGTAGAAAACATAACATGTTTTGAAAATACAAGGAAATAAACAAATATTTAATGTCAACTATTAAAAAAAGAACAAAAGTATGCAAACAAACTCTATAACATGTAAACTAAGGAGGACATCCTAAAACCTCTGGCACTCCATTCCTAGTGACTTTAAGTTCTTTCAAGTATTTATAGCACAATAACATGCTTGAATTTGGGAATAAATAAAAAATAAAAACTTCTAACATTTAGATTTTGATTATATGGTTCTTACAATTTTTATAGAAAGGCATCTTCCTTAATCCTGAGAAAGAAGGAAGATAAAATACTCCAGCGATAAGCTATAAAAACATTTAACCTATTTCTTAAGCTTTTTGGCAAAATTATTACTCTTATCCATTGAATAAATTGAGTAGTAATTTGTTGTATGATTATAGAGCTTTTGTTAAAGATTTTAAAATCTCCTTCTTCCTATATTATATATTTAATACAATTTAGAATTATCTTGAGTATTAGAATTTCATTGTTTCTTATATAGGAACTCCAAGTCTCAATAATTGATAGTGTAGTTGAAGTTGAACTTCCCAAGATCCTCTTTCCATATAAATTTTAATAAAAAAAGATAAAGAATAAGTGATTATGTGTTTCCAAGTTGCATAGGCATAGAGAATAAACCTCATTTATCAAGGAAATGAAGGATATTTAATCCTTGATCCATAATTTTCCTTTAATAATAAGCCAAAGTATAAAGCATGCTTTTGATAATTGGTGAATGACTTTGGCAACTTCACACTAAAAGTCTTTATGATTATGACCTTTTAAAAGCTAATAATACTATTGGTAAAGTGCTATGGGGTACACGATATCTTTCTAATTTGATCATTCTTTGATGGGTTAGATTGATAATTTGGAAAATATCTCTAACACTTGACAAGAATCAAGAATATTGCTTTAAACATTACTACAAGTTATTATATTTGAAATCATCCACCTTGGTGTCAACTACAATACCCCTTTTTATTGATCTAACTTATATGTGATTTTGCAATGGCCCTAGGGAATACAAATTATCTTATTAAAAAAGGGTCCTCTTTTAATTTCCAGTAATTACTTTTATCACTCCCTTTACTTTATCTCTTTCATTCAAAATTTTCTTTAAAGTTCAAGAAGCTAACAAACTAGGATTAACTACAAAGAAACTCCTTCCTTTTAACAAATTAGAGCATACCCATTGAACCCTTAAGGACTCTTTTTCAATAAGAAATACTCAAATTTTCTTAAATTACAACATTTTGTTCATTACTGTAAAATATTGAATATCTAATCGATCTTCGTCCTTCAATATGCAAACATCTCTCCATTTCACCTAAGCTTTATATGCATTCATTTTGTCATTAGTTTATAATTATTTTTATATTTCTTTAAAATAATATAGCAATTGATATCATAATACTTGTATGGAAACTCCAATAGATATATAGGTCATTCATCACTCATAAAATCAATTGTAACCTGATTGTAAAGGAAAGCTATTTATTATTCCAATTACCCAATTTCTTATCCACCATTTCCACCAAAGGATAATAGTTTTTATTAGCAAGCCCAGCAAATGATATTAGGATTCCCAAATATTTCAGAGGTAACTTCTTTACTTGGAAAATTGTGAATATGAATTATCATGTGAAATGTGTATATAACTCTTTCTAGACTTTTCCGTCAACCTTCAGTGATATTTTTAGTTCTTCCAAAGCTTTAATGCAATAAGAAACAAAATCTAGATTTGCTTTACATAATAAAAGCAATTCATTTACAAATAAAAGATTAAAAGGCTTTAATTTTTTTGCATTTGGAATGGTATTTGAAATCATTGCATTTTTTGATATTCCTTAATATAAGTGGTAAAAAAATTAGGATGAAATTTGATTCCACATATAATGGAAGAAAAAAAACTTTTTTTGTTTTCTTTCAATGTCAAGTGCTAGAGATTAATATATAAACATAATAAAATGTTAAATGTTAAATGTTAAATTATACCTTGTTATGAAGTTGGATCTTCTTTTCCTACATATTTCTCATAATGATAGATTTTTGAAAAATCAGTATGATCATATAAGCATTGGACCTTTAATGTTATTTACATAAACATTTTATGTGAACTCTATAAGTGAAATAGAGAGAGGTAAGTAAGGAATGCTAGCTCCTGAAGTGTCTACACTAATTTATAATAAGACTTATACCTTTTAGTAATTTAATTGAAAAATAAACTTGATTTAATTAAAATTTAATAAAATTATAAATAACTATAATCAAGTACCAATTGGGTCCAAATAAGATCAAATCTCTAATATTGGTCCTTATTTATCAAATATCTTATATTTGATTCTAAAGTTTTTCAAACTTTGCAATCAAGTCCAACTTGATTAAATTGTCTTTTTTTAATCATTTTATTATATAACCCATTAGGTTCCTAAATATATTAGCAATGGATATAAATTATAACCCTAAATAATATTTAAGATTAGAAAAATTAAATATGAAGTGGACTTATCTTTATGAAATCCTGGTGGGCCTTGATTTCTCACTTGAGTTCTGCATTTTTAGACCATGAGAAATTCAGGTGGTTCATTCACCTAAGATTGTACGTGTTTGAATAAGGGTTGTTACCTCTTTGACCAAACTATGCTCCTTTATAATTGAGTTGGTCCATATTGTTATTTTGCACTAAGAAACAATCAGTTGTGATATGGCTTTCTTGCCCGCATAACTATGCTGAATTGCTTTAAGTGGAAAGGAGGAGGTGATTCTCAAGATATTTGGTTGCTTAGTTAGGTTGGCGATTTCAACGTTGAGTGTTGTCACTGAATCTATAGCAATCCTTCCCTTTTGATCTCAAAAGGTTAATTTTTGTTTATTTTGGTTCAAAGTCCAAAAACAATATTGCTCTCCAACTCCTCTAACAAATCTTCCACCTCCATAGTTGTTTTTCTCATAAATGACCCTCTAGTATTTGCATCAATGGTGCATAGCATGGGTAGATTAACTTTGATGTAAAATGTTTGCATTGGGAATTCCTTCAGTAGGTTATGATGCGAACATCTCCTTTGCAATTCCTTATACCACTCCCACGTTTCATACACAGACCCCCCCTCATTTTGATAAAAATTAGTAGTTTCATTGATGAACCCTGTTGTCTTAATCAAAGGGTTATCCAAAAATGCCCCCACCAACTTATTGGATCCCGTTTCCGGAACCCAACTCTTGAATCTTCTTGCCTTGATACCTCGAAGGGTTATAATTTTTTTTATCGCTCATAACATCATGAAACCCTTAATAGACATCATCTAATTATTTTCATTTTCATAACATTTCAAAATTTGCTCACAACTTGCTCAATAGTGTGCCTATACAAAACTGTCGCTATGCTTGAATTCAATTTGTCATGCTTGCGAACAGAATTTGGAAACCTTTGAATCTTAATTTCAATTTGGATTCTTCATATAAATCATAGCTCTAGCTCTATAGTTTGATTTGGCACAAGAATCACCTCATTTGGAGGTCTATAACTCAAGATATGACCAAAATACCAAAATGTGCTCATACCCTAATCGTGCTCTCCTATCCGACCTCTTACTTGATTTCATGTAAACTCTCTCAATTTAACTCCAAATGATGCACATTTTCATGGACATATACCTACATGTCTCATGAATCCATTGGCTTAAGAATCACCCTATTTTGAGGTCGGGTAAGGGAGTTATGCACAAAAGAAGGGACCATGCTCAAAACCTCAATCATGCAGTGACATGCCTTGGCGCAAATGTTATAACTTTTTCTAAAAATGTCTAAATGCTTTCGTTTTTACACCGTTGGAAAGATAACATCGAGATCTACAACTCATATTAGAGGCCTCAAAGCGGGATTCGGACTCTAAACTGGTCAAAATCGCAAATCACTGAAGCAGACCCGAGGATGTCCGTTAAACGGACATGAGTGTCCGTTTAACGGACATGAATTGGCCAAACTGCCCATTTTCATCTGAGACAGTCCGTTAAACGGACTTGCATGTTCATTTAACGGACATACACTGAGCAGACACCCCAAATCCACCCTAGAAGGTCCGTTAAACGGACTTGTATATCCGTTTAACGTACATACACTGGGCAAGGGGTCCAAAACTCCTTTCAAAGCCTCTCCAAGGCTTCCAACTTCCATCCTAACACCATATACACTCCAAATCATCCCAATTCAATCCTTCAAGTGCAATAACACTTCTTAATCATTCAATTACCAATTGGAAAGCATTAAACTCCCAAATGACAACTCAAAAGCCTCATATCAAACACAAACTCTATCATTAATCCAAGCACTCATATTCATATTTCCAATATGACATCATTCTTATTCTTGTCCATTTACAAATCCTATCCTTCCCTTTTCATAACATCTCATATACAAGCAAAGGCAACTCATATTCCAAGTTCATCAATTCACTCATAGATATACGTATATCATTTTATCAACTTCTATTTATTTTCACTCTTCACATATAATCACAACTCATCATTCCTACATGATTCACATGCCAATTTCATAATCATTCATTCTTAAGCCTCAACTCAATTGACTTTTCATATTTAGCTATATTTCATCATCCAAAAATTCCTGTGTTTCCTTTTTCCTTAATATCTCACTGATTATATCAATATACATATATGTTAACCACACATATTCAACATCCATCATAACCATTCATATACAAGTTTGCATTCAAATCATACACAATTCCATAATCAATATCCAAGTGCAAATCCATATTCATTAACATCATACCCAATATCATAATTCATGTTCATGTGCTAATTCATATTCCATTAACATCACATATCAAGAATTATACAAAATCCAATGGCATGTTCAAGTCATATTACAATATCTCCCAAAATCATAAATTACATCATTTACTTGCTCAAAATGCAATTACAGCTTTATATTTACAACAATAATTCCAACACGTCACAAAACATGCAAAAATTAGATTTTATCTTGATCCCTTTTTCTTGATCGCTTGTTCAAAACCTGAAAGTGGGAAAAAAAGTGGGGGTGAGCTCGAAAGCTCCGTGGGTTACATGCTTATAACCAAAATAACAAGCAAAACAATTTTAAAAGTCCATTTCCATAAAAATTTCCATTTGAGTCATAAAACACATGTTTCTTTCAAAATTCTTGTCATATACTTGAAATCACTTGAAATCACAATTCATGCATTTGATGCCTTTTTCAAATGTTCATAAAACCATGAATGCATTAAACTTGTCACAATTTAACACATAATCACATAACACATAACACATCATAATGGTTTGGCAAGTCCACAATTCATGACGAACTACACAATTCCATAAAATGGCCTTATGTAGTCGTATTTCTTGAGGAGTCCTAAAAGGAACTCTGTGTCTCTTGCGGGTAGGCGGGCGAAGCCTTTTTCATGGGTCAACATGCACGTGACAATTCTTGGGTGGACTATACCGAACCCACATAACATGTAATCATGATCTTGAAAACTTTTTGCCATAATTGGCACATGCTTGAAAATTCTTGTTTTTCATGAACATGCAAATTTTCGAAAATCTTGTCATATAGCAATTCATAATTTCATCAATTCAAATTCACATAGCAACCAATTTACAAATCAATACATAACAATTTCTCAATTCATCAATCAAATTCTCATAGAAATTCTCAAATCATTCAAACAATAAATGCATCACTTGTAGCAATTTCTCAAAGCATTTTAAAAACAATGCCTTTGAAACCATTTTATCTTGAATTTTTGTAAACATTTTTAATGGCTCATTATTTAAACTATAAACATAAAACCCACCTTGCAATCCTTACTTAATTTGCCTTCCCATGTTCTTGCTCCCCTTGATTCCTCTTGCCTCAATGCCCCTCATCAACAAAACACAACATTCCCAATTCAATAAAACTCAATTGGAAAACCTAAAGAATCCAATACATAAAATTGGTCTTAGAATCACTAAACCCATATATTTCTTAAGATATCTAACCCAAAACTCTTTCACAAACTCATCAAATCAAAATCACTCTTACCTTGGGTCTCCACCAAATGGAGATTTTCTTGGCTCATCTTGAAGCTCTTGTCCTCTTCCATCTTTTTCCTTCATGAAGAAACATCAAAATCATCCTTGAAAGCCTCCAAAAATCGAGCCCTAGCATCATTTTCTTCTTCTTTCTTTTCTTCCCTACGACACCTCTCCCTCTCTTCTCTCTTTTCCTTGTTTTTCTCTTCTATTTTCATGCATCACCCTCCTTATATAGTAAGACCACTTGTCTAATGACCATCCTACCCTTAATGAATGGCCTTGCAACTCAAATGACTTAAGTTGTGTTCCAAATTTGCCCATCATGTCATGTTACCACTTGAATTCAATTAATCCATGTCATAAGGTCTTAGTCAAATCAACATGTTAATTAATCTCATTAACATGCTAATTAATTCCAAAATATACCTAAATTAATCCATCAATGCCTCATAGTCCATTTAAATCATGCTTAATTCTTTTCAAAGATCAAGGCATTTTCTAATCATCAACTTGAAGGAATTTGATGAAACTTCCCTCTAGACAATTGTCCCTCATTGTCCTAATTTTCTAATAACATAAAAAATTATTCAATTTGGTTCCATATTCTGACAATTATTCATCAAACATTTCAGACTGTTCTTATTTCAAAATATTTTCCTGCACATGACTTCCATCCAAAATTGACTTTCTTAGCAATTGAATTAGAACTCAATGTCATCATACAATTTGTAGCCTTATGTCTCTAATTTAATCCAAATCAAGAATCATATCATTTGGATAACTAGAGATCAACTTATGGCTAAAACATCGAAGCATACTCATGCACATGTTCAACAGCATTTTCCAGCTTTTAAACTCCCAATTTCTCATACAATCCATCTTGTATTTAAACCATCTTTGTCATTTCATTTCAAAATCAAGGATTTTTCTTCACTTTATACATAAATAATTGCCAAATAATCATCGATAAATACTCGTTTAATAGTCTTAACTTACAAAAAATTTCGGGGTCCAACACAACTAGTCCCATATAGTGACGTTTGCTGGGTTGAGTGAATTCAACCACGTTTTAGCTATATCCCTGAGTGCAAAGGAAAAGAGCGTCATACTAGAAACATCTTTGACAACCCATTATATTGGAAAATGTCACAAATTTCTAAGAAATTTGTCAGATGAGCATTGGGATCCTCATTGGGAAATCTATAGAACTGTACATTAGTCTACAACATGTTTAACCTTGGTTTGATCTCAAATGTGTATTTGTACTAATGGTCAAGTGATTCCTTGTTGCATAACATTGAACTCTGGCCTCATGAAGTCAATAATCTTTGCTATTCTCTATGATCTAATTCCTCCACCATCATTCTCTTTATCACTTGTTAATGTTTAGCTCTTCAGATCTCTCCTTCTTACTTTCTGATGTCGAGAGTTGAAGTTGCTTCTACCTTGCTTAAACTTCGAGTGATTATTGTGTTCATGTAATTGTAATCGCATAAGAAAGGGTATCAATTCCCTAAATCAAAGGAATTCAAATCGTTTTAAATGCTAATCAGTCCTCGACAATGGAACCAAAAAAATAATACATAAGTTTTATAATGAAAACTTTCAATACCACAAGTATACGAATCATATCTTGTAATATCAAAGGTATCATTCCCATGAGGACTAATAAACACCTAAAAACTTGAATAGAACTTTGTTTAAGGTATTAAAGATTTATTGAATTAAAATAAATAATTGAATTTTTTAAAAAATAAAACGAAATAATAAACAATTAACAATTGAACTACCAATAAAAATTGAATATGATCAAAGTTCAAAACTTAGGAATTATTATATCCTTGTTTTCCCTTTATCTTGTTAATCTAATTATAATTGATCCTAGATATCCTAAAGTTTTGATTATCCTCCCTTGAGATCTAATCAAGCAACCCTAATTGAATTCGATAATCATAAAGTTGTATTCTCCCGATTCACAAAACTACTCCTAACTTATTCAATTATATTTAAAGAAATCATAAGGATAATTAATTTTACAATTAAGATCTCTCTTCAATTGTTAATTAATATGATAATTATAGGTCTATTAAGTTGCCAACTCTTTTTGTGCACCTTAACTGCAACATCCCACTACCATAGGGTACACACCCAAACTTTCAGGAACATAACCTATGATAATGGTATGCTGGAGCAAAAACAAATCCAACTTACACATGGCTTCACTAACATCATTTAAAAGTTAGCAAATTTTGAAACCCTTCATTTCATTCATACACCAAATTTACACTGTTTCCATCAGACAAACATTTACAAATCCTTTTATAGGTTCTATCCAAAACTTCAAAAATAAATACTACAGCACTTCTGGTGTCAGCTGACAGACCTTTGAGTCATTTCTCTACCCAAAAGATTCCTTAAGTCTTGACTAAGGAACTAGGTCTCTTGTCTTGTACCCGAAAAATTACATTGTAATTTTTGATGAGTTTTGCGAACTCAATGAGTGAACCATCATTGATGATTTCATCGGATCACATACACATATCATATATTGCACAAATATTCATTCTAAACGTACATTTATTATTTGAATACTCACATAACATGGCATATCATATAATCACTCACTTTAGCTTTGCAAATCATTTAAAGAATTTCAGTCTTATTGGAATGCTATATGCATGAGACTCACATTCGTTCTTATTGTTGTGACCGAATGCCTATAACAAACTTATACAATACTGGCCCATAAGGCTCTGTTAGAATAGAATCACGGAGCATAGCTCTACGTGTAGAATCAGAAATCACGGAGCAAAGCTCTACGTGGAAGTGCTTCAAATTGGCTACTCAAGTCACAATGCCTGTATCTACGCATGCATTTTATGAAATGCATCAAATATTGAGTATGTCATATATCACAATCTTATACAAATGCTCAGACAAAGTTTTCACATTCATCGGACCTAAGTTCGGCATTTAACTTTCGTTGAGAATCAAAGTCATTCAGGAATTCATATCAAATCGAAACACTTCCAATACATGCCCAACTAATAAACTCCTCGGACTTCAAGTCCGGAATTTAGAAACAATTCGCAAACAGTGCAGTACTATTGGAAGTTTAAACAAATCAAATCAATTCATTCTTAGGAAATTCATCTAGGTTGACTCACAGTACGCTCCAAAATGCTATTGCTTGGATGGTCTGACAATGTCCGACTGGCATCCAATGAGTTCCTCTATATAATACAAAACACATTTAGAAAATATCACACTTTTGCATAATTGTATAAGTATTTCTTAATGCACATCTACTTATATGAAATATGCACAATACATGTTCAATGACAATTCTGGGATACTTTATTGCGATCCTTATGAAAGAATCATTCAGATATTAAAGCCCTCATTAATACCATGTATACTTATAATTTGGACCAATAAAAAGCAATGTGAAACCAATTACAAAAATTCATTGACCACTTTAGATTTTTCTTCCGATACACATACGGGTCAAATTTGCATCATAACTCTGATAAGGTAAATGGCAAAATTAGGCAACACTTCCTTCTATAACGTTGTACTTCAATGTCTTAAGTTTCTATTGACACTAAAATCACTCAATTTGGTTCAATAATTTGGAAGATATGCCTCAAACATTTTTGGGTTGTTCACATTAAAAAACAATGTACTACGCACAACTTCCATCCAGAATTTGAACATCTTAGGGACTGAATCATAAATTGATTTTTTATATGATTTGTATCCCTATTTCTCTAATTTATTACAAATAAAAAAATCTCATTTTGACTCTTACAGATCCAGATATAATCAAAATACCGAAGTATGTTCAGCAAAACAACACCATTTTATACCATTCCAACAGATTCTCTCACTTTCGTTCAATCAATCTTTTTCAAATCAATTCATAATATTACAAAGTTTTGTGGAGAGATATAAAAATGTTTTTACAAATCCAATGGTTCAATAATCAAGTCATTTGGAGGTCTATAGAAGAAGTTATGGTCAAAAGAAGCAAGACTGTTCAATAAAAGCGAAAATCCCAAAAGCACGAGGGTGCAAATCCATCTTCAATCTTCAAAGTCACCAAATATCATTTTCCAATTCAAACTCAAAATTTGAATTCATTTTTTAATTCCTCAATTTAGGCTTTGCTAATCTTTTCATATGAATCTGATCTTAAATTTCAATGTAATTAATAACACTTCATTTTGCCCCATATTCAACTTGACATTCTACACTTTTTATCGCACTAGATTTTATAACCTCAATATTAAATTTATGATACTCTACTATTGAATTTTCTATTCAGTGCATTGGATTTGCACAATCCTTTCAATCCCTTTCAAACTCAATAATTACCTCAATCTTTACTATATATATATATATATATGTCCAAAATGTTTCTATATATATGATGCCTCCAAGCTTTCAAAGTAATGACTATTGCAGCAAATTCTACTTCATATTCCGAATAATTCAATTCATAAGACTTTAACTATCTCTATGCATATGAAATCACTTTAATATGCTTCACTGGATTTCATCCTAATCTTTGATTTGAAACTTCATTATGTACTCCATAATCCTCCAATTCCAAATGATATTATTATCATCAATGTTACATTCCTCAAATATTCAAAAAGTTCTCTTTACTTTTCAAACACACTCAAAATACCATCTATGATCATAGTCACTAATTGATAAAATTTTACTTGGATCACTTTAATCTTCAAGATCATAATAACATTGGGGTATTGTTAACTCCAACAGATATCACCCAAATTTCCTTGTGTCCATAATTGATTCTCGTAATTCCTTAGGTGACTAATTCCTCAATTAAGGTAATATTATCTAACGTCATTTTCAGTTTCCCAATTGACCTCTTTTCTCAAATAATTTTCTCTATTCATTCAATTTCCTCTTATTTCACATTGACTTATTCAAATGCTTATTCATTTGTACTAGTTTCTCCACACGTTTCAATTTATTTGAAAACTTCACTTTCTGTGTTGGTAACACATCCCTTAGATCTAATTTGTATCCCCTCACTTCATAAATCCACTCATGTAATTGGATACTTTACATTAAACCAAATGCATACACCCTCAATAACATTTTCTACTTCCTCATGCTTGAGTCTCTATTAGGATTAGAACTCCAGTATCATTTTGATTTATTGTTTCATTGATCATTCTTAAAAATAGACCATTTGATCTACTTAACCTAATTCGATGAAATTCTTCTTCAAAAGAAGATTTCATCCTACATTCATCTATATTGTTCATGTAACCTTTATCAATCCATTGTTTCCATCATTACTTATCATAAATTCTTAATACCTCAAGAAGATCAATTCCTATTGTCTCTTACAAAGCCATAATGTTCTGGTTACCAAGACTTGATGAAGTAGACACAATCACCTATGCTTAGGTGTGTGTCATCAACGTCAACCCATTAACACAGTGCTCATGAATATATACATGCATGTTCATGCAAATGACAGTGAATTCATCAAATTTATGTCATAAATCCATAACTCTAAAAGATTTTCTCAATACTTACTTGTTGAAAAATCCAAAATCTTCAAGCCCTAAACTTTAAGTAAAATCAAGTATTCCACTATAAAAACTGACTAGCTTTGGTTCTTTCTTAAGCAGGATAGACGAATAGCAAGGTGGAACTTGTTTAGGAAAAGGAAAAGCAAGGAAATCCCTCAGAAGGATTTTAATGAAAAACTTTGTGTGTTGAAAGGAAGTTCGAAGAAGGTGGCTGGAAATAACACTTAAGATATTTTTCTTAACCCTTTTTAACTCTCAGATAACTACAACTTACTTATGACAAATTATAAAAGCAACTTAACACTTGTAACTTTTCCCAAGGTCTAACTCTAACTAAGTTTCTTTTGAAACTAACTCCATTAATTCTATCTTTACAATATAACTATCTCCAATCTTCTTTTGATTCCTTTTTTCTATTTTCCATAAAAATTCATAATTTTCGAAAATTACCAAAATTCACCAAAATTCAAAAATATCACAATCACATTAATCAATAATATTTCCAATATAAATGAAATTCAAATCTCAAAAATTTCTAATAATCACAACTCAATCCAATTATACCCGAAAAATGTCAATGAATGCATGTACAGTCATATAAATGTGCAAAATTATGCATATCACACTTAACTCATGCAAGACATGCATTTTCCTAAGTTCTCAGAAATTTCTCATAAATCATAATTCTATCCCTGACATGGGTAACGGGATGTTACATTAACACATATGACTTGATTCACTCTCTCAATTTATTATCAATTATAAACATACCAATTACCACAAACATTGATATATGTATTGAATTCAACAAGAATAAAGTTTAACAAAATAACTCAAGAATAATCCCTAATATAGATTTAGAAACCCATAATTAAGTTAAACATCATGGTAATCCAAATAAGCATCCAATACAATGAAAAAAATAAATGGAAAAGAAAGAAAAACTAGTTGAAGTCTTGATATGAAAATCTGGAACTCTCTGAAGCTCTCTTGATGTCTCTTCTTGATCTTCTTTTAAACTGGTGGTTGTTACACCTTTTTCTTGTTTTTTTAATCTCTAAATGTGGGTTCTTTTATGTTTTTTCCACTTAATTTGGTTCTAAAAATAGCTCTGAAATGTCAAAAGTATAGAAAAACTAGTGAGCTAGAAAAGCTAAAATTTGCTAGAATTTTCTACCTATCACACCTCTCACGATTGTGATATGTCACTATCATGACATGGTTTCCATACACTCACAAATACATCAAACACCCCTTGAAACATAAAATTAAGGTCAAATTCTTGCTTTAAACCACTGAAGGAATTAAAACACTAACAATAACACAATACTAATCCTATACACATGATAATCATCTAAGAAACACTTAAAAACACCCTTAAATACCTAGAAAAACATATTACAATCTACACCTATCAGTAGATAATAAGCATGTAGTTGTAGTGCATGGGACCTATATGGATACCTATACAAGCAAACGATTAGTGAAATCCATTATTTGAAAGAAAAGGTTGAGACATTTGTAGATTCAAATTATAATAAAGGTTGGTTCATATGTTTATATGATTACATATTGCAACTTGTTAAAGTTGAAATATTCTTGCCTTCAACTGATGCAAAGGTGATACACCCTCTAGCTAAAAGAGTTACACCCAGGAGACCTAAAATTGCAAGAAGGAGGCAGCAAAATGAGCTAAAGAAATTAAAAAAATCCAAGCAAAATTACTTAAAAAGGATAAGATCATAGATTTCAAAACTATGGTAATTCGAGTGGTAACTTCAAAAAATGCAACAAGGATAGCTCAATCCAAAATGTTGAGTCTTCTTTATAGCTGTGTACACCTTACTTTAATCATATGAATATGGTTTATAAAACTTGCAATAACTGGTGTTTATTATTTTCTTTAACAAGTTATAACAGAGGCATCCTTACATGTATATAATTGTTTAGTTTTTTATCAAGTAATTGTGGCTTTAATGATTGACAAATCTATTTCATCACAAAAATGGTTAATAGGTGAAAACAAAGTTAATGATAATGCTCATCCAAGTGAACAAAGAAATATTATAAGGAATGAGTTTTTTATCAATTTATCTTAGTTGAAATAATTAGCAAATGTGTCCTAATGGCTTATCTTGCAATTTACTAGGGTGGTAAATCTAGACATGCCAGTAAAAGAAAGTTTGGAGAGTTTGATCCACACATGTTCTAGTTATCATTTGAGCCAATGTATTTACAATTCAAACTAGTATTACTTCACAATAGTTACAAGCCCAAGCAATTAGGAGTATGTCATTGGCATAGTCATCACAAGAATAAGTTTCACAATCAAGTACAAATGAGGGAAACATTACTAATTAACAATGCCTCTAACTTTTTGATATTTGTCTCATTGGCTTTAAGATGTATATGTTACTGACATATATGATAATGGTAACAAATGTGTATGTTGTATAGACAAAATTTTCATATTGGCATATCTTTTTTTGCTTAACCAATATGAATTGCTAAATCTTTGGAACTAAATCAATGTTATGTATATACTTTACCTTCAATTTATATAGACTGAATTCTTTAATGTGTATTTATTTCACATGGCAATGTTCCTTTTGCTTGATTAATTGTTGCTTCATATTGGCAAGAAAAGTTAAAAAAACAAGTACCAGTTCATAGTTCATATATAAATAATTTCTATATAATACAGTTGTACATTACATAATTCACATATAAATGAAATTCAATACAATTTCCCTACAACATAGTTGAAAATAACAAGTACCAAAACTACAACAAATGTGTTTCTCTTTTCTCAATAAATTTATGTCTTCCTTCATATTCTTCATCTGTTTTTCAAACTCCTTCGTTGTGCTTGTCTTAACCCCTTTCTTTAACATTGATGTTTCTTTCCTTAATTTTTGAACCACTTCAACAACTCTTAAGGTAAATTGTCATTATACCATTTTGAAAAGTTGCATCTCCCAACTTAAAATATTTTATTTCATTACATAAACTTTAAACACAAGGTTTTAGTTAAATAATAAATAAATTCTAACTAGATAATTGGGGCATCCACAAGATCTCCAACCAGAATTATGATCACTCCATAAAGTCCTTAGAGGGGCTTATAACCCATAATAGCAAACCACATTTTCTACATTTGAACTTATTATTATATTATTAGATGATGACAATTCCATATGCATAGATATAGAAAAAATCAAAACGTAAAATATTCATAAAAGAAAACATTAGTCCAAACAAAACAAAATTAACCATTTTTCTTCCAAGAATGTGATGAGAAATTTTGTACTACAGATAAGGCCTTTATTAGTAAATATGTATTGTTCATTCTTAAATGATATTGACATTTGCATATAAATCTCTAGAAATTCTGCTATATGATAAGAGTTTTAAGCCTATATCCCACATATGTATACAGTTAGTCCTTGTACTGTCAATTTTTATATTGAAATGGAAACCTAGTAACCAACAAAAGATAAATGTTTATCGCATTTATAATATTGGGTGTTCTTCATATGCTTACACCAAATACAAGGATGGTCCATGCATGTTCTTATAAGTATATATATATATAGATGCGTAGAGATTGTCCAATCATATAAACCTTTTGTTATGAATTTATTTGTAGGTTGCTATATCTTTTCAATAGTTTTGACAAAATTTATTAAAAATTTGCAAGATTTTGTGGGATCACACATAAAATAGCTACAAATATGATCAAGCATGAAAGATAGTGACAAATTATGATTTATAATTCAAAATTTGATACTTTTCGATCACATGCTTACAAAAATGTTAGGGATAAGGAACATAAACCAGTAACTCTAGGAAACTCAATTTTTGGTCTCAATTCCTTATAGGCATATGGTTAGCGAAAGGGACTTACCTTCTCTCAGGAGTTAAATGAAACACTGGTGAAAGGCAATGAATGGTGGTGTAGGGCGATGATTATAGGAGAAGTTGTTGTGAAGGAGGGCAATGATGCAATGAAAGGGAAGACTTGGCATTGAAGATGGAGGCATCGAGTACGTGGTGAGATAAGGAACTTCATAATTTAACTGAATTAGGCATTGGTGATTTAGGGATTAGGAATATTAGTAGGGATTTTTAATGCTTACGGTTAATTAGTAAAAAAATTAATTAGTTTTGTCAATAATATAATTAATTAGTTTAATTATATTAATTAGTTAGGTTAATTATATTTAAGTTAAATTTAAAAGTGGTCTATATATTTAACAATTAATAATTTTAATAAATAATTTTTAAATATGGGTCCTATAGTGCCAAGTGATGCTTATGAAGCACAGTGGGACCTATTACAACATTAAAATAATATTACTTTATACCACGTGAGCAATGGTGTGGCTAAAAATTGATGACATTATAGTCCTGTCACTTGTTCTATTAACTTATGGTTCAATATGAATGTTTTAAATGCTGGGGTTAGATTTAAACACTTCGGAACAATATGATTTAATTTATCAATAGAGGCAAACCTTAGGGTCAATTTTACCTTTTTGCCTTCGATGATGAGTTGATGAAGGTTATTATTATTTCTCTAATTGGGAAAGAAAACGAATATTTTCATTTACACAAACAAAATAATCTTTTTAAGCTTATATGATGAGTTGAAAAGTTTACGAGGCTTAAAGCCAATAAGTCATTTGACTTTGGGGAGCAAGTAGCATTTCTCTTAATGACTATAGGGTATAGTGAGACAACTAGAGTCAATGTAGAATACTTTCAATATTCAGCCTGAGTAATTTTGAAGTATTTTCACAAAGTCTTATACGTATTTAGACATCTTACAAAAAGAATCATTGTTTCACCATCCTTTACCAATATACCTCTTGAGATTCAACATAATTCCAAATTCTTTCTATATTTTCATGTATATTCATATACTTGATTACTATTTTTATTATGCCCTTATGATTAACAATTATTTTAATAGTGTAATTTTATTTTTTAGGATTGTATAGGAGCAACAAATAATTCACGTATTGATGCACATGCTCCAACCAATAAACAAATACCATATAGGGGTAAAAGAACTGATCCAACACAAAATATTATATGTTGCTTCTTATTTGACATATGTTTCACATATGTAATGGTTGTATAAAAAGGTACTACAAATAGCTCTTGAACTAATTTCCTATGCCTTTATAATGTATACATTTATTTTAAATAAATATAGTAATTATGGTTATTTTTAATATTTTGTGTTAATATTATATACTTGATATGTAAGGTAAGTTATATTTGGTTGATTAAGTTACTCTAATATACTTGGATTTCTTTCACTAAATCGAGGTGAGAGGTATCATTTATGAGATTATAGAGAAAGAAGAAGACCCCATAGTCTACAAGAATTATTTAACTATTTGTACTCTTCATTAAGAAATATTATTGAAAGATATTATGGTGTTCTAAAAGCAAGATTCCCTATAATTTTGAACATGTCAAGTTATGAAATTAAGAAACAAAATACATCTTTATTGCGTGTCATGTTATAAATAATTATATTAGATTACAAGGAAAAAAATGATTAATTATTTGACAATTGTGTTGAAAATGAAGAGCAAGTAAGGAAAAGTGTAAATAAAGATGTAAGTCCACAATTTGAGTATAATATCACTTCAACACAACTTTGAAGTATAACTTGAAAGCGAGATGAAATTGTTAGACAAATATGAAATAATTATATTAGTTCTAATTACTTTTTGTTTCTTTTTGTAATTATACTACTATTATGTTTTGAAGCATTATAGTATGATAGACATCTTTTATTAATTAGAATGAACTAATGTGATTTTTATATTTTATAGTTTATTATATAAAATTGATTTATAAATTTCTTTATTTATATTAATCTTCATACATTTTTTCCAATCATAATGAGAATTAATTAATTTAAGAAAATAACATGATATATTAAAGACAATTAAGTTAAAATTTAATACTAACATTTAATAGTATAATTGAAAAAGGATGATAAAACCAATTTTATTTTTATTTTTTATTGCAAATCTAAAACCCCGTGGTTTTTATTTCCGGTTTTTTATTTCAAATCTCAACTAAATGTTTTGTGTTTTTAACAAGAAAAAATAGAAACCAAATATAAAAAACTATAACAGAAAACATAATCAATTCCAGAATTAATTCATAATCAGATTTTAGTAGTTAGGCTTTGCAACAAAATCAATTCCAAAATTTTATATTAATAACAATTAAATAATAATCAAATTATAGAATTAAAGATGATTATGATACCATTCTTGAAAAACTGAGATGAGATCCAATCTCATGCATAACAAAAAAATATTTTTCATTACTTTTTGAATGTTAAGATCAGTTTAACATATAATATGATTAAATTATAAATATAATAAAGAATGAAGTTTAATATTATTTTCCTACATATTCGCTTGAATTGATAGGCTTGTGAAAAATCATTATAGTCGCAAAAAAATATACCTGCTAACACTATTCACATGAATAAGTCGAGAGAATTATACAAATGGTGTAAAGATGGGTAAACATTAAGTACTGGCTGCTAAAGAACTTACACCTGTTTATAATTAGAGTTGGACTTTTTGGTAATTTAATTGAAATATTATTCTAATTTCAATTAAATTCTAATTCTAATTAATTATATAATTAGATATTAATCTGGAGCAAATAAGATCTAATTTCTAATATTAATGCTTATTTATCAAATATCTTATATTTGATCTTAAAGTTTATCAAATTTTATAATCAAGTATAACTTAGATTAAATTACCTTTCTATCTCTTTAATCGTTTTTTATATGTGGTCTATTATATTCCTAAATATGTTAATAATAGATATAAATTGTAACCATGAATTATGTTTAACATTAAATAAATTAATCTCCTTTAATTTATTTTCAATTTTTTATTTAAATAATTAACATCTATGAATCAATGTTGACGTCTAATATCGTATCATGGTCACCCAAATACTAGAAATATCAAAGTGGATTTGAATAAACTTTATGTGTACACTTTTTGTCATATAATTCTATCTTTTCATTATATAATATTTCGATTTGGCATAGAATATAAAATTAACTTTTATCTATTTAAGTCTAATTGTATTAATTCTCCATTATTAGTAAATGTTTCTTTTAATGACAAATAAAAAATATTTTCAAATTGTCATCCATTATGGATAAGGATTTCTCAAATTAATACTAATTAAAAAAAGGAACATTCTCCTTAATTACTTTAAGGTAATACATCTTTTAATAATCTTTCAAATACTTCGTTATAGTTAATATTTTATCTAACGAGTACCAAGTGAGTTACTCTTAATTAGGATATGTTATAAGTAGTATTAAAATATAACAATTAATATATGAAATATTTTAGAGAATTAAAGTCCAAAATTATTTATATAATCATCATAATAAAAAATTTTATAAACACACAAGCAACACTGTAAATGAAATTATCATATCCGATCAGTTAAGTTAACTTTTTCTCTATCAAGTATTCACAATGTTCAAATTAAAGAAAGGCCACCGATTGATGAGCCAAGTTAAATCCTCAAGTGGACTGAAGCCGAACATTTTATAAAAGTCCAAGAAGTGAGTATACAGGACCGACCTAATACTACAGCTTACATTCTTGATAAGTCTTCTAGAAGAACTCCTCTACACCTGCATATCACCAGATTGAGTCACTCAACATTGACAGCTATATAAATAACCGATATTGTTATTCTGTTATAGATAACAACCATTAGATCAAAACAAATAAAAGATCAATGGTCAATATCAATACTTTTATCATGTATAAATATACATATTTATCAATGAAAGGATACGATGCATTTCCACATATTTATTTTCTTTGCATTCAGTTCTTTCACGAACTACTCTAGCCATGGTTAAAAGCACAATAGTTATTCATTATTTATACGTTTGATTTTTTTTCTATGAATTTTATGTTGAGCTAAACCATAAACGTTATTTTCTTTATCAAAACGATATTTGTTCATGCTTATTAAAAGTTGAGATTAGGTTTGAACAATAAAGAGAGCTAAAGAAATCCAAATTTTATTACATAAAATGGTAATTATAATATTTATTTATAACATTGACCATTGGTGCATGAATTTTATATTATTATGACTTCTACGATTCACCAAGATTGATATTTATAATTTAATTAATTTGATAATTAAAATTAATTTTACTATGGTTCATCAAACTGTGTTATTAGTTTATACATGTTTAAAAGTTTTAAATTTTATTTTTAAATATTCATTACAAATTTTAAAGTTGAAAAAAATTAAGATGTGTTTTAATTATAAGTAGATTGCATTAAGCATAAAACTCCATGTAAGAGTTCAAATTTTAGATGGCAAGAGTCAAACAAAATTTAAATCTCTAGTTGATGACATGTTACGAGTATCGTGTCATTACTTTCATACAGATTGCAAGTACATGGTTTAGGTTTAGTGATCCCCACCAAAAAACTTGGTTCCACTGTCAAATCTAAGAAGTACAAAGTTTTGAGAAAACCAGTGGCTGTCAATTATTCAAAAAAAAAGTTAGTCCATATGCCAAGGATTTTAACCGGTTTCAAATCAGTGTTACTGATTTATAACCACGTATTTACGTAATTGTGTGGATAAAAATTAAGGATGAAATAAGTTTATGGAACAACAGAGGCAGTAGAAGGAGGAGTATCGGGTACCAAAATTGTATCGTACTGTAATCTATAGATCGTGTATCAAAATTTCGACATTTATAATTCAAAAACTCGAATCCCTCGCAAATTAAATTCACAGGCGTATATATATTATTTAAAGTAGCAATTAATTAATTCACAATTACTATACTTTGCAAACACTCTTCAAGTCCATAATTTCGTTAGTATGTCATGGGATAAGCGCGAGTGGTTCAACATGGTTTATTGTCACTAATACTTGCAAGGGCCCAATAAAATACTTTCTTTGCATGGTTGACGAATAATGGTAAGCGTTGTTGGGTTTACTTTATGGTAGGATTGACATTCAATAAAATTGATTTTGTTTTGGACTTTGTAACCATCCAATTCCTTGCTACATTAAATCCTACGGTTCTGTGCCGTGTGCTCTTCTTTTTTCGCTATAACAGGATTCTTGGCATACCCTTTCCCTTTGGAAATAAAGTTTAGCTAAAATCACTTTGGAAATATCTTATTTTAATTATAATTATTTTATCAAGAATTAAAACTGATAAGAATAGATACTATTAATTCAGAAACTCTGTAAAGGGATTGCACTTTATTACATTAATTATATTAGAAATGTTTTTGGTGGAAACCATGATCGAGGTGCCAACCGGCTAGCACATGGGAGGTGGGAACTCTCTCACATGTATGATGTAAAAACAAAATTACTTTTAATTTTTCACATAAGAAAAAGGTATTTGTCTTTGGATTTCCGTACTTGTTATGATAATATTTAATATAATTAAACTTGCTTTTCAATAAAATTCTAGTTAGGAAGGAGAACTTAAAAAATGAAAATAAATTTAAAAAGTTGCCTCCACAAAAACTTCTAACGTTAGAGGCAATGTTTTCAAAACCGGACCGGTTATCAAACCAGAGGCTTTATTGGTCACCGGTTCAACCACTGATCGAACTGGTGTGACGTCATAATTATACAATAAATATATTTAATTATATATAATATTAAAAAAATAAAAAAATAAAATAAAAAATAAAAAATTGATGGACCAGTGGTCGGACCGGTCCGGTTTTGATCGGTCCGACTGGTCAATTGACCAGTTCAGACTGGTCCAATTGGAATCCAGTTTTATAGCTTAAACCGGACCGGTCAGTCGACCGGTCACCGGTCGGACCGGCCGGTCTGGTCCGGGTTTGAAAACCCTAGTTAGAGGTCATGAATTTGGAATCGAGATAAAACAATTTAATTAATATGCACTTAAAAATAATAATTATTTATAAATTAATTTAATTGTCTACTGAAATTATATATTTTATATACATAACTCATTAAAGGATAATATGAATTATCTAAGACAATTGAATAATCAAGAAATTAGTACCTAAAAAGTAATCCATTAACATTAACAAAGTCCTTAGTTATTTGCAAAATCAACTCAATTCGGAAGCTTAAACATTATGTAATGAAAATGTAGCCCTTAGCTATGTGGCTGGAATGGAGCATAATTCCATTGGAATAACCATCTCTGAAATATTTTATACAAAAACTATATATGTCCAACAGAAACATGAATTCTGCATTTCTTTATAAAACAAATAGGAATGTTGCGCTTTCTGTTTCCGTATGCACACAAACAAAAGCCGACTGCCTCGTTTTTTACAAAACCTAGCTCACCATTCTTAATCAAATTGTTTGTGTTGTTTTCATAACGTAATTGAAATGCCGGAATTTGTTTCCTGTCTAATTACAGTTGGCTCGGAAAGTTTGAGGCTTCATGACGTGTCTCATTGTCGGGTTCCCGATTTCTATTCAAATCATAAATCGGACAAGATCCAACGGTAAAAGTTGAATCCCCGTGGTATCCATGCATGATGTCTCCGCAAATTATGTTTCTCAACAATTATTTTTCTAATGTAATTTGTTGTTAACAAAACATTAATATTGATATAATATTTTGACGAGTTGGCTTATTACGTCATTCATCTATATATATATACATACCCAAATTGGAGCAGTGAAACGTTGATTTTCAGAGAACACCACAGCTCACAGAGAAAGATCTAGAGAGACCGAGAGAGGATAATGGCGGGCTTGCAAAGATCTGCAGTGTCGTTTAGGAGGCAAGGGTCATCAGGGCTTGTATGGGACGATAAATTTCTGTCAGGAGAGCTTAACCAAGTGAATCAAGATGGAGAAAATCAAGAGAAGAAACAAGAAACGGATGTGAGAATAGCGTCTTCGAGATCAGCGACCACTATGGAGAGAAGTCGATCCAACGGTGGGCAGAGAGGGTGCCGCAGTGGTAAGGTATCGCCGGCGATAGAACCGCCGTCTCCGAAGGTTTCTGCATGTGGGTTCTGCAGTGCTTTCGGCAAAACTCCCAAGAATCGGAAGAAAAGGGGCTTTCAAGGTAGATCGCGATAGCTTTTATGGTTATAAGCGATGTTATCCTATAGACAAATATTCATTTTTCACGTTAGGTTGATAGGGTTTTCAAGAATTTACTGGTCCGCCTCAGTAACGTCAGATGTTAAGAGTTTTTAGATAACACAAAACCACGTTAAGATGATCTGTTAGATTTGTCACGGCCTTTGGTCCCTGACCTCTCTATGTTTCAAGCTGTTTACGATTTTCCTTTTGGTTTAGTCGTTAGTACTTTGTTGGTAATTTTTAGACACTATAGATAGGGTTTTGCGGTTGTTGGATTCGGTGGATGTAATTATGTGTATATTGGCTTGGTTGGTCATCAAGAAAATTTTGTCTTCTGTATTAATTTCAGTATGTTTCTCTTTAATCTTTATGCAAGTGGGATTGGTATACTACGCATTCCAATTATGTTACTATTTGCTAAACTAACAGGTAGATGAATAAGCACGTCACTAATTAACAAATTCCTTCGACAAGGGAAAAAATAATACGACTTTATAGGTCTCATTTCCTTCAAAAGTATATGCAACTTAGGAAGCAGAGAGCTAAATGCATAATCTAGACTGTGAATCTTGTTTTTATTCTAGTTATAATGCGAAAAAGATTTTGGTGATAGTTTCTTCATTGGGATCATTAAAAGAAATGGTGGAGCGTTTTATTCATGCCTTTTGCAATTGGTTGATTACAAAAAACAACTTACCCTTTGTTGCATACTAATAATGCCCGACAGTTTGTTGGGTGTAGCTGTTTTATTTTGTTCTGACCAACTCTATATGTTTTCTTCAGTCACCCCTATCACACACCAAATCCTACGGGTTGAAAATCAATTCTATCTACACTTTTGCGTGGGTCTTAAACAAATGTGTAGATGAAATTTAATAGAACAGAATAGGAACCGTTGGAAAATAAACAGATAAAAAACAGAGAATTATTAACCAAAGTTGTGTTGTAGATGAGTCATTTCCTTGAAAGTGAATTCTGGCACGACCCAGGAGCAATCGATAACGTTGTTCACTCCCCAAGGTTAACACAACTAGCCTCCAGCACGTGCACTCATGGTGGAAGCTTGGAGTAGTAAAACAACAGACACCCAGAACAGATGAAGAACAAAGAATATTTTTCATGTCTCTATTCATGCTTTTTTAGTCCTTATAGATAGAACCCCAATCCTTATCTTTTGGGGTCTAAATCATAACTATAGATTGATTTGTTAGTGGGTTGGTTTTAAAAGTGTGGGGAAGGATTTTAAAGGAACAAAGACCAAGTCAAAGGTTATTTTAGAAAAGGATAAAAGAGTTTAGAAGTCAAAGTTGTTTTAGATAAAAATAGAACAATCTAGAAATCAACAGGCATTTTCCCAACAATTTCCCCAAAATGGCTTGCTGGCAAAAAGGCATACATATTTTAGGCAAGGTCATATACTTAAGCATCAATATCTTTTGTTTGAATTGATACGTAGCGAAGTGAGGCAACAGCTTAGTTAGTGAAGTGAATTGCTCTTGAACTTCAAGAACTTAAGTTGAGACCCTCACAATGCATATAATATACCCTTTATGATTACTTCTCTGCGATACTATAAATACTTTAGATGTCCATGCACATACCTTGGGTTCTCATGGGTGCTCTAGAAAGATAATCCAAGTCTTTCATAGAAGATGGCCACACCTTCACACCCAAGTAGGTTGTTTCATGAAGTCTAACCATTTTAGACCACCCAATCGAAAGATTATGAAACCATTAAAGACCTTACGATCTAACCTCTACCAAGTGGTATTCATCAAGTCCATTCAAAATAGAATCACCATATTGGCTACAAATCCACAAAAATATATACGTAATGATAATCCATCAAGTCCATTCAAAATAGAGCCACTCATCGCTGGGCTAAGGAACCACCACATTTGTAACAACCAAACATTATTCACCAAACCTTATACTTTGATTTATGGGTTTAAGCCCTATTCCTTTAGATGATTTAAGAATAACTCTCCTTGTCAACCCTTTTGTAAGAGGATTTGCCAAATTCTTTTTGGATCTAACATACTCCAAAGAAATTACTATATTCTTCAATAATTGTTTAACAGCACTATGTCTAATACGGATGTATCTCCTTTTGCCGTTATAAACACAGTTTTTGGCTACCCCAATTGTTACTTATGAGTCACATTGTAGGGAAGCAGGTACTGAGGATATCCCCCACAATGGCACATCTATCAACAAGTTCCTCAACCATTCAGCTTCTTGACTTGCCAACTCAAGCACAATGACTTTAGATTCCATGGTGGAGCGTGTTATACATGTTTGTTTTGATGATTTCCATGATATAGCACCTCCACCCAAAGTAAAGACATACACACTTGTAGAACTAACTTCATTATTATAAGTTACTCTATTAGCATCACAAAAACCACTACAACAAAAATGACATACGGTAACAGGTGATAAGTGTTATTAAATATGAATGATAACACTAATGACTATGCTATGACAGCCCATGTTACTAAAGATATGATACTTTAGTAATAGTTTTGACATGTTATTGTCGAGTTTAATATGACATTTATTGATAGCTATAAAATATTATATATTATATTTTATAAATGTTATTAATTAGCTATTTGTAACATTTTTACACTGTTATATATTAACTTTTTGTAACATCATTAACATGTAGTAGATATGAATTTTGTAACATTTTAA
>JAOQMR010000001.1:19940999-19951384 GCA_027563865.1 Erythroxylum pelleterianum
GAAACTCTGAGGACTGGACGTAGCCCACGGTTTGGGGTGAACCAGGATAAAATCTCTGCGTCAACATTTCTCATACTTTACTTTACCTTATTACATTAAATTTTTTTAAAGGGGAATAATCGAAAAAGATTAACACAATTCAACCCCCCTTCTTGTGTATTGTGATTGCTTACTAATTTGTGATTCACTTCAATGTGAATTGTGATACATAGTGTAAATGATTAAATGGACTGACTGTGAAATAATGTGAAATTGTATTGAATAAGAATGTGAACTTGTATTGATTGTGAATGTGAAGTGTGATAGTCAATGTGAAATGTGACTTAATGGGTATGAAATTATGTGTTGTGTGATTGGGTGAACCATCGATGATGGTCACTCACTAAGTTCGCAAAACTCACCCAAAATTTGCATCTATTTTTCAGGATTTAGAAGAATACCCCGTTATGCAACGGGAGTAGACTTACTGCACACAGAGGAAAGTTAGAGGTCGGGATCAATTCGTGTCTGCATTAGGATTTTTGTATATAGTGTTTTCGCGATTTTTGTACAATGTATATTTGCACATTTCAGTTTGTAATAAGTGATGAAGCATGGGAATCTGAGTAAATGAGATTGATTAAATGCGAATATTGCTGTATATATCAAATTGGAAATGTTTGTAAATGTTTTGTGTATTGAATGGGCTCGAATGGCCCAAAGTGGATTGGTTTCTAACTAAAAAGGGTTATGAATGAAATTGGGCCTTAATTGTAATGTCTTGAAAACAATGTTTTATTGACTTGTGAATTGCTTTGGCCCACTTTGGAAACGGACTTCTGCAATATTATTGTTGAAAAAAAATGTATACTAAATTTTTGTTTGAGTGTTCTAGCATGCCATCCTTGCAGGTCACGGACTCGGATATCACCTTCGATGCCGGGTTTGGGTCCTGCGGGAGTGGGGTGCTACACCGGGCCTGTTGGGAAAGTTGCTCATCGTTGTCCGGTCTATGCCTTTCTACAGTTTGTTCAGTCACGAGCTCTCTTAACGGATCAGAGTACTTTATGCTCATGAATCACTGAATAACTGCAAGAGACCTAAACCTTTATATAGCTTCCATATCGGGCTTCCCCATCACAAGGCCGATATGGACCGGGTCCATACTGAAAGGGATCCATTTTCCTCCCGAACTTCGACCCACTTAGTTAGATCTTTTATTGGGTCACTTTAGTACCCTTAATCAAGATTGAATTACGTGACTTAACCGTTAAAATATTGGAAACCAATATTACAATCAATAACTGTCAATTTACAAGGAGAAGGACAACAATGCCCTTAACCTAGAGGGCAAAAATGTCTAACAGGAACTTCCTAGTTGATGAATTAATCAAAAGTGTATACCAGCTGTTGAGAGGCGCTTTGCTTCTGAATTTGCCCATTCCGCAAACTCATCAATTTTTCCATTCCGAGTCTGAAAATTTCTATATCTAAGATCTGCAAGGACCTCAACAAAACCTAATTCCAGAACAAAAATAAAAAAGTGCAAAAAATGAGAAAACGAAACTCACTTAACGTTCTTGGTATCGGACTTTGATTTACACCCTTTCATCACGAATCATGCAATTCAAGCCACATATCAACTACAAAAACTGCGAAAACAAATCAAGCAAAGCGGAAATCGACGAAAGCCTATACAAAAACTGAAAAGGAACTTACCGGTGCGATTAGGCAGAGCTGTGATTCGAGTTTCAGAGAGAGAGATAGAGAGAGACCAGAGGAACGGAAAAGAGTGGAGGGGGTTATTTGTTAGGGACTAAAAGGCGGAGAAGAAGAAGAAACGCGACAGAAGAAACTAGTAAAATGGTGGGAAATGAATACTTTTAAATATTAATTGAGCAAAATGGTGGGAAATGAATACTTTTAAATATTAATTGAGCAAATCGCGACGTTTTCTTCAACAAAACGTCGCGGTTTCTATTTTGTGAAGTTTTATTGAAGAAACGTCGCAAAAAATATGACAAATTAAAACGTCGCGAAAAATTGGCTCTTTTCATGATGTTTTTTAAACGTCATGAAAACGTCGCGAATTGTATGTATTTCTTGTAGTGTGTTGGAGTTGAAGGTCTATAGTAACTATTATTTCAATACAATAAAGTCATTATACTAAAAAAACATTATTTCATTTCTTCATTTTTGACACTAGAGATTACGGGAGAAATTGTAGCACCTAATAACATTGGTGATTGGGGTGGTGATACTTTCCAAAATTGGATTGTGTTCTCCGAAGTCGATAGTCTATCTATCATAGGCAATGGCCGTACTGATGGACATTGGACAGGGTTATGTATGGTGGCCAATGGCACATAGCTTCAAAGAAAAGCCATCTGTAAGTTCAAGATGACTAGAATTAATGGGTGAAACCAAAAAGAAAAACCATTAATATACTTCGTTGCTCGTTGACCTACAAAGGAATTAATATGTTATAATTATTTTTTAAAGAAAAAGATTTATATTATCAAATTTATTCATGTTTTAAGAAAGGTGATGAGTAACAGGTCAAATTTAACTTCTGTACAATTATAACATTTCAATTATACTAACTGTCATCTAACTGCCTTAACTAACTCTTCTAGATTCCTTCCCAACTAATTCTTTACGTCGTTGCATGACTTACATAAATACTGAAGACAACTTCTTTACGTCTAAATTTCTGAGACTTTCCTTCTACATACTCCTTCTTGGATCAGAAATTCAACTTCTGAATCCCCACCATGCTTCTCAACTATTCAAACTATGAAACATGAAATCCTTTTGTAAACAAATCAGCCACATGCTCTTCTGTCCTTATATACTCCAGCTTCACTTCACCTTCTTTCTATACATCTCTCAAATAGTAGTATCTAAGATTAAATTGCTTAGTCCTTCCATGACACACTGGATTCACTGAGATAGCGATGGCTGCTTGATTATCAGCATACATCGACGTAGGATTCTGCACAATCATTTGCAAATCCGACAGTAGCTTCCTAACCCAGATCGCCTGTTTTATTGCTGAAGTAGCTGCAACTAACTCAACTTCAGTAGTCAATAACGCTACCACTTCTTGCTTCTTGGAACTCCATGAAAAACAAGTTGATCTGAGAGTGAAATAAAATCCTATAGTGCTCTTCATGTCCTCCGAAGAACCTCGCCAATCACTATCCACATAACATTTCAAATTGCATGTTCTAGTCTTCTTATAACACAGCCCATAATCCAAGGTATCTTTAAGATACCTCAAGACTCTTTTCACAGCAATTAGATGCAGCTTTCCTAGATTGCTCATGTATTTGGAAAGTACACTCATAGCAAATTGAACATATGGTCTGGTAGCTATGATATACATGAGACATCCAAGCATGCTTCTATACCTTCTGCTATCAACCTCTTCATGCTCACCGTTCTGCAGCAAACTTTGTTTTGGACACATAGGAGTTGAGTCAGTTTTGCATTGATCCATCTGAAACCTCTTGAGCACATCACTGATATACTTCTTCTAGCTCACAAAGATCTGTCCTTTCCTTTGATTCAACTCCATACCCAAAAAGTATTTCATCAAGCCAAGATCAGTCATTTCGAATGTACTCCTAAACTGAAGCTTCAAATTGTTGATTTGAACACTTGAGTTTTCAGTTAAAAGTAAATCATCTACGTAAACAGAAACTACAGCTACATGGCCTCCTTCAACTCTTATGTAGAGTGTAGGTTCATTGCTGCTCCTCTGAAAACTGATTTACAACAAAAATTATCCACCTGAAAATACCAACATCTTGGTGCTTGCTTTAACCCGTATAAAGCTTTATTCAACTTGTATACTTTTTCTTCTTCTCCCTTGATGATGAAGCCTTTTGGCTATTCCACAAAGATCTCTTCATGTAACTCTCCATTCAAAAAGGCAGATTTAACATCCATTTGAAGCACCTCCCATTCCTTTTCTGTAGATAAAGCCAAAATCAATCTTATTGTTTCTAACCTTGCCAAAGGTGCAAAAGTCTCATTAAAGTCCACTACTTCAATTTGTGCATATCCCTTCACAACTAGACGTGCTTTATATCTACTGATAGAGCCTTCTAGATTCATCTTGAGCTTGAACACCCATCTAAGATCAATTACTTTTCTTTTGGTTAGTCTGTCAATAAGTGTCCAAGTCTTATTTTTACTGATCATATCCAACTCCTCCTACATTGCACATTTCCACTTCTCATCATTCAAGGCCTCTTGCATATTGGAGGGTTCACAAACTGCCGTATTACTTCTCTCATAAATGTCTGCCAAGCTTCTTGTTCCTCTCATAGAAACAAGATCATCATCTTCTTCTTGATTCTCAACATCAGCTTCATCTTTAGAAATTTCATCATCAAATATAGAAGGATCAGTGAAATTCATACTTGTATAGTATTTGACAGGTTGCTGATCATCTTTTGCTATTGATTCTTGTTCTGACCTCTGCCAATTCCATTGTTTATCTTTAAGGAAATGAACATCCCTACTCACCTTAACTTTGTTCAAATCAGGGAAATAGAGTTTGTACCCTTTTGTGACATCTGAATATCCCACAAAGATGGCAGGTTCACTCTTGCTGCCTAATTTTCCTCTTCTGACTTGTGGTACATGAGAATAGCAAAGGCTTTCGAAGATCTTGAGATTCTTGAGCTTAGTTTCACCCCACACCACATCTCATATGGTGTCTTTCCATCAAGAACTCTGGTGAATAGCCTATTCAGTAGAAAATAGGCTATGAGTGCAACTTCAGCCTAAAATCTCTTAGGAAGACCAGTATACATCTCACCATCTCCATAACTGTTCTATTTCTTCTCTCCACCACCCCATTTTGCTGAGTGGTGTAACATGTTTTCAGTTGATGTTTGATCCCAGCTTCTCTGCACAACAACTCAAATTTTTCTGAAGTGAACTCTCCTCCATTGTCAGTTCTTATTGACTTGATTTTTCTACTACACTGATTTTCTACTAGATTCTTAAAGTCCTTGAAGATGTCGGCAACTTCTCCCTTGCTTTTCAAACAGTAAAGCCAAGAGTATCTAGAGTAATCATCAATCATTAACAAAAATACCTGCTGCTACTCAAGGATTCTTCAGGCATTGGTCCACACACATCCATGTGAATCAATGGCAATATTTCAGTAGCTCTCCATGATGATCTAGAAAATAGGTGTCGAGCTTGCTTTCCTTTAAAGCATGTTGTACACTGAGATCCATCACCAAGCTCTGTAGGAAGGTTATCAGCCATCTTCTTTTTCACCATTTCTTCAAGACCTCTCATATGAAAATGCCCAAACCTTTTAGCCAAAGATCTGTCACCTGAACATTACTAACCATGGCAATCTGCTGAACATCTTCCATTCTCAAAGAAAAACATTTATTTTTCACTTTACCTCTGAGAATCTCCTTTCCAGTTAGATCAACAATTCTACACTCATCATTTTCAAAGAACACCTTGAACCCTTTTTCAATGAGTTGTGCTACATTGAGAAGATTATGGTGAATCTTAGGCACAAAAAGTACATCTGAGATTGTGCTAAGACCCTCCTTAGTACAAATCTCAACAACTCCTTTCCCTTTCACTGAAATGCACTGCCTATCTCCAAGCTTGACATTTGCATGAAAGGATGCTGTGCAAACGTACCAAGATTAGAAGACATATGACTTGTATAGCTTCTATCTATGATCCACTCTGTCGATGGTGGCTCCACCAGATCACAAGTAATAACAAAGAGTTGTTGTTCTTCTTCGATGACTTGAGCTTCAGCAGAGGAGTGTCCAGTTTAATTCTTACAAATTGCCTCCATATGACCCTTGTGATTGCATTTTCTATAAATTACATCAGGTCTCTTCCAACATCTGTAAGCCAAATGATTTGACTTACCACAATGAGGACACATGTTGTACTTCAGATTTTTATCACCAGATTACGTATTGGATTGACCCTTTTGTTGATTTTGATTTTTCTGTGCCTTGGAACCTCCCTTTGACCACTTCTTCTTGGACTTATCTTGATTAGCATTTTTTGTGGATGCCTTATAAGCACCCTCTGAAGTATCACCCTTCCTCATCAGATGTCTTTGCTCCTATGCTTGCAAAGCACTTACAACCTTAACTAGTTTAATACTAGACATATCTTTCGAATTCTCCAGAGAAGCAATAGTTGCATCATACTTCTCTGGAATTGAGATCAGCAGCTTCTGGACAATTCTTTCATCTTTAAATTCAACATCAAGAAGTCTGATCTGAGCAGCTAGTTGGCTCAATTTTTCCACATAAACCTTGACAGACTCACCATCTTTCATCTGGAGTCTATCAAACTCTCTCATAAAGTTGAGCACTTTCATGTGCTTAACTCTTTCATCTCCATGGTATTCTTCCTTCAAGAAATCCTAGATTTTCTTTGCTGAATCCATCTTCATAATCCTTGTAAAGATGGAGAGAGCTAACGCCTGATACAAGCAAGATCGGGCTCGAGCTTTCTTGGTGATCCTCTCCCTCAGCCACCTTAGCTGAGATATTATCGCATTCTCCGCAGGCACTTCTACGGTGTAATCATCTTCAACAAGTTCCCATAGATTCTGTCCTTACATGTACACTTCCATTTTGATTGCCCAGACTGCGTATCCTTCACCATTAAACACTAGATGCCGCAGGCCTTGAGATAAGTTCTCAACCATCTCTGATGAACTTCTCTAAATCACAACTCTCCAAGAATAATCACCAACGTCGGATCTTCAAGAAAGCTCTTCACATAATCACACACTCATAGGTCCCTCAAGAAAGAAAAGCTCTGATACCAAATTGTAGTTGCTATCTATCTATCTTACGAAAAAAAGACTATAATACAGAACGTTTGAAGAAAGAAAACTAGAGAGAGAAAGAAAAAATATCAAAACAGGGGCAAACAGAGTATATCAGAGACTCAACGATTCACTGAGATTTATTTCTATTAAATCGAATGTATACAACTTTTGTGACTTCTGTACATTTATAACATTTCAATTCTACTAACTGTATCTAACTGACTTAACTAACTCTTCTAGATTCCTTCCCAACCGATTCTTTGCGTCGTTGCATGACTTGCATGAATACTGAAGACAACTTCTTTACGTCTAAATTTTTGAGACATTCCTTCTACAATAAGACTAAGACATTGAAATCTTCACGCAACAATCACTCAAGCCATCTTGCATCATCCATACCTCAATCAATGTGATCCACACCAATCTTCATTTAAGATAGACTTCTATTTTTGCAACAACTCTTATCTAAGAATTCAATTCAAGTAAGAAGTGCTATTTATTTACACCACTTCTTGATTTATATTTTTAACCATTATTTTGAAGATTCAATAATCAAAAATGCCAAAATTAGATAATAAGACATAATAAATATTTTAACAACTCCCCCTTTTTGGCATTTTTGTCACAAATAAGAAACTTCTCTTGAATCACATAATCAAATATATATAAGTATTGAAATCATAATACTCTCCCTCAATCCAAGATCCATGCATAGATAAAATAGACAACGTTTACAAGTAGCTCAAAATAACCAATTACAAACTCATATAAATTTAAGTCATCTTCCCCTTTGGGACAAAGGATGCTAAAAAGAAAAATCAAGGAGTATCGAAGGATCGAAGAACCCACTGCTTCAGCTGATGAAGTGCATCAAGACCCACTTGTTTATAAATTCTTATTGCAATATATATTAGTCTGTAAAAATATCTTTATTTGTCGTATATGTCATTCTTTGTTTCAAATTACTTATTCATAAATGCCAAATTTTTTGGATATATTCCATCGATATTAAATTTAACCACTATAAAGTCTATAATAAATATTTAGACAATCAAATATGACTTCGCTTTAGGGTTTGGTAAACCAAGTGAAGAGGCATTTTGTATGTTTATTTATCAATGTTATTATATAGAAGATTAAAGATTTTATGAAAAATATAGGAACATAAGTTATTAGATCAAATGAGAATTTAGTCCATGGTTTTGATAATAATAATAAAACATACTACTTTTACTATTTTTATCTTTAGTGGTGTTAGTAAATTAGATCAATTACATTGGTCCTCCTATGATTTTCACCTTTCTCCACTTATGTCCCTCATTATTAAAAAAATATCACATACTCCCATAAAGTTTGATTTTTATTTCATTTACATCATCTGATGTCATTATTTATTATAAAGTTTGATGAAGATTAGACAAACAATGTTATATGGCTTGATTAAGAGTTACGTGCCATAACACTTGTTATGATTATGCCATGTAACACACGGTCTCAATTGTTATCGTCTCCTAAAGTTGTGACATCATTCATATACAAGACAAACTCATTTTTAGGTATTACATCCCCTAAATCACACAATATCTTGTGTTACGTGGCACAAATATGATAAATGTCGTACCACATAACATCTAATTAAGCTACACAATATCTTTTGTCAATAACATTGGAGGGTACGAGTGAAATAAAAAACTAAATCTTAGGGGATATGTAATAGTTTCTAAAAGTCAAGGATTGAAGTGAAGGATCCAAATTATAAAAGGGTATGATGCAATCCACTCTAATAAGTTCATTTGATTAGTTGGTATATGGCCCAAAATTAGTAGGTTACACAAGCCAAATCACTAAATAAACCAACTTTCAAAAATAGTTTAAGCCACCAATTATCAACACTCTATGTTTTTCAAAAGCACTAAAATACTCCATTTTCATAAAACTCTTATACAAATCCAGTGGACAAAAAATAAAATCAGCTGTTATATGGGAGGAGACAATTAAAGTATTTAGTGAACATCAAAATGGAATGTCAAGTGGACTATAAAGCACTCAAAATCAGTTGAGTTTCACATCTGGAAAGAAAGGAATTGTAGGATACAAAGCAGAAGTATAGAGTTGGTTTTTTAGGAGATCACTCTTCAAATCCGACTAATATTTTGCTAGCAAGGGGAATAGCAACTAACTTATCCACCAACAATAGAATGAGATGGGCACTACCCTGAACCACAAGGTTTAAGCTGATTACCAGTAACCATTATACCCTGTAATCTTGACTAGAACTTTTGTTTCTTTGTTTGTACATATTTGTTTATTAATGAAATCCATTATTTTTTGAAAAAAAAGTTATACAAATAATTTGTTTACATATGAAATGGTTTCAATCTTTCTTGTCCCTAGTGCACTTGACTTAAATTCTCTTGAAGTAAATCATTTTAATCCTTTAATCACTTTGCTTTTTTATTATGCTTTTTTAAATCTTTTTCTTGAATTTTTTACCATTAACTTACTAAATTACCATTAGTATATCTCCTTAATTAAATATAATACATCTATGAGTTTTAAGTTGTTATTTAAAGTTAAATGATTATTTCACTAATTTTTTGAAATTATTTGTAAAAATTAGATCTACTTCTTATAGGATTTATCCACTACAAGAAAAATAGAGTTTAGCGACGGAAATTACCGACGATTTTTGTACTTATTCCATCGGTACGCTTAATTAGCGACGGAATATAGCTAAGGATAAAGGCGTCGGAGAAACGGTTGTCGGTAAATTTACCGACGGAAGTTTGTTTCCGTCGGTAAATTCACCGACGGTTATTCTTTTCGGTCGGTAAATTTTTCTGTCAGAAAATTACCAACGGAAACAATTCGGTCTGTAAACTGTCGGTAATTACCAATGGAAACAATTTCCGTCGGTAACTTTGCTCAAAACTATTTTTTAAAATTTACATGCAAAGTGTTTAGGCCTCGAGGCCTCGGCCTCCCGAGCCTCCCGCCCACCCTCTTGTAGATACTGGCCGCTTTGGGCCTCGGCCTCTAGAGCATCGCACCCTCACAGTTTTGTTTTTCCACATGACTTCCCAGGAGGTCACCCTTCCTAATACTGCTCTGGCCATAGCACGTTTAACTTCGAAGTTCTGATTGGATTCGGTACATTAGGGCATGAGAAACGCGTCTACAAGTTTTTCGTTTTCACACCCTTATAAGGCATGCTTCTTTTTCCTCTTACCGTTATTCTTGTTTTTTCAATTAGTTATTTTATTTACTATAATTTTTAAAAGTTTTTAATTATATATTTTATTTACTTTAACTTTCATAATTATTGTGAATTTTAATTTTCTTGAAATTAATAATAATAATAATAATAATAATAATAAATAGATAAAACTTAAAAATTAAATTATTTTTATTTAATTTTATTTAACTATTTTACTTTAATTTTTAAAAGTTTTAAATTATATATTTTATTTTCTTTAACTTTCATAATTATTGTGAATTTTAATTTTCTTAAAATTAATAATAATAATAATAATAAATTAGATAAAACTTAAAAATTAAA
>JAOQMR010000001.1:19958170-19971864 GCA_027563865.1 Erythroxylum pelleterianum
AAACCGAACCGGACCACTGACCGGTTCAAACTTTTTCCGGTCGGACCGGACGGTCCGGTCCGGTTTTTTAAACATTGATTTTTTTAGTTCCTTTTCCGTTTGGTTGATTCGGTAGGTATATTTGTTTATTGCGAACTTGGAGCCCCAAGATGTTTCAATGAAGATTGTGTTATGTTCATAATCTCATAAACCAATAATTTGAGTGGATCAGTAAATCATATGTATGTTTAATAATTGACCGCTGTGTAGTTGAGTTACTAAGGGGCTCTCTTAGTTCAAGTGAGATTGTAGGTTTGAACTATCCTTATATATGCAGTTGTTTAAAATTTAGGGTCAAAGTTTTGCCTTCCACAAAAAACCTACTCAATTCTAGCGGGGATTAGTCTGGGTGTGAATGGCTTAAAAGTACCTTTTCATAATTGAAACTCACTTTTCTCTTTTTGTGATTTTGTTAATTCTCTTTTATCTACCTAGTTGTGCTTAATATTGAAATCATGCTAGATTCCAGATTGACCACTTGCATTAATTTACTCATCGCACACACTAAGATGCATTCAACAAGGTTTTAAGAAATGGAGTTCATTGATTAAAACCTTGGACTTAAAGAGTTCTTTAAGATTTATCATTTGAAAACTTAGTGATTTTCACTCCCATCAAAATTTATTTTGAACTATGATAAGCAAAGCTTATTTTTCAAGAGGATTCTATCACATTTGATTATTGCTTTAACTTTCAATTTTTATTCCCAAAAATCCAAAAATAATATTTTTTACATACTTCTCTTACCATTAGTTTAGTTAGTTTTCTTAAAGAACCAAAACCCCCCTCCCAACTAATTTAGTTTGCATTTCATGACATTTAGGCTAGCTTAGGTCCATTGCATTAGGCTCCAATTAAGTGAGACGACCTGAGATTGCACTTTATATTGCAATTCTTGAAATTAAATTTTTTATTCGACCACTAAGGGTAAGATCGAAAGACAAATCGCGGATCAAAATGGTCCATAATTGAAAGTCACCTTTCTAAAACACTTCGTGAAAAAGAAAGTAAATTTATTGCTTAGAATAAAAACATTTTGCCCAATGCGGGCTTCAGTTTAGAGTCTCTTTGGTACCTACCTTATATATATATAGATTCTAAAAGCAGCATGCGACTATAAGTGGCGATTCAGGCCCAAACATCCTAGAAAACATTAATTTATGAAAGTTTATGTTATTATATATGAATAATTTTTTTATTCATGCATTTCCTTTTTCAATGTGATTAGATCTAAATAAAAATAAAATTGTATTTTAGTTTTCCTTTTTCTCCGTAATTAGAAAAGTTCATTTCATAGGTTAGTTTAAGCTTATAATTAACAAAATTTTTTACTTGTTTTCCACAAATAAAACAAATTGAACAAACAAATTTAAAATGTTGTATGTTCTCTAAAGTTATATATAGATGAATGCCCTTATTTTTTAAAAATGGATTGTGTTGGCTTAACAAAATTATAAAATAATAAAACTCTTACTTGTTTCTAATTTAACCTTTAACTAAATAAAAAATGAAAAATTTTACTGGAAACCTAAAAGTGGGAGGATAAAGAAGAATGCAAAATGATTAAACTTAAAGCCATATTAACCTAACTTATTCAAGGAGTTGGAATGACCTAATAAGTGACGATTGGAGAAAAAAAAAACTCAGATGTGGTAGTTAAATCCACTGCTGAAGGTAATAACTACATTACACCCACCACACTCGGTTAAATGAATCATTCGACGAGGGCAAATGTCAAGGTATGGTTGTATAAATATGAAGATTTCTTTGCATTAGATCATAGTCTTAGCCATTTAAAGATAAGAGTGGTCGTGATCCACTTAGAAGAACAAGTGCAACAGTATTATCAATTATGCTGAAAGAGGGATCTACAGAATGGGAGGAGTTTATGTAGATGCTAAAATAAATGATTTAATGAAGAGATCTTTGAGGACGCAGTGGGGGATTTAAAGGAATTGAAATAAGAGGGAACATTATAAGAGTACTATATGATGTTTGATCATTATTCAAATTGATTATCAATGTCAGAGAACTACATAGTTCGGTAAACCCTATCATCTCTCAATTGAGTTTGAACGGTGATCATATTGGGCCATTAAGAATTAAATGCTTACGAGAGCTCCCACATTTGTAAAGACAAGGCAAAAGCATTCCACAATCAAACAATTTCTAGGAAGAATCTTTCAATTGGTTAAAAACTTTTACTTTATCATTTCAAATTGAAATTATTTCTTAGTAAATTAAATTCTAGATGGTTAAGCACTTTTGTTGTTACTAACGTGTTTTCCCATGGTGTAGTAGAGATACTAATTATAGATTTAGGCAAGCTTTTTAAGATTAATGTTCACCAATTAAAACTATTTTATAAGAGTTTTCAAGTGTAAACTGTGGAAGAAATTAAGTTGGAAAATTCAACTTATTATAATTAAGAGAGAGCTCCATTCCATCTAACTAGTATGATGTTCAAGAAGCGATTTCGGGAGGTAACCTGATTTTTTAGCTCATTGGACGTAAACCTGAGCCACCACTCCTTGCCTTACTTACTAGATCGCTGACCACCAGAACCTTTTCAATTGACATCTCTTTTTCTTTAGAAATTATCCACCACTAGTGTTCTTCTTTTGACATGGAAAACAAAAATTGGAGGTCAATCTATTTTTCCTTTTCAAGCATCTGGGGATTGAACCCCTATTATCACCAGCCCTTAGATGATTTTCCATTTCATTGCCTTAGCTCCTGGGGAGTATTCTTTCTACCCTTTATTCTTCTATTCTTTAATATTGAGCCATGTTAGGTTTAGGTGTGGGGGAGAGTGTTTAAGAATTTCAAAAAATTTATACTTTTCATTTTATGTTTCGTTGCTTTCCTTTATTTTGTTTTCATTTCATATGTGTGTTTGTTTCTTTTGTATTCTATATGTTAAAACTTTGTTTTATAATGCATGCCATAGGAATAAATTAGTTTAGTATGAGAGTCACATATGTTGATTAGATAAGTTAACTTCAGATGTGAGCGAGAGTTAATTATGACGATTTATTTTGAAAGGAAAGTGTAGAAATTTGGTAATTTAAATATATCTTGGTGAGTGTTTGAACCAATATATTACAACATCCATAGCAATATTTCATTTTCTTGTTGCGTGATACTCTTTTATTTGCATGTTTCTCTATAACTTGCATTGAACCGATCAACATTACATTAGTATATGTGTGTACAAAAATGATTAAGGCCTTCTTTGTTTTTAGTTGACTCAACTTGAATAACCTAGCCAACACATTAACACTAGTGAACCCTTTTTTATCCTTAATTACTTCTTTTTGTTTCAATATTTAAAACCCACAAAATAAGTTTGAGCCTCAATAATACCTTTACCTAATTTTAAGATTGGTATAGTATTTAAATAGCTTAATTGGTGGTTTTGAGGAGAGTGACTATAGTAGGTGTAGGAGTTTACTTTATACATCATGGTAGTGTATAAAGTAGTAAGTGAGCTAAGTTTTTTGTCGCATTTTTTCTTCTGGTAGAAAAAGAGTTAGTCCATTTTTTGAAAAAGTGAGAATTGAATGGGTTATGTATTTGAGTGTTTGAATACTTGATTGTGGAGTGTGAAATGTTTTGAGTTACTATTGTATTAATGACTCAAATGTTCTACGAGGCTCTAAGATTTAAACCATTTTATCCATAAATTCCCTCCTTGATGCCAACCCCATTACTTCCTACAAATAGAGTCCTTTTGATTTGTGCATACATATAATCTAAGTAGTGGAAATTTGGTGTAGTTGCAAGCTTATGATAGTTCATTCTCATGAAAAGAGTTTGAGTAAAACACTTGAATCCCTTAAAAACTTAAGAAATATGAGAGAATCCATGCAGAAATTCATCAAATCTTTTACACTATTTTCAAATAAAATTATTGTGTTAATTGTTATTCATATTTCTCGTGAAGCTTAATCTTGATATTTTGTGTTACTTAAGTATTGACTACAATTATGTCTTATGGTGTATTGTCACTTATTCTTAATTTTAACTTCAATGTTGTTGTTTCATGAGGATAAGCAAGGGTTTGGTGTGGGGAGAATTTGATAATGCTCAAATTGTGCATGATTTTGATTTCAATTTCCTTAATTTTTGCGAGAATTATGCTCTACCTAATAAGAATTGTGTATTCTTCCTATTTTCTAATGATTGGAGATTGATTGATCATTAAATGGAAGGCAAGGTTAATGGAGTGACGAAAAGAGATTAATCAAGAATGAAGAAGTGAGCAGCCTACAAAAAGTCATAAAATGTGGGAACGCCTAAGGGATATACGAATTTTAACATATGTTTTTAAGGTTTTTAGTTTAGGACTTTAATTTTTAGAAAGTAGGAATTAGTAGTCATCATTAGCAACCTCCCCCTTCATCCTTTTTTTTTGGTAAATTTTTTTTATCTTCTTCCTTTAAAGACACACAACAACATTCTTTTCATCTATTATTAGAAGATTAAAACTATGATCCATGGCTAGTTTTTTTTATATAATTAAAGGATAGTCGAAGTTCATCTAAAAAAGTTGTGAGATCTGACTATTTTACTTTGATCTTTTATTCTTAAATATTTATCTATTTTCTATTCTCTAGTTCTTATTACTATTTTGTTAAAGGATGTAAGTAGCTAATTGTTTTGATTAATATAATAGTATATTGTTATTTAGGTTAACAAATTGTAATTATTTGTTTATTTTAACCCTAGTGGAAAATCGACATAGTTGCTTAAGTAAGAGCATTAGATTGATGTTGATGAAGATAAATAGTTTAATTTAAATAAACCAAGCGTCTTGAGTTTATTAAGAATTAGGTCTCTTTAAATTGTAATCCTACTAGTAGATTAAATCCTATAAACATTTCTATGATTATTTATTGGTAAGAGAAATAACTAACAATCATATCTTAGTTATCCAAAAGGTCAGGGGAGATTGGTTGTTAGGTTGTGCTAACAACTATAACCATTTTATTATTAGTTTTACATTGATGATCATCTTTATAATGAACATAAACTACACATTGGTTAGGTATTTTGGTAAATTGATTTTTTCTCCATTTATTTATTACTTATCTTTGCCTTATTTTCATTTTTATTTTCATACTGCAAAACCCCTTTTTTATTATTTGATAAAAAAATAAAAATCTCATATTCAATGTGGATACGACCCTGCTCATCACTATCTTCGTTTATTTTATCTTTAAATTAGATTTTTATTATTTATTGGATTTGACATCCACCATCTTAGATACTCAACTTTTTAGAAAGGGGTGGCGGCAAACTCTAAGAAGGTACATGCTATACAAACCTGGCCACTCTAAAATAGTAAAAAAGCTTAAAGGGTTTCTAAGGCTGACAAAGTATTACAACAAGTTTGTTAAATAAATAGGGAGATAGCAAAACTTCCATATAAATGTTGAAGAAGCAAAATATTGTCAATTGAGCCTAGAGTGAAAAGAAACAATAAGAGCTTAATTAATTAAAGGAAGTTGTCACTTCTGCACCTATTATTATACAACTAATTTTTTTTAAAGTCTTTTATAATTAAAGAAAACATGAGTGGAGTAAGGAATTAAGCAATTCTTTAGTAGTATAAACACCTTATAGCTATCTTTAGCAAGATATTGATCTTAAAATATAGAGGGTTGTCAATGTATGTGAAGAAATTCCTTATAGTGATCAAAGTCATTAAGTACTATCACCATAATCTCAATAGAACACAAACATGCCATAAAAGCTTAAAATATTTTGTAGAAAAAAGAGTTACTATTCCTTTCTAGCATATTAGGCTACCTAAACTCTTGGGATATGACTTTGAGGTAATTTATGAGAGTGAAAAGGAGAATCCAATTGCAAATGGTTTATAAAGGCTAACAATCATTGTAATTATTAGTTATGTTAGTATTATAGATAAACATCTTAATAAGATATCCCAGTTGGTGCAACTACTGTTAAAATATGCTTTACGATAGGTACTCCTGTCCTTCTTCTCTCTAAACTGAATCATGGATGTTTTTTAGTCTGTGAGTCTTCTTGCCTACTGTATTCCCTTCTTGCTCTCTTGCTTTGTTCTCCTCCTCAATACCCTTCAAATTCCTACTTACTCTTTGAAGAAGTTCTCAATCTGAACCAGGTTTTTTTTCCCTTTTTGGTAGCCCGCCTAATTTCGCTCAAACTTAGATCCTTACAATTTACTGTTAATGGTCAAATGTCACTTGAATCTTCCAACTCTACCCCAAACCAACCTTTAGAGAGTGAGGAGTTTCCTCCTCTCTCAATTTCTCAGCAGATCCATACTTTACCTTGGAAGGTAGGAAAGTAAACTTAGAGGTAAGTGGTTGGAGACCTTGACTCCTTTGACAAGCTTCATTTTGTTACTGCAATCAAAGAGGGTCATATCCCCTCCTATAGAAGTGTTAGCAAAAGGTGCAACTAAGTAGAAAGCAACCCTAATCGATTACGTTTGGAGAAAAGAATGGCTTACCCGAGTGTCCAACATTAGGCTGATATGAACTGGAAAAAAATGGAGACTTCAAATTACATTAATGACTGTAGATGACCTCTTCATATTTCAGTTTTCATATGAGGAAAGCAAGGTAATGGTCATAGGACCATGACAAATATAGGTTAAGCCAATTTTTTTGAGGAAATGCGAAACAAGGTTCAAACTTGAAAGAAATGAAATCAAAACAATTCCTATTTAGGCTAATATGCACAACATTCCTTTTGAATACTAGCCATCTGAAGGATTGAGTTATTTAGCTATTTATATAGGCACTCCAATAGCTATTGATGAAAATACCGTAAACATTGAAAGAGTGGACTATGCTAGGGTGTGCATTGAAATGAAGCATAACAAAATAATGCCTAAAAGTATTCCTATCATGAAGTATAATATTTGTGGTGACTGAGTCGAAGATAGAATTCACTTACCTTATCCTTGGAACCTTACATGAAAAAACCAATCAATGTATGGATCCTTAAGAGAAATAAAAATAATAAAGGATGTGGAAGAAAAGAAATTCAAACCAGGAACCTCTAAGCAAGTTGATGAATTAGGTGTAAATGCAAAAACTTAAGATTAACAAGAGGTACAATTAGTTAACACTAAAAGACTCATACTGAACAGAACAATTCAAGCAGAGAAGAAAATGAGGAGAATATTCAGTAGCCAATTGAGGGGATAAATGTGAATAATAATGCAACACAAGCTGATGGAAAATAATCCAACAATGGAAACACGACTTCACTAGGTAATGAAGAAATTAAGGAGAATACTAATAAGATAAGTGGAACTAAGAAGGTGCTTGATGAAAGGCATGTAACAGGGTTTATTAGTTGAAAATATAGGAGAAGGACAAAGTTTAAACACACCTAATGGTTTGCACAATATGGAATGTGAGGGGACTAAATTGTCCCAATAAGCAACTAGCCCTAAAGGATTATCTTGGAGCTAGACAATCATATTTTGTTGGTTTGATGGAATCCAAAATAATAGAGGAAGTTTTTTTATAAAGGATTGAAGAAGTTTATCCCAACAGAGTGGATAACCTTAAGAAATCACTCTAAAAACCCTAATGGAAGAGTTATAGTTGCAATAGATCCAACTCATTTTCTTATCTCCAACTGGTTTTGACTGGCTAATTGATCCATTGTGAACTAGTTCTCAAAGCAAGCAACATTCCAATAGCAATAATAACTTTCTATGTAACTAATTGGGAATTTTAGTGAGCCAGTTTATAGGGGGACCTATAAGGAATTGAATCAAACACCACTACTCCTTGGATGGTTTTTGGTGAGTTCAATTGCTTGCCGTCTCCATCTGAATCCATAAGAGGAAAAGGCATAACATAAGCAGACACCAAAGAGCTGACAATATTAACGTCTCTAATGGGACTTGTAGATCTTAAATTTTAAGGGCCTATATTCACTTGGAGTAATCATCAAAAGGGAAATAGATTTGTGCAGAGAAAACCAAATAGGTGTTTAGTAAGTAACAAAATGCTTGTTCAAATGACTAAAAGTTACGATGTTTTTGAGGAACTATTATTTTCTGATCATACACCTATCACGGTGGGTATTAATGACAACTCGATTAAAAGAAAGTCACCATTAAAATTTTTCAACTCCCTGCTAAAGCACTCTTAACTTGACTCAATTATTGCAGATGCTGTTGCAAAATATGTTTAAGGATCTAATGGATTTTAATGTCTCCAAATGCTAAAATCTGTCAAAGTTGAATGTATAAAACTCTTTAAGCATACTATTGATCCTTTAAAACTCAATAAATTATAGGATATGGATGGTCTTTCCTAAACTCAGAAGTAGTTGGCTATTAATCCTACATATTCCTCACTTATTGATAAGTAAAAGACATATTTAAACAACTACCTACAAACTCTTAGGAACCATTATTTTCCGGCGTGCTCTTCCTCCCTTTCTTGGCTTCGTCTCCAATTTCTTTAGCTCTTCCCGATCCCCTTTGACCTCGTTTCAATCCTTTCCTCTCGAGCCCTCACCCTCTTCTCAGACTTCAACCTACATTCTACGATTTTCGGCGAGCCCCTTAGCAATGACCTCGACTTCGACTTCTCCAACCATCCTTCGCTCCCCTCTGTCCCCATTAACCACCCTTCCTCTTGTGCCCTTAAGCTCTTCTCAGAATCGAACCCACATCCCTAACCAACTCCCTAACCAAAATTCAGATCCAAACTTCTCTGTTCCCTCCCCGTCTCCAGCACCCCTTCAGAAGCTGACCACACCTCCAGATCTGTTGGCAGCAGTCCCTCCTCCGGCCATTGTCGCTACCTCTTCCTCTCCTTCTCTAGCCATCCACCGTTAATGGAAAGCTATTGTTGCGATAGGGACTGCAGCTTCTTCTGAGTCCACTGAGCTGACATTTTATCCTCCAGAAATTAGGGAGGATCGGGTCTTTGTTGTTCCACCACTGGAGCTTGCATAAAAGGGAGCCACAAAGTTTAGGTTTGCATTGATCGTTTTCTTCATAGGGAAAAGGCCAGCTTATCCGGTAGTGTAGCGCACCTTGACAAGATCTTGGGTAAAATACGGATTGCATGATATTTTGATAACCAGCTCCAACAACTTCTTATTTTGGTTTGATTCGGAGCAAGGTATGAAATCCGTTGTAGAAAAAGGTCCCTGGCATATTCAAGGGCAACCTTTATTTCTACGGCGATGGAGCTTGAATGGTGGTGAATTGGAAGTGATTCGTAAGGCTTTAATATAGGCTCGATTCTACAATATCCCTGTTGAATACTGGAACACTGAAGGCTTGGGCAGGATCGCCAGTGCAGTGGGCCTTCCCCTGCTAATGGATACTCAAACCACATGGATGACAAGGATTTTCTATGCCCGGTTATGTGTGGAACTGGACCTGACCAAGAAATGGCCCTCTACATTCCAATTGGCCACGTATAGTGAGGATGGACAGCAGGTCTTTAGGAAAGTTACTATAGAGTATGAATGGAAGCCATCGGCGAAGGAGTAGCGACAGGAATTGGTTCCGACGGGGCAAACTTTCGAAACTGGACTCCATCATGAGTTGGGGAATAGCAAGGAGCTTGCATCTAACATTGTACCGGGGACACACCTGACACATGAGCACTCAGCTGAACTTCCCAATCTCAGCTCGGCGGTCTCTCCAGTTCTTGCGACCTCAATTGACTCACCCAAGGCGACAGATGACCTCCGGTAGGCTAACAACTCGGAAATGAAACAGTCAATAGAAAAAAAGGCTCACTTGGCAGGGGAGTTCTTGATTCTTTCCCAGACTCACTCTGTTGGACCTTTAGTGGAAATTAGAAATATTAAAATGAATTTAAATGAGACTTTTTGTATATGAATTGTATTATAGATGTTTTTGTGCTTTAAGGAAATTGATGAGAAAAGAAATTGATGGGTTTTGATGAATTTGAGATTTGAGTAGATTAGTATGATTCATGAAAGTTCAAGTGAATGAGATGATTGGGATGTTTGAAATGGAAGTTGAAAAGCAAGAAGTAAATAGAACAAAATGTGAAAATTTGAATAATTAAGAAAGTTTGACTTTTTGGGGATGAATAGTTGACTTTTGATTTAGGCAAAATTTGATAAAATGATCCTTATGGAACTTGTAGATTATGTTGAGAGCTTTTCGTCGTTAGAAAGTTTGATATTTTTTGATGTCGAAAATGAAAGTTATGATTTTCCGAAGTTAAGGATATTTGCTTTGTTTTGGAAAAATATTTCTAAGTATAGATTTGTGTGTATTGTGCTTTGAGGCCAATCACCGTATTGATGTAGTTTAAATTGGAATAAATGATCTTCATGAAAGTTATAGAGAATTTGAATAGCTTTAAAATGATGTAAAGTATGCAAATTTTGGACCATGGAAAGTGAAGTTATGACTTTTAGAAGTTTCTGTTATTGTTTTAGCATGATGATTAGAGGACAGAACCTTTGATTAGAAATTTGATTCCCTTAGAGTCTAAATTGATTTCTCAGTCCTTCATGAGAATTGTAGGATTCGTTTTGATCTTGACATTGATATAAAATACGACATGTTTGGACCTTGGAGTTGGCAGATATGATTTTTGGAAGTTGTGTCTTTATTTAGGGAGACGTTATAATGGGCAGTGATCTTTGATTTGGAAATTTGATCACATCAGAGACTGTTTTGGCTTTTGAGTTCTTCATGGAAGTTATAGAGCTTCCTTTAAACTTTTGATTGATACCAAATTTGTTCAATTTGGAGTTCGGAATCGAGAGTTATGAATTTTTGAAGTTTCAAGTTGAAAAAAATGAAAAATGAAAAAAAATCGAAGTTTGAACCATTTCGCGATTGCGAGATGGCCCTTTTCCCTCCGAGGCTCGCACTCGAGAGTCGTCGCATTCGCGAGATAGCCTTTTTCTCCGAGGCTCTCACTCACGAGCTGTCGCAACTGCGAGGCTTCGGTTTCCTTTGGCTCGCGATCGCGAGCCGGCTTCTGTTTCTTTCGGCTCGTGACCGTGAACCGTCTGCTACAGTGCGACTCCCAATTTTGAATTTTTTGAAAATTTTCCACTCTTTCGTTTATATTTTTTCCGTCGAACATCCGATTGATCCGATTTTTGAAGCGTTAGATTCCTAAGACTTCCCCCTATCTGTTCATGGAGAATTATGAATTTTAGAGATTAAATTGAGGATGATTGATTGAAATTAAAGTGAGATAAGTTGAATAAATTTCTGAACATGGTTCAGTATTTTGAGAAATTCGGGAGCTGTCATGTGAAGGGATCGAAGTCCAATTTAGCTCCTAAGATTTTCAATTTCTGGATTGAAGTTGGGTTAATGTTCAGTCTCGGATTAGTTAGACCTGAACGAGTATTTTGGCCATAACTCCTTCGTTTCTGAACCGATTTGAGCGTTCTTGGTGTCATTTTAAAGATGAGACATAGAGGAACATTTTTTGAGAAGAAAGTTTTGCCAAGTTATGTCATTTACCTGCTTAAAATCTGGAGGCAAAATGTTTGTTTTCGTAAAGGCTCAATGAAGGGCAATTTTGGAAGTCCACTTAAGTTACATAGTTAGAAGGCTTATGTACAAGGGCAATAGGGTCATTAAGCAGTCACTAAGTGGATGGTGAAGTTGCTGTCGTTTTAGGCAGCAGAAGGTTACGACAAAAGCAAGGAAAAGAAGAGAAATAAACATAAGAAGAGAGAAGAAATAAAAGAATCGAAGAGAGAAGGAGAAAAAGAATCATTTCGGTAGTGGAGAAATAAGAGAAGGGCATAGGTTTTTTGATTTTTTTTGAGATTCAAGAGGGATTTTCTATGCTTTTCAAAGGAGAAAATGAGAAAGAAGATGAAAGCCCCCATTGGAAACTAGAAGATCCGAAAATGGAGGAGAAGATGAAGGTAGTTTCGATTTTTTTTTAAGTTGAAAATTTTGATGAGTTTTTTATTTAGAAACCTTGGAAATGTTATGGGATTGAGTTTTCCAAGGTTAATTGAAGTGATTATGTTATGATTGATGATTAATTTTGGATTAATGTGAGTTAGAGTTTATGCCCAATTTTTAGGAATTGGGGGTTTTAGAAGTTTTTGCTTTAGATGACTTAAATATATGAGGAATTTGTGTTTTCTAAGATTTATTTAAGTAATTATGTATTTATGATGTTGAATTTTGGTGATTTCGGTTTAGGAAATTTTAATTTGGAGGAAAGAAGGAAGCTTTGGTGAAATTGAAGCATTGGACAAGCTCCTAGCATGGATTTGACGTGGGTAGTATATTTATTTTTGTTTTATAAGCTAAATTGGAAATTTTGAAAAATAAAGAAAGAAAAAATTGAATTATTACTATTTTTCGAATGATTATTTCGTCGATTTTGTAATCATTTAAGCACTTACTAATTATGATTAGTGTTTGACATTATGGTTTCCGAATGATTAAAGTTATTGTTTTAAAATGATTTTGATAATTGAGAATTCTTTGTGTTTGAATGATTGAAAAATTGTTATGAGAATTTTTGGTTGAATTTGTAAATGATATTGAGCTTGAATATGATAAAGGTTTGAAAAATTATGATTTCTGATTATTTTTGAAAGTGTTTATCAAATAGAGTTTATATAGAGGTTTGAAAAAGTATGATTTCCGATTATTTTTTAAAGTATTTATAAAATATAATTTACGTAAAGATTTGAAAAAAATTATGATTTCTGATTATTTTTTAACGTGTTTATAAAATATAGTTTATGTTAAGGTTTGAAAAATTATAGTTTTCGAATATATTTGGAAGAGTTTAGAACATATTGTTTATGTAAATATTTGAAAATTTTGATTCCCAAAAATGCTTTTGAAATTGTTTAGAAAATATGGTTTATGCAAATGTTTGAAAATTCATGATTTCCGAACACTTTTGAAATTAGTTATAAAATATTGTTTATGAAAATGTTTAAAAATCATAATTTTCGTTTGATTACATTCCTTGCTTTTGGAATGACTTTAGAAATTTGTTATATGTTCAATGATTTTAGAAATTTCAATTATTAATTTCGAATGCTTAAATTCCTTGATTTTGTACTGAATTGAGAAATTGATCCAATTGGTAAATGGATTGTTTTTGAATGATTTGAGAAATGTTTAAAATTTGTTTCGGATGGTTGATGAAAATTCAATACAATTGTTACATTCATTTGTTTTGAATGATGTTGATAATTATGAAAAGCCTGCATACTTTGTTGATGGATTGTGATTGCATATAATTTGCAACATGAAATTATATGTATTTGTAAATGTTAATATGTCTAGTATGACACGATATGAAAACTAAGTTTCGAAATGTGCCTTCGGGCAATTCGATATTTTTTCAAGTATGTGTATTATATGAGTTTGGTTAGGTCCCCTCCGTATGAGTCAGTGCACTGGTCTCCCTCTGATAAGCTTCTCCCTCCTGCCCGCTAGTGGCATAGGAGCTCCGATTACGGACTCCCCTCTGTTCACGACTGGCGGGAATGTGAAGTACGTTCCGTTTGGACCTACCTAAACCGTTTGATGTGTTTGTTTTTGATTTGTTTATTTTGTGATGCATTTTTATGTGCTGCATTCATGTTTTGAAATTACTAGTGATTTGTGAAGTTTGAGAAATGAGAAATTG
>JAOQMR010000001.1:19976856-19993331 GCA_027563865.1 Erythroxylum pelleterianum
GTGCTCATTGTCAAGCCATTTGGTTAGTAGAAGTATTGATAATATTAGCTTGAGATTGTTTTGGTTTGGGCAAGTTTTGTTACGAGTTTCTACTGGAAGTTCCGTGAGATCATCTTTCTAGCTGTGATTTCAGGACCAGTTTGTGCAGAAAGAAGATTTACATTTCCTTCTATTACATTCATCTTATTTATTATATTCCGGTTTGATAGCGGTTAACTACCGGTTGAACCTCTAAACCTTAAACCCTTCCTTCGACCGGTTCGATGTCCGGTCTGGTTTTTAAAACATTGATATATTCAATACATATAACATAGGAAATTTATATATAATAAATAATGAAAAGATGTAATTAATTTCTTAATAATATAAATGTACTTAAATAACGAAAATTGAAATAGAAAAAAAAGATTAAAACCAAAGTTGATGTCATTAAGTAAAAAGTACTTAACGACTGAAATTTCTTTTTCCCCTAAAACCACATAACCCCGCAACCCATTCAAAAAAAGAAGATAGAACAAATTGTGAAAAATAATTAAAAACAGTTTGAATGAAGAAATGATTAGTCACTGACTCTGCTGCACTCCCAGCGAGCATCTTTCTCGGATCTCCCCCTTTCAAAGCCCTTTACACATTCTTCACTTAATAATAAACATTTTTTTTCCCATTGTATATAAATTTAAGAGCTCTGATCGGATCTCAGATCTTGTTTTCTCATTCTACTTAGTTTTCTCTTTCTCTTTGAAGGTACTCTTTTATCTCGTTTCTCTGTTTTTTATTCAAGTGACCTCAAGTTTCTCTGTAGTTGACGATAATTTGCAGTAGAAACGGCCACCGTCATCCGTTTTCTGTTTACGTCCATGGGTGTTTTCTCTTTTTCCTTTTGGTGTTAAATTTCAGAAAATCTTAATGTTTATCTGGTGATCTTACTCACAAGTTCTAATTCAATGCCATTAACTTGGAAAGTAGAGAACAGAATAATCTGTTATTCTTTTACCATTTTCACGTAGAGGGTCGATTAGACCGCACTCATACAAGCACACACACAAGCAGTGTATGTATACTTGGATCAGTATTTGTGCATGCATATGAGAGGGTATGAACATGGGATTGTGTTCTTGATGATCAGTTCAATTTTTAGCTATTACAGGTTATAAATGGCACAAGTATTACTCCACGGGACTCTACACGCCACAATCTATGAGGTGGATAGGCTCGAAAGTGGAGATGAACCACACTTCTTTATGAAGGTATATAGTGATTGCTTTTGTTTTTGATTTTTGGATCAACAAATGCTAGTGTTGTTAGGTGTGTGTTATTCTGATATGTGATTTGTTTACGCTTGTAGTACGTACTATTCTTATGATATGTGATTTGTTTACGCTTGTAGTACGTACTATTCTATACCAAATTATTTTACAATACCAAATAGTACGTATTACAATAAATAAATGTTATTTATTTAGCGAAATAAGATTAAGTAAATTAAAATTGTTCTTATTTTAAATCTTACTGAAATATTGAACAGCTTTGACTTTCTTGCTTCATTAAGTTGCATAACTTCTTGTAAATAATTCCGTTGTTCTCCCTTTTAGCTCAATGAAGTTTTTTCCTTGCAGCTCGTGGAAAACATTCAGGAAACAGTTGGTGTTGGAAGTGGGGTTAGTAAACTCTATGCAACAATAGATCTGGAGAAGGCTAGAGTTGGGAGAACCAGAATACTTGAAAATGAGCGTACAAACCCCAGGTGGTATGAGTCATTTCATATTTACTGTGCTCATTTGGCTTCCAATGTCGTATTCACTGTCAAGGATGATAACCCTATCGGGGCAACTTTACTTGGAAGAGGGTATATCCCGGTTGAAGAAGTTTTGGGTGGAGAAGAAATAGATAGATGGGTTGAGATATTAGATGAGGACAAAAACCCCATTCATGGGGGCTCTAAAATCCATGTGAAGTTACAGTTCTTCGATGTTACAAAAGACCGTAATTTTGGTCGGGGTATTAGAAGTCCAAAATTTCCGGGGATACCTTACACATTCTACTCACAGAGACAGGGATGTAAGGTTTCTCTGTACCAAGATGCTCATATCCCGGATAAATTTATTCCTAAGATCCCTCTCGATGGGGGAAAGTTTTATGAGCCCCATAGATGCTGGGAAGATGTATTTGATGCAATCACGAATGCAAAACACTTGATTTACATCACTGGCTGGTCTGTTTACACTGAAATAACCTTGATAAGAGATTCTAGGAGGCCAAAGCCCGGAGGAGATATCACTCTTGGTGAGCTGCTTAAGAAGAAAGCAAGTGAAGGAGTTAGGGTTCTTATGCTTGTTTGGGATGATAGAACCTCTGTTGGAATACTGAAAAAGGATGGACTGATGGCCACCCATGATGAAGAAACTGAACAGTATTTTCGAAACACAGATGTGCACTGTGTCTTGTGCCCTCGAAATCCTGATGATGGTGGAAGCATAGTTCAGGATCTGCAGATCTCTACCATGTTTACTCATCATCAGAAAATTGTGGTAGTTGACAGTCCTTTACCTACTGGAGATTCAGAAAGGAGAAGAATTGTTAGTTTTATTGGGGGTATTGATCTGTGTGATGGTAGATATGATACTCCCTTCCATTCCCTATTCAGGACACTGGACACTGCACACCATGATGATTTTCATCAGCCCAACTTTACTGGTGCTGCAATCACGAAAGGTGGACCAAGAGAACCTTGGCATGACATCCACTCCAGGCTTGAAGGACCTATTGCTTGGGATGTCTTGTTTAACTTCGAGCAGAGATGGAAAAAACAAGGTGGTAAAGATCTACTTGTTAAGCTGAGAGAGCTAGAAAATATCATCATTCCCCCATCTCCGGTTATGTATCCTGATGATCGTGAGACATGGAATGTTCAGTTGTTTAGATCCATTGATGGTGGTGCTGCATTTGGTTTCCCCGAGACGCCTGAAGATGCTGCTAGAGCGGGGCTCGTCAGCGGGAAGGATAATATTATAGACCGAAGCATTCAAGATGCCTATATTAATGCAATTCGACGGGCAAAGAATTATATCTACATTGAAAACCAATATTTTCTTGGAAGTTCTTTTGCCTGGGATGCTGATGGTATTACGCCTGAGGAGGTTAATGCTTTGCATTTAATTCCAAAGGAGCTTTCACTTAAGATAGTTAGCAAGATTGAGGCAGGGGAGAGATTCACAGTTTATGTTGTTGTCCCAATGTGGCCTGAAGGAATCCCAGAAAGTGGATCAGTTCAGGCAATATTAGATTGGCAGAAGAGGACAATGGACATGATGTATAAAGATGTTGCGCAGGCCCTTGAAGTTAAGGGAATCGAGGATGATCCTCGAAACTACCTGACATTCTTTTGCCTTGGGAACCGTGAGGTGAAGAGGCATGGAGAATATGAGCCATCGGAAAAGCCAGAGCCTGATTCTGATTATATTAGAGCTCAGGAGGCTCGTCGTTTCATGATTTATGTTCATGCAAAGATGATGATTGGTAAGTGACTGCATTGATTTATCTTGCTAACTGCTAACTTATAAATGAATATAAGCTCATTGACCAGCCATTGGTCTATGGCCTCAACCTTAATTAGTGTACTACTTCAATTAGCAGAGTGATATGCGTAGGTTATTGTTGAATGTGTGAACGTGTCTCTTGTAATGAGTATATACTACAAACCTCTTGCATTTAAATTTGCTTTAGTTGAAGATATTCTGTCAACCTTTAGGCTTTTATTGGGCATCCAATTACATATGTGAAATTACCTCATTTCCGGGTACCAGAAGTTAGTATTATATACAATTCTTGTTCTTTCGGACTTGTGTCAATTATACCCTTCGTTGTTTTCTTGTCGTCAATTTAGTTAATTGATCTCATGGATTTCATGAATGTGACATCTGCAGTTGATGACGAATACATAGTTGTTGGCTCTGCTAACATTAATCAGAGATCAATGGACGGAGCACGTGATTCTGAAATAGCCATGGGAGCGTACCAACCATTTCACTTGGCAGCCAGGCAGCCAGCAAGAGGGCAAGTCCATGGTTTCCGTATGGCATTATGGTATGAACACCTTGGTATGCTTGATGATACCTTCCTTAGTCCAGAAAGCGAAGAATGCGTCAGGAAAGTGAACCAAATTGCTGATAAATATTGGGATCTGTTTTCAAGCGAGACCCTAGAGCATGATATACCGGGTCATTTACTCCGCTACCCTATTGCAGTCACCAACAAAGGAGTGGTAACAGAGCTGCCTGGAACTCAATTCATTCCAGATACTAAAGCTCGTGTTCTAGGAACCAAGTCTGATTACCTTCCACCTATCCTTACAACTTAAAGGGAAATCAGACTCTGTCCACAAAAGAATAACTGCACTTCCTTCTTCCTCCTTGGTTTATGAAACACCAGATTAGCAAAGAATAAATAATGCATTGCCTAATAGCCCACTAAGTTGGTTTATTTTTGTTTTTTTAAGGTTCTTCCGGGGTGTTTAGCTCAGGATTTACAAAGATGTGTCATAGAATGCTTTGAAAAAATGAACCAAGGCTCTATTGGAGGTTCCAGTTGCAAGACACAAAAATAACTGTCTAATGGAAGATAAAGGTAAGAATATAACTGTCTTGTGTATTGAAAAATTCTACCATTCGTTAATTTCAAACAACCAAAAAAAAGATATATATACACTAGATAAAACAGAAAACACTCAGCCCGTTTGGAATGTGATGAATTGAATTCGATCTTGAGATTGAATTCAATTCATCTGTTTGGTATATAAAAAAGAGCAGGGGTTGAATTCATCCATAGGTTTCAAACCCACTTTTTTAAGAGGTTGAATTCACGTTAAAAATCACGTGAATTCAACCCATGCTCACAGCTGCTCCCGTCTTTACCCACCATTCCAACATATTGAATACTCAATATACCCGTCTATTTAATTGTTTTATAGGTTGCGCTAGTCGTTAAAGATGAGCTCTATGTTTTTCCTTATGTGACCTTTATATAATTGTTTTATATGAATGAATTAATAATGATTAAATTAATTTGTGTTAATTTACTTGAAATCTTTAACAAAATTGAAATATTCATATTTTTTTTATTAATATTCAATTTTTATTTAATTAAATATAATATTAAATTAAAATACTCAAAATTGTTATTAATAGCTAATATATTAAATAATAAAAAATTAATTGATAGTAATTCATGTTATGAAATTTTTTTTGTATTTTTTCAAAAATTTTAAAAATCGGAAGAAACAAAAACTAAAAAACCAAATAAAATAAAATAAAATTTGTAGAATACTTCATAAAAAAATTAATGTAAAATTTTAAATATTCTTATATTCAGCTCAACATTTTAAATTATTAATTATAAATATATTTTTATATGTAAACAAAATGAATAATGTAAGTTTATTTAATAATTAGATGTAATAATTAATTAAATCAAATCAAATTTTATTTAATAATTAGAATATATTTAAAATAAAATTTAATTGATAAAAAGTTAATTTTAAATTATTTATCTTAATAAAACAAAATGAATTCAATTCTAATATTACTGGATTTGTTCCAAACAGTGTAATTGAATTCAATTCTAATATTACTGGATTTGTTCCAAACAGTGTAAATTGAATTCAATTCCAATTTCATTAATGTAATTGAATCCAATTCGTTTATGAATTCAATTCACTGTGTTCCAAACAGCCTCTAAAAGAAAATATAACTACCTAACTACCATAACAACCAATTAACTTATCAACTCGGAGTTGCATAGAAGAATAATCTTTCAATGTATTTATGCTAGTTAGTAATATCTAATGCTAATTGTTCCAAACTCACCAATGTTTGCTTGTTTGAATTTCTTTCCTGTTTTTCCTTTTTGTGAGTACCATTACCAAATGATAGCTTGTGTGAAACGTTGAGCTCCTCAGCAATAACGATCCCTTACAAACCGTGCAAAAATTAGGCAAAACGAACCAGTTTATATTCATTCTTAGCTAGTATTCTATTGCAACTATCACAAAGCATATGTACGATCAGATAGATCCTAACTTGTATATGGAAAATTAAGAGCAATGATTGATCTGCCTAAGAAGGGCTCTCTATATTAGTAAGGCCAAATGTTCACCATCTTTGCAGTTTTGTGATTATTGTAGTTGATACAAATTCTAATACACGAGAACTAGGTGACAAATAAATAGGTATATGTTACCCAGAATTTGGAAAGGAAACAAAAAGGTCACCATAGGTTTTAGCCTTTTAGCACATGCAGACACTTCACAGTTAGCTGGATATAGGCCTTAGGTAGAAGGTTAGCTGGATCACACACATGATGGTGGCATTCAAGATTTCCAAGCTAGCATGAAGCTTAGTTAATTTAAGTTTTGGTAGAGTTTCGGATCATGCACAAGTTAACTTGGCTAGGGCTAGGTTCTTGATGGATTAAGAATTTAATGTATGCTCAAATGAGCGAATTGTGACTAATGACTTAAATTGGGTAAGCATTGGATAGGAACAATGTGCCATGATAGGCTTTGGGCTTGGATGACTCATCATCAACCGATAGAGATCATGGGGAGATCTTTAATGATATGACGGATAAGATCATAGTAAATAGACATCAGTTATAAAGATAAAGACCATGTGGGAGGATCATCTGAAGATAGCGAAGACCTTTATGGATATGGATGGATCATTTCTAGATAGATGTTATCTTTTATCTTGTTAGTTGTGATGTATGTAAATCTTATCAAATAGAGTCCTATTTAGATAGGGATGTTGTAACACCCCACTCTCGCAGGATCCGAACCCAAAGATAGGGATGTTGTAACACCCCACTCTCGCAGGATCCGAACCTAACATTGTGGGTGATATCCGAATTCGTGCCCCACGAGGGTGGCGTGCTAGCGCACTGAAACAATCAAACTCAGTACATAAACTTTTTTTTAATACATTTAAATGAGTGGAAATCAGTAAACAATTTGGGCCCGTTTTATTTCACAAACATATTCAATCATAGCAATACAATCATCAGAAATTTTAATAGGCATTTGGGCCATTTATAAATACAAAATACTTGTCAAAATTTAATTACATTGCAAAAACCCTATACAAACATTTCCGATTTGGAAATTTATTTCAAAACAGAAATATTCGAATATACAAGTTACAATAATTATGGAAGACTTAATTTGATACAAAATAAAGGAAATACTAATGTAGACACCAACTGATCCTGACCTTTATCTCTTACTTGCATGTCGTAGGTATATTCCCATTTGTCTAACGGGATACTCTTTAAGCCTGAAAAATAATTGTAAATTTTGGGTGAGTTTTTGCGAACTCAATGAGGTAACCATCATCGATGGTTTACTCAATTCATGCAACACACCATTTAATATAACATGTAATTCACAATTTTGCATAATAGATCATATATCACACTTTTACTCCAGCATAGGAAATTTCGATATTTCAATCAATCAAACATACTTGATATAAATGCATATGAAATGCTCATGAGATACTTTCCATTTATTACGTTGTTGTGACCGAGTGCCTGAACTGTCTCATATCTATTTTGGATATCAGGCTCATTAATAATTGTCCCTTATCTGCTCGGGAGATACAGGGCTCATTATATATAGTGAGCCTTAGGCTCTTAATCACTATTGAGCTCGAGACTCTTTTCACTCGTTGAGCTTTAAGCTCTGATCGGTGGCTACTCTGGTCACAACTGCCACGATTTGATTATTCATTCATAAATAGAATGTATGTACCACAATCAATCAGATTATAAAGCACATAGGTCTTCACATTCACATTCAAGCAGCACTTCAATATCTCAATCCACATTACAATCATCGGACCTTCTGTCCGGAATCAACAATCAAACACATTCATTCCACATTCATTTATCATTCAGAGCATAATTTAAGCAAACAATAATTGAAAGAAACCGTCTAGGTTACTCACAATACACTCCAATAAGCTACTACTTGGATGGTCTGGCAATATCTGACTGACGTCCGATGTGCTCCTCTATAATATACAAAAAATATTTATATATATCACATTTTTGTACAAATATATAAGTATTCATTAATGCACATCTACTTATATGAAATATGCACAATGCATGTTCATTGACAATCCCGAGTATCTTACCATCAATTTCATCACAAAATCATTCTCATATCAAAACTCATCTAAGTATAATTTATACTTAGGTTTATATCTCTCTCAAACCATTAAGATCTCTATTCCTTTCTCATTGACTCACTTCAGTTTTTTTTCAAGCCACACTTTCGGGTCTATTGTTCACATTCAATTAAAAGCTGAAAGGGATGTAATTTGGTCATTCTCTCTTCTAGAAAAGTGTTCCTCTATGTCTACATTTTTTGGTTGTTCATATACAAAAACAGTGTACTATGCATAACTGCCATCCAGAATTTAAATATCTTAGAGAATAAATCAAAATTCGACTTCTTCAGATAACTTGTAGCCCTATTTCTCTAATTTACTCCAAATTAAGAATAATCTCATTTGAAATCCTACAGGTCCAAATATAATGAAAAGACTGAAGTATGTTTAGTAAAATAATCCTATTTACACTGTTCTAACAAATTCCCACACTTTCATTTGATCAAAATTTTTCAAACCAATTACAAATGCTACAATTTTTCATGTAGAGATACAAAAATTTGTTAGGAATCTATTGGTTCAATAATCACTTCATTTGGTGGTCGGGTTATGAAGTTATGGCCAAAAGAATCAACTATGCTCATGTTCTCAATCACATTGTACCTATCTCGGGATAATTGGCATAACTTTCACTAGGGATGTCAAATTGAGTTCATTCTTAGACGTTTTGAAAGAAGACTTCTAGATCTACAACTTTCATGAAGATTAGAAGTGAAATTCTGTCATTTGGATAAGACAAGGACTGTGTGAAAGCACACTGTTAGATTATGTGTCTTTCGGGTCAGATTGTGTTTTCCACATCAAAAACTCACGGGTCGTGTGAATCTACACGACCTGACCGTTTAACCTTTGGGTTTACTAAAATTTTCATCTCCAAAACCCCTCCAAAGGACCATAAACCCATTCTAACATCACATATACTCTTAATCTTCCCACATTCATTTCTTCTTATGCAATTATCACTCTATAACCATTCAAACACCAATTATAATTCATCCACTCCCAATTCTCAACTCATTTAACTCATCATCTCAATGGATAACTTCTTCAACTATACCTAATTTCATCTCAACATCATCCATACACATTTCATATTTCACATTAAATCATAAAAACCCAAATATAACACATTCCCACACACTTAGAACGTAACACAATATAAACATTCATCCACAACTTGTGCTGCACCCAATTCCTAATTTCATATCAAGATTTGGGACTCTTAAAGAGAAAATTTAAATTCAATTCTTCATAAGAAATGTAGCCATATATCTCTAGTTTAATCCAGATCAAGGATCACCTCAATTGAACAACTATAAAAGGAGTTATGGCTAAAAGACTGAAGCATATTCAAAGATTATGTTGCTGCAACATTTTCCCAGCTCAACTATCAAATTTTGTTTCCAAATCTTATTCTAACACAACTCATACCAAGATCACTTTTTTTCTACCTAATCACTCCTCATTCTCAACTTCATTTTAACACATTTCTACAATCAACCATTAACACAAATAGGTTATAGACGCATTTCTATACTCATTAACTTCCAATTCTCATTAAAACATCCATTTCACAACCAATTTATTTTTAAAATATGTGTAGCATAACTCATAGTTTCTTACTTATCATATACAACATCAATCATCCATAAACAACTCCTAATCCATTATTTAACATTTTCATGAAACAAACATCAATATATACATATATATATGTTCACTTCTTCACCAACATTATAACATATACAAAACTCCTTATCCTGATCATTCAACCTCCATAACATTTCTATAAATCATTACTCATCAATTATGCAAGAAATTTTACACACCCTTCACTATTCACGACACCCATATACCCAAAACACCATTTCATGAAATCAACCTCTAACTATCATCACAAATGCTTCATTTAACCAAAACCCATGATATTTGACAAGATACTTACTTGATTTAGCTTCCAAATCTTCATAATCACCATTAAACCCTAACTCTTTCATCTCCACCATCATCAACTTTCATGGAGGAATTGGTTGGGTCTTTTAGTGAGAATAAAGGAGAGAGCAAGGTGGAAGAGTAGCATGAAAGATGAGAGGATTGGGCATAATGTAAATGGAGATATGAAGAATCAAAACTTATGAAGAAGAGGGAGAGAGGCTACGAAAATGAGGAAGAACCCAAAATAAAACTCCAATAGCTTGTTAAGAGAGAATTATCGTGGGAGAGCAATAAAAGGGGGCTTTTAATTAAAAGAGTAGTGGGCTTAAGGCATTGTTTGGCAAGTGATATTAGTCACTTGCCACATGTCCCATTTCTAAAGCATTTCATTGGTTCTTTCATTTAACTAGTCCTATCAACTTCAATTTCTACTCCAATTGTTCCCCAATTTTCAGTGACACTTGTCAATAAATCCTAAAGTCATTTATCAAAATTTCCATTGCCATTGGACAGTAATTTCTACTACCATTTAACAATTATTTTGCCACTTGGCAATTTTCCTAGTCCAAAAATGCCCAACAATTTCCTGAAATTTCTCCAAAAATTCAAGAAATTCTAAATCAACAAATACACTTTCCAAATCAATTTTCAACATATAAAACCACATTTCTCAATATACTCACATATATAAACTATTATACCCAAAAGTTGTCAATGAATGCATGTACAATTATTTTGATGTGTGTAAAAATTCAAATTCATGAGCATATATGCTAACATTATGCATGAGCATGAAATACATTTTCTTAATCTCTTTTTGAGCTCACTGCTACCAAATTTTAGGATTCTAACCCTTAGTATGAGAACGGGATGTTACAGATGTCATCTAATTAAATAATGTGATGTAATATGATAAAGATAAGATGTGATCTAGGTAGTTGAGTTTTGATAGGATTCTAACTTGGTCATCAAGCCAGAGATGCCTATAAATAGGTTATTTGAGCCTTGCTTCTCACATAGAGATTAAGAGAGCATTTCTCTCTATACTTTGAGGGAAGTAACAAAGGTTAACATTTGTTGTATCTCTTTCATATTTCTATTGTTGCCATTAATAGTCTAGTGCTTTCGTTGTTTTCTTGTAAGAGAGTAAGAGTTAAACACTATAAGAGTCGTAAGGCATTCGAGAGCAAGGTTTTGTTAGTCAATGATCACATAGGAATGCTGAATCTTACTTTAACGGATCTAAGTAAGATTGTCATGTAAAGGAGTAGGCACAACTTGCGATACAAGTTTGATATGTAAGAAGATCTTTGTAATAACTGGTATCAGAGCCACATTTGGGTGGAAGGAAGCAGCAATTTGACGGAGTGTGTCAACAAAATGGAGGCACTCATTGGGCCAATTCCTTAAGGAGAAGAGGAGGTCACTTTCCTACAATACTTGATTTGAGATGTTGACGGAACAAATCCAACAGTTACAACATCAAATAACAGATTTGATGAAGGCACAAGAGGAGACTAGGTTCGAGATGACGATCTTAAGGCATGTTGTTGCAACACAGGATGTTGGGCATACCGAAAACACTTTGGTGAAAGTGCGAGAGCCCAAAATTTGCAATGAAATGAAGTACCAAAGAGCTTTAAAAAATTGTATATGACATGTAGCAATACTTTACAGTGGCAAAGGTGTTTGAATATGGTGCAGGATGCAAAGCTGTGGTGGAGAACAAAAATCTCAAATGACATCAGTGCAAGGAAACCTCTTATTAACACTTGGGAGAAGATGAAGAAGGAGCTAATGGACTAATTCCTCCCCAACAACACTTCATGGCTTGCAAGAGAAGCATTGAAAAGGTTGAAGTAAAACGGCTCAGTGCTAGAGTATATGAGGAAATTCACATATTTGATGTTGGACGTGTAGAACATGTATGAGGAAGACAACATGTTCAACTTCATAAGTGGGTTGCAAGGTTGCGTATAAATGAAGCTTTAAAGGCAGAACGCGAAATATCTCCCAAACACGATAGTGGCTACAGATGCCTTGGTGGATCTCTAAATGTCATCACCAATTCAAACTAGCATTGAGGGCAAGAAGAATGGTGGGACATGGAATGACTTGGAGAAGGTAGGTGAATCTTTTTAATGTAAGTCAAAGAAACAAACAAAAATGGACATTGATTGTTTCATTCCTAGATAGATATTATCTTTTATCTTGTTAGTCTTGATGTAGCTAAATCTTATAAGATAAATTCCTATTTAGATGGAAATTTCATCTAATTGGATAATTTGATGTAATATGATAAAGATAAGATGTCATCTAGGTAATTGAGTTATGTTAGGATTCTAACTTGGCCATCAAGCTAAAGCTGCCTATAAATAAATCATTTGAGCCTTGCTCCTCACATAGAGATTGAGAGAACATTCATTTGTATACTTTGAGGGAAGTAATAAAGGTTAACATTTGTTGTATCTCTTTCGTACTTTTATTGTTGTCATTAATAGTCTGGTGCTTTTGTTGTTTTCTTACAAGAATGTGAGAGTAAATCTTGCAAGGGTCATGAGACATTTGAGAAAAAAGGGTTTTATTGGTCAACAGTCACGTAGCAAGGCTAAATCTAATTGTCGTGCAAAGAAGTAGGAGTAACTTATGGTACAAGTTACTTTCACGCTGATCGGAACTAGTGGTTGTGCTGGAACTCGAACACAAGACATGGCCCATACTTGGAGCTCTGATACCACTTGAACTAAAAGCTATAGCTTGTAGTCAGGTACTTCAAACCCTCTATAGCTAAATTCTTATTAATGAAGCTGATGTGCCAAGCCACGTCAAATGTAATAAGTTCCACGTAGATGCCAGGTGCAAGTAAAATTCCACATCAAAAATTAATTAATTTAATTAATTAATATTAAAGAAAAATAAAAACCTAACCTACCCTAACCTAAACTCCCTTTCCCCCCATATTTATCCCCCTTGCCTACATCGTATTATGTGAAAAGATATGTATTTACAACCACAAAAAAAGATGTATAGTAGCAGCAACAAAGGATTGGTTGTCACTATTCTCACAACTTTAAGCCCATTGTCGACAACAACATCATAAATTGCATAACACAATTATGAATACTGTAATATATTTTTCTAACATAAATTCCAAGGAAGTTCAAATCATCTCAGATGTTACCATTCCAGTAAAATCAATAACAAGTCTCCTATTGGTTGGCATTGCCAGAGTAGATGACACTTTGTCGATCCACCTGTTCTCCTTGACTTTAAGAATCAATTTCCTTGGTTTTGTTTCAATGTAAAAAGTTTTATTGTCCACTAACTCAGTGTCTTCTTGATCAATAGACAAGTAACGAGAACTTAAACTTGAATCCACCTTAGAATAAGAGCTTGTCAAGACTTAATGAGATGCATTCATAAGAGTCTCTATTACCCCATTGTAAAGGGTTCAAATCCTCTGTACTACTTAACCTATTCCAACCATATTTTTGCCCTAAAACGATGTCCTTTTATGTGTAAACAAACCCAAAATGACGTCATTTTGGGGCAGAAACAGGGTTGGAACAGGTTAAGTGGTACAAAGGATCTGATGCCCTTTGTAAACAGATATCAACACTTCTCTAATTGTTCGTAGGAATAGTAAGTCCAACAAAGATTTTGTTATAAGTATTTTCTTTAATATTAATTAATTAAACTAATACCTAACATAGAAATTTTCTTACACCTGGCAACCACGTGAAACTTATTGTATTTAATGTGGCTTGCCACATGAGCTCCATTAACAGAGAATCTAACATTGGGTTATTTTTATGAAAATTAAAAGTTTGAGTATTTTATTGTCACATTTTAAAATTTTGCCTATAATTGAAAATTTGAGTAAATTTTGAGATTTTTTTGGTAATTAACTCTAAAAAAAGTGGCAAGACAAAGTTATATTAGTTAAGAAATTTCTTTAGAAGCTTTATTATCTTTATTTCAAAATGGTAATTACATGTAAGCTTGATATGATATCGTAAATATAATATAAGAGCAATGGAAAGTTTGCAAAGAATCATCTTATGTTGTTAAATTCCCCAAATAACTGAGATTAGCAATTTGACATTTCATTCTTATTTTCAAATTGAATAGTCCAGCTTACATTAACCAAATAGTTTCAACATCAACAATATTAGCATATCGATAACTCGTATCATTTGAAAACTTTACAAGAATACAACAATGCAAGAAAATAATATCTTACTAATAAAATCATGAGAAGTAAATAAATTAGTTAATATCTATTAAAGGGGCATCTACATTCTTTGTGGTATTTTATTAAACAACATGAGTCTAATATTTCTTATCCCCAACTAAATTAGAAAAGAAACCAAAATTCAATTGTAAAGAACCCAAATGATTATAAGTCCACATAGAAGTCATAAGATATTGATTAAAAGAAGGAAAAAGAAACAACTTGTGCCTAAATTTGTTGGTGGTATTGGTGAAAGTGTATGATTATTTCTACTTCTTATTTGGTATGTCATTTCCATATCTTGCCTTTTACATCAACTCCATTAGTTTACATGCTTAAGAAGACAGGTGGTGGTGGCATAAGATCAAAAGACTAAACTAAAGCACATATTTTCCCGTATTAATGATTTCACTCGTTTTTAAGAGCAATTGGAAGTTAATTTTATAACTATTGATACATTAACTAGAAGTTGCCAAGCTAACTTTGGTCTTTAGCTTCAAAATGTTCATTTTCTATCAACTAAGTAGCTATTATAAAAATAGTTAATAATTGTTAATATCAGTTACAAGTTTTATACTTGTGGTAAGATAGGAAAAGTGACAAGATTTGTTTTTCTTTAAAGATAAGAAAACATCATATCTTCATTATCTTTTGCTATTCTTTTCCATTATAGAACCAAATTGAACTACTATAAAAATTGCAAAGCAAGCTATGGACTCTCTCTCTCTCTCTTTAATTTTCTTGTGTTTGTTCGCTTCCTAACCTTAATAATTTAATTTTACTATAAAATTTCAGGTACTAGTTGTAATCATAGTGTCATCTATCTTGTTTCTATTTCCTATTTTTTATGTTATCTATGCTTTTGTGGTAATTATGTATATGAATTCAATAGTTGTGAACGGGAATTTAGTATTATCTTTACAAGGTATAAAATCAACCTAAATAGTGGAAACAAAACATGCATAAAAAACATATCACACTCATTTCCTTCTACTTTTAGTTATACATTATATTAAAGCTTTCTTATTAAATGTATGACATATTCTCTCTACCAGGTAGGAATAAGACTGCATACTACTGGACCGCTCCAAACTCTGTGTTTTAGCAGGACTCCCATTAGGTGTTGTTGTTGATGATGTTATTAAATGTATAAGGTTATTGACATTCCCTGTAGAAAGCATTTTAGGTCAGTCTTAAAATAATAACACACAAATATGATTCTACTTTCTAATTAGTTTGTGACCTAAACATCAACTTTAAATTCATAAACAAGTCACTCATGATAAACCAGACATGGATGGAAAACAAGAAACTAGAAAAATGATAGAAATAAACTAAAGGGTCAAGAAATTATGGAGTTATATATATTGTAGGAAAATCCCGGTGTGTCCATCAAATGAACACGGTGCGGAAAACAAAAATTTTTATTCCGGGACCTTCCCGAAAGCCAGGATCGTTGTGTATATATAACAAAGTCAAACCATAACGACCAAAGGAGACCGTCTCTAACGGTATCCACACAGAGGTCGGAAAACCTAACCGGGACAAACCCTTTTGACCCGAGAATAGCTAGAATAATTAAAGACTGCTAGATCTTACCTTATTCTAGGAGAGCAAGAGGAGATGACGATGAAGAACACCTTGGAGAGGAGAAGAATCGTGAACTTTGAAGAAGAACCTTGGAAAATCAAATTTTCACTAACTTAACTCTTAAGTTTCAGTTCTCACCTTCTAAAAACTCACGAGTCCCACTTCTCCTCATGCTTATTATATATATCTTTACATTTCAAAGACATAAAAATGGCTAGGTGGTGAATCATCCACGTGTATGTCTATTTAACAATTAAATAAACATGTTAATGATGACTTTGACTAAGTCAAAGCTCATCTCCTCCTTAAGCCATCAACGTATATATATATATATATATATATATATATATATAATTGCTGAAGTGGTCCAGTCAAACTGGGGTCGGTCCTACCGGCCTACCGGGCCCCGGTACCGAAAAATCGCCGGAGACGGTTTTCAGCAATGTCAATGTCGCGATCTCATCGGGACATATCCCAATCTCATCGGGATC
>JAOQMR010000001.1:20005676-20020635 GCA_027563865.1 Erythroxylum pelleterianum
TTAATTAATTACATTATAATTAATTAAAAATAATTAATTAATTAGTTACAATATAATTAATTAAAATATAATTCATTCATTAATTAAGTTATTGTAATTAATTAATTTCAATATTTTAATTAATTAATGTATTGCAATTAATTAATTACAATATTTTTTACAAACGAACCGCTATCAATGATAATGGTAATCATTCTTTCCTCTTAACCAACCATTATAATTATAATGATAATATATATTCTCATTCCTCACTATATTCATTTCTATTCCTATTATCATTTTCTCATACTATCAAACCGCCCTCTTAAATCTTATAATTCAATCATTTCAATATTTGTAAGTGAAAACTTACATATTTCTCGAACTATCAAGGAAAGTGTCTTCGAACTTCTTTATTGATATTATCCTATGTTTTGTTGGGCATTAGCTTGCGTAACAATTCTTCGTATAGTCTAAAAAGATTATTATGTATTTCAATTATGAATAACACTAAATTTCAAAACCTAAATAATCAATTTCAACTGACTGCACGAAAGGTTGAACCTCTTGATAGTTTAATAAAATGTAACCAAGAATGGCCTAAATTTCTTCCTCTGTTAACATTCTTCTTGTTGAACGTTTATATGTTCATCTAGGATATGTGAAAATGGATAAGTTACTATCAGCATCACTTGTTCCTCCCCCATCGTCATTAGGAGGAACTTTTCTTTCTCTTGTGTGAACATGCGGCTCAAAATAATGTGAACAAAATGTACTAGCTTCCTCCACTGAATAAGCATTACATATTGAACGTTCAACTCTAGTTCTGTTTTTTATATTTTTCTTCAAATGATACAAATACCTATATTAGCGAATATAGTTATTACAATTGAGTTGTGAAAACATGTTATTACTTCAATTACAATAATTTTTGTTGAATTACCTCTAAAACGAATACATCCATTCGATATTGAACTGGAGTGGCTAGTTTTTCTTCATATTTTAAATGCACAGGTAGATGCTTCATACAATCAAAGAAGCTTAGAGGAAAAATCGTTCTAACTTGTACAAAATTACTAAAATTTTCCTTTCTAGTTTTTCCATTTCATCCAACTTGATTTTAGATAATGATAAACTTTTGAAAAACAAACTTAATTCTGTTATTACTTCCCAAACCTTATTCGGTAGCAACTCCCAAAATGTAATTAAAATTAGCCTTTTTATAAACACATGACAATCATGACTTTTCACCCCAAATAATTTGTACTTCCTCATATCCACACACCTTGCCAACTTTGAAACATAACCATCGGGAAACTTTAGACTTTTCAATCATCACACAATATTTTCTTTTGTTTTCTGTCCAAAATGTAACATGCTTTTGAATATTTATCGGTGCGAAGATCTTTATGTAGCTCATTCCTTCTACAAAAAAAGTTTCAAATCAGCTCGTGATTTTGCATTGTCTTTTGTCCTCCCTTAAATGTTCATTATAGTATTGAAAAAATTGTCACAAATATTTTTGTCAATAATCTCTTCAATAATTCAGGTAAGAATTTTGAGGAAGAAATTCTTTTTGGGGACGAGAGTTGTTGGGTCTTGAATTTTTTCTAAATATCTTATAAATTACTTAAATTGTTATTTACGTTTGTTTGTTGGTTTAAATTTTTTTATTTTATTTTAAAATTGGGTCATTAATTAGAAATTTGAGGGAAGGATTAGAAATTGAAATTAGAATGAAATGTTAGGATTAAGTTAAAATTAAGTTAGATTAAGTAGTTAGTAGGCTTGTTAAATGAAAGAGGGGTAGTTTTGGAAAGGCTAAGTGAAGAATTGGCATAATTGGAAGAAAAGGAGTAAGTTGTATCTTAAATTTGAAGAAGAGAAGAAGAGAATCGTGGAAGCCTTAGAGAGGGAGAGAAAAATGTGAGGGAGGAGAGAAGAAGAAGAAAAATCGAAAAAGCTAAGAGAAAAGGAAGGAAAAATCGTGGGAAGAAGAAGAAATTAAGGCTTTCAAGGTAAGTTCATCATCTTCTTCATGCTTTAGTAAAGAAATAGGTTGTGGTATTGTGAATGAGAAGTTGTAGAGAGAGAAAGGGGTTTTGTGTTGGGAATGCTTGGGGGAAGAAGAAGATGGAGAGAGTCATTGGGTTTTTGGGTTTCTAAGCTAGGTTTTGAGTTTTCTAACCTAGATAGACTATGGATAGGTTGAGTATGAGCTTCATTAGGGTTAATTTCTTTTTGTTGTGATTTTGAACATTTTGGGAGATTCCAATTGAATTGGAATTGAATGAGAATGTTGGTTATGTTAGGGAATCAAGGACAACCTATCCAAAAGCAAGAGGAATGATACAATTGAATTTGGATTTCAAGAGTTATAAGGTGGGTAAAATATTTATAGTTATTGTGTAAATGGGAAATGTGCATATGTGTGTAAGTAAAGCTTGTTTAAACATTGACTCTGTTTGGAAATGAGAATGAGAACTTGAGAAGTTCATTTATGTATGATTATGTTATTTTTGAGATTGAGTTTGATGAATGTGCATGTTTTTTTTAGGGTTGCTTGTATTAGAATAGCCTGTTGGGGTTGGAAAGATTGTATGTAATGAATCTTTTGGAGTTGAGATTCAAGTGTTAATAGATATGAAGTTGTTTTACATTAGAAGGGTTGAATTTGGGGAGATTATAAGTGATTATTGTGTTAGAAAGGATGTTGGAAGTATTGGAGAGGCATTGAAGGAGTTTATGGAACCCCAATGTCCGTTCTCCTCCAATGCCCGTTTAACGGATGACCTTTTCAGGTGAAAAAGAGCCCCCAGCCCAGTACATGTCCATTAAACGGACCTTCTCGGGCCAAAAATGGCTCTTAAGCCAATCTATGTCCGTTAAACAAACATCCTCGAGATAGCTACAGTAAATTGCAATTTTGACCACATTAAATCCTGAATCTCACTCGAGGTCTTCATGACAGTTGTATATGTCGATGTCGTCTTTCCAACCGTCCAAAAATGAAATCAATCCAACATTTGTAACAAAAGTTATGGCAATTGCGCCAAGATATGTACAGTTGGTGTAAGGACATAAACATGTTGGATTCCTTTGGCTATAACTTCTTCATCCGACCTCCAAATTAAGTGATTCTTGAAGCATTGGAATCCTAACACGTTTTGATACCTTTACACAAAAATGGATAGGTTTTGGTGTTGAATTCAAGAAGATTCATGGAAAGGTAGTGAGGGTTTATAGAAATAACCCTACAACGAAACCCACTTATGCTTTTTGACTTTGGATAGTTGGGCTCTGGGAACGGGGTCCAACACCTTATTTGGGCTTCGGGAATGGGGCCAAACACATACCTCTCTCTCACTCACTCCCAATACATACCTCACTTTGCACTCACTGATAATCAATTAATTGTTGGTCACTCACACGCACCACATGTTATGGTGCTTGGCTCCTTTTATAGACACCAACTTACACTTTCTATAGTATTCTGGATGTTATTCTAGAATATTATGAAAAGTTTGTGCAATAAATGTTATATATGTATATAGGATAAATGGGAAGTCTCTAGAGTTATCAAGAGAGGATGTCAGTGGCTTTTTAACACTCCCCCTCATCGATTACTCTCTTGTTCTTGAAGTCATACCAAGTTGCCTTCTAAATTCTTCAAATTTTGTTCTATTGATTACTTTGGTAAATAACTCTACAACTTAGTCTTTTGTCTTTGCATTTTTAATCTTGATATGACCTTGTAGCACGTTTTCTCAAACAAAGTTATAGTGTACCTCTATGTGTTTGGCTCTTGAATGAAACACCAAAATTTTAGCCATACACATTGTTGATTGATTATCACAATGTAGCTCCCTTAGATAGTCCATTAATTGATGGAGATCCATTATTATCCATTCACCTTCTTATGTTGCCATTGCTGCAGCACAATACTTAACGTCAGTGGTTGATAAAGAGACTGTTGGTTGTCTTTTGCTACACCAGGAGATTGCTCCATATTTAAGTTTGAACACATATCCAGTGGTTGACCTTCAAGTATCATGGTCTCCTGCATAGTCAGCATCACCCCACTATCTTACATGTGCTTCCCTTTTTATAAAGTGGTCCTAGGTCAAGAGTTCCTATGATATACCAGAGTATGCGTTGGACTACATCTAAGTATGGTTTTCTTGGATTTGCCATAAATTGACTAGCCACTCCAACAGAAAATGCTATGTTAGGTCATGTTATTATCAGATAAATCAAATGTCCCACAAGCTATCGATGCATTGTTTTATCTTCTAACTCGCAACCTTCTTCTGAACAAAGTTTAGTATTCACCTCCATTGGGGCGGAGATTAGTTTGCAGTCAAGCATTACAAACTTATGCAATAATTTTTTAGCATACTTTTATTGGCACAATAATAATCATTCTTTGACTTGTTTTACTTCAAGTCTGAGGAAATGCTTCAACTTACCAAGTTCCTTTATTTTGAAGCGTACCGAGAGATTACTTCGAATATGTTGAACTTCCTTTTCATTATCACCAGTAATGATAAGATCATCTACGTAGACATGCACTATTGCCAACTTTCTATTCTCATTTTTCATAAATAAGCTTGAGTTTGTTAAATCCATTATGTATCCACTTTATATTAAGAATTCAACAATCTTCTTATCATACCATGCCCTTAGTGCTTACTTTAAACCATAAAGGGCCTTCTTTAGTTTACATATATAGCCTACATGATCTTTGTCTTCAAATCCTTGAGGCTACTGCATATATACTTCTTTGTCCAGTTCTACATGTACAAAGGCATTCTTTACATCCATTTGCCAGAATTTCCAAAATTTATTAGTTGAAAGGGCAAGCAGGACACGTACCGTTGTGATCTTTGCTACCGGACTAAACGTTTCATCATAGTCTACCCCGTACTCTTGAGAAAAACCTTATGCAACCAATCGAGTCTTGTAGCTTTTGATAGTTCCGTCAAGTCATCTCTTTACCTTGAAAACCTACTTGCAAGAAATTGGTCGTGCATTTTTGGGTTGTGTCACTAAGTCCCAAGTTTGATTATCACTTAATGCTTGAATTTCTTCATCTATTGCTTTCTTCTAATCTAAGCTTTGTGATGCTTTTTTATAGCTTATTGGCTCAACTATTTCATTTTCTTCCGTTAATGCCGCATTTGCATACTTGGGATTCAACCTTCCTTTTCTAATTGACCTGTGCAAGACTATTGAAGAACTTATTCTTCTGGCTCTTCTAATTGACTTGATCTTTCTCCTTTAGGAGTTGTACAATGCACTCCAGTTTGCCCTGGACTTCTCCTTGATGACTTGTCACTAATCTTTACCAACTCTTCTATTTGTCTTACTTCTTCGACTGACTCTTACGATTTGTCAAACTTAGATGACTCTTGAACTCTTTCTTATAACTTTTCCTTTATCGCTTCATAATCAAGTAAAAAATTGCTTGTGACGACTACCATGACTATGTCTCATCGAACACCACATTTCTATATACATAGCATCGATTTGTTATTAGATCACAACATCTCCAACCTTTTCGTTCGTTGTTATATCTCACGAATATGCATTGAATTGCCTTTTTTTCAAGCTTACTCCACATGTGATAAGGGACAAAAACATAGAAAACACAACCAAAGACAATGACTAACATGGGTTTAATATTCCATAGATTTTCAAATGGAGAGATAACTTACAGTCAAGCTTGAGGCAATATGTTAATAACGTATGATGCTGTCTTCATACACTCGGCCCAAATTATAGGTGTTACATTTTTTACATATTTCTGCCAAGTGGCGATTTTTCCTTTCAGCAATCCCATTTTATTGTGGGGTGCTCGAACAATTGAACTGCCTACAAATTTTATTTTCTCGTCGATAGTTGAAAAAAATCTTTAGATGTGTACTCTCCCCCATTATTTATACAGAGGCATAATATTCCTCTCCCTACTTCTTTTCCCATTATTTTTTTGAACTCCTTAAATTTGATTATTGCCTCGGGCTTTTCTTTTATAAAGTTAACTCATACATACCTTGAATAATCGTCAATGAAAGTAATCGTGTATTGAAATCCACTAATAGATGGTTATTTCACTCGTTCAAAAATGACAGAATGGATCAACTCAAGTGGCATATTAGCTTTGTATGTTGATTCTTCATAAGGGAGTCGATGTACATTTCCATATTGGCATCCAGCACATATTGTATCATCACAACATCTAGCCGAGGAAGACCTTTAAGCAAGGACTTTTTCATTATTGCCTTCATCTTTTAATAACTCACACACCTAAGCCTCGCGTGTCACAAATCAAGTGTCTCATTTTTCCTTGTCTTATTTACATACGTTGTTTGTGCAGTCATAACATAGACAGACTCCAAGCATTGCCCTTCCATGATTGGAGTACTTGTTGATTTCAAGCTTCGATACCCCTTTATATCTTTTAGACCAAACACTACATAATTTCCTGAAGATGTGAGTTGTAAAACATAGAGTAAATTTCTCTTCATACCTGGCACATGGTAGGCATTGCTTAACTCCACCTTATGAGAATGTATCTAGGCACTAGTATGGTCTAGCCAATGTGAGTCATTAGCAGTCTAGAATTATTTGTTGCCACCATGACCCATCTTCCATTATATTATACTAGATTGATCAGTTTGTCTTTATCTCCTGTCATATGGTTGAGCACCCGGAATTAACAATCTAATCATCACTGTAGTTAATTAGCTCATCTTTCATTTTTACTAATATAAATTCTTCCATCAGCTTAGCCATGTAAAAATTTGCATTCTCTACATTCTCTTCTATTGGTACATATGCTTGAAGATCTCATTCTTTTTCACTATCTTTATCACTCTGGATAGAAGTTGCAGCAATGCTTTCAAGTTTTTTGAATCGGTAGTCCCTAGTGAAGTGTCTTTTCTTGCCACAATTGTAGCATTGGTTGTTCTGTCACCGGTACTTTTTTCTTCATTATTTTGAACCTGCTGAGCTCCCCCTTGTTGAGAACATCTTCTCTTTTTGTTTTTCCATCGACCATCCAGTGACTTCCTTGCGTTATCATCACCACTTCCAAAACAATTTTAATTTTTCCTTTATATGCCCTTTATTTGCTAAACAGGGCTTTCTCCTCATCCTTCAATAAGACTTTAGACATTTGGTTGTCTAAGGTCTCTTGATTGATAAGAATATTTTCCAACTCTGTAAGAGTTGGTTCTTTGTCCCAACCATGAGTTGCGGTGACAATGACATTATATTTTGGTTGTAAGCCATAATGTTTTTGCATCCTTGGGTGTTTTTGCATCCTTGATGTGGTGTAGCAGGCCATCCTTAATTGTCACAGGTAGTATGTACATTGTTTTGTTGGCGTTAATCTTCAATTTATTTAATACTTCTACATTCGTGGGGGGTGTCGTATCGTCACCACCAATAGTACTCTTTAAGTCTTGTCCAAGTAAGTAGTATTGCATTCATAAGCTCCAATTTTTATGATTAGAGCTATTAAGCTTTTCAATAGTACTTGCTGAACTAGCAATGTTTGCCATTATAATTTGGTAATGCCCAGCACTTATCCAAGTTAATTTGGACCCAAGCCAACTAGATTTACAACCCTTGATTGTAAGCAGGCAGAATTTTTACAATGTTAATCTTTGGCAAAAGCTCTTCACATAACGATTTTTGACGGCTTGATAGTATGGTTCAGTCGCAGACTAACCTTAGCTTTGATACCATTTGTTGATTTTTATCAGAGTGTGTGGAGGACTCAATTGATAAGAAACTCAAAACATAAGATATTAATTGTAATATTTTACAAACAATATTCTCACAAATTCTCCACTCCATACTAACACACACCTCATTATCACTCACTTACGGCACACACCTCACTTTGCACTCACTCACAATTAATAAATTGTTGATCACTCACATACACCGCACGTTATAGAGCTTGGCTCCTTTTATAGACACCTTAAGTAGGTTAAACTCTCTGTATGATTCTAAATGTTATTATAGAATATTATAGAAAGTTTGTGTAATAAATGTTATCTGTGTATAGGACAAATGGGAGGTCTCTAAAGTTATCAAAAGAGGAAGTCGATGGCTTTTTAACATTTGCAACATTCTCTAATTAATTTACAAAAGTTAATAATTTGAGTTAAAATATAATAGTATTTTACCTAAAAATTATATTTCATCATCATCATCATCACCTAGTCCGAAATCTAGTAATGAAGCAGGGTTTGGGGAGGTTCGATAGTACGCAACCTTACCCTTACATAATAAAGAGGTTGTTTCCGTAGGACCCACATGCAAATGAAACAATAAAATAATGATGCAGGATACAGAAATAATTCATTAAAAACAGAAAATAAATGAAAATACAAGTAATGGAGAATACCTGAAGGAGGCCAGATCTGCGAGAACCTAATATGCTACAAAGTCCATCCCTTCTCGTCTCTCAGTAAATAAGGGAACCTTCCTTAGAGACCCTGCCGATATGACCTTACTATCCCCCGCACCTATTGTGCAATCTGCACATCGTGACATAACATCTCCTAGTAACTGTTGTGTTGATTCTTGGTACTGGAACGGTTAATCCTTTACCCTTATCCGGTTACGCCAAACTTGTCTATTTCTAACTACTACCTCATTAAGGCCCAACTCTGACATATCCTCCTTGATCACTTCCTGCCAGTTCTTGTAAGGCCTCTCTTTTCTCCTCTTATATTCACTAAGTACTATTCCCTCACAACTTCGTACCGGAGCGTCGGAGGGTCTCCTACGCACATGCCCATACCACCTAAGCCTAGTTTCTCTCAACTTATTGGCAAAGCTAGCTAACTGTAGTCTATCTCTTACCACCCTGTTCCGAACCTTATCTCTCCTAGTAATGTCACACATCTACCGAAGCATACATATTTCTGCTACTAATAGTTGTCTTATATGCCTACATTTGATAGGCCAACACTTTGCCCCATCCAACATGGTTGGACGAATATTAATATAGATTTGTAATATTTAACATAAAATAGAATATTAATAATTTTAAAGATTAAATATATTTGAATTTCTATGGTTTGACTTATTTTTAAAAATTTATCACATATCTTTTTATAATATTATTGAATTATTATATATTTTCATTTTTCATATTCCATTATTTTCTATCTTTTTAAAATTAAAATAATACAGTATTGAAAATTTTAAACTCTAATATTACTTTGTTTTAAGCTATGAATAGACAACAATGACCAAATATGAGAAAAATACAGTTGGATAAATAATAATTTCTAAAATATAATAATTTAAATAAATAGAAAGTTCAACGTAACTAACGCTATTTGAATAAATTCACAGTCGACTTTGTAATATTTATGTTTCTTACCAGAAAGACAACTGACAATATTATAATAATTTGACCAATTCCAGTGAACGTAATGCTGGCACTGAACACTAGAATAAGGAAAGAGGGGCGCAAGATACAAGGAGACTGCTAACCCATTTATTCACAGGTTCCTTTCTTGATTTTCTTTTTGTATTCCTATCTGATCCTCCCTTTCCTGAATTGGTTCTCCTTTGGATTTCCCCTTTCCTCTAGAATTCATCAACGATCTTAAAGATACATTTTTTTTGTGTTGTACTGACACTGCATGTATGAGGTCAGCTTTTCTGGTTCGTGTTGTTGAATTTTTAATTACTTTTAAGCTTTTTTTTTTTCGGGATTTTGTATTGGGCTTTTTTTTGGTGGGGTTCTACATTTCCTTAATTTTTTGGCGACCCTTAGTTGTGATTTCAATGACTTGATTAATTCGCTTTTTTTGTTTCTCGAGAAACTACGTCAGAAAGTAATGGGCTTCTTCTAATTCGTAGTTTATGGTCTGTATGATACTGAAGAAGTTGAGGGTAACTCAGAAGTAGAAATGTTAGGGAATTGAACTGAGAATGATTTTGATTGATTAGTTATGTATCTTTTACTTTTGGCTCCTTTAATTGGGAATTCAAAATGTTCTAGAACATGAAGTTTTGGCATCAAAATATGCAGAATTTTTTTGCTTTTACTAGTACAATTTAGATTTTCGTGCAAGCAAGACTGAGATAGGGTATCGGTAAATTTCCTGATTCTTCTTCTCAATATTAAAAATTTATTGCCGCTTTTGTCATTTATTTACCTTTTAGATGATTATTAGAAATTTCATTCTCCACCCTTTCTGAGTTTTGATTTTTTGATCAAAACGTTTATCATTGCAAGACATGGTAAGTTAGACAACGGGTTGGATTATTGAATGGGCATGGCCCAGTTAAGTAGTTTATGTGGCTTGTTGACATTGAGATGAATTTGTACCCCTCCTTGTGAGGGACAACGCGTTACAATTATTACTTCCCATGCTTGTCATCGATGCTAATATAGGTAGTAGGCTAGTTCAGAACCTGGTAAGGAAGACCTACCACTTACGGATGACCACATGCTAATCCTGAAAATTTTTGGGAAGGAAATGCTTTGCTATTATTAAAGATGCAAGTTGAATATCTTACCATCTTAAGTTGTTAGATGTCTCGCTGAAATTTTCATCATAGCTGTGCCTGTTGTTTTTTCAATTTCCCAAGTGAAGTGCTTATGCTGTTACTGTATCTAGGTCTTTAGCTTTGCTTCTTTACCTCTTGATGCTGCTTAATGTGTTCATTGTGGCTGCTATCTGTCAGATATGATCGTACGTGTTTTGTAACAGTACAGTGCTTGTCTTCGGTGCCGTAATAAGGCCAAACTAATTGCATCATTGAAACAAATAAAAAGGTTCAAATACTCCAGGCCTAAAAATAAAGAAACCTAACGTATCTGAAGATTTCTGGACTACAGGCACTTGTGATATGGACAAAACGGCAGCTCTGTCACAGGGAAGCATTTCATCAATCAACACAGTTAACCAGACTCTTGATTCACATGGTAGCACGGGCAGTGCAAGCACCACTTCTGAGTTTATAAATCATGGCAAGTTCATGTTACTCCTTGTGTTTGTTTGTTTAATTGCATTAGCAACTTCATGAGGGCTTAGCAAATAGAACTTACAATGACTTTTCACATAATGCTAAGGTGAAAGCTTCCGAAAACAGAAATCTGCAGTCCTTTCCTTCGATGTTTTCTTTGCTGGTGGATAGCACTTATGGGCTAAGATCCAAAAAACTGCTATCGTCCATATTATATGCATTATTCCCCATCGTGTCTGCTATTGTTTCTGGGTGCATTCTGCTAATAGTTTTGTTTGTGAGTTTGTACTGCAGGCCTTCTCGTATGGACACAAACGAGGCAGCGATGGGTAGGAAATAGAAGCTCTGATAAGCAGGCACATCAGTCCCAAGAACCCAAATTGAAGTAGGTTTCAAGTCATCTGAGGTTCTGTCATGTATAATATGATAGCTACTGTTCTATGTTGCAAGATCATATTACAGGCATGCCTCCTAACTTCACTAGCGTTGCTATGTTAATGTGCAAATGGAATTTTATCTACTGATAGACACTTTTCAAGAGGTAAGGTGAGGGCAACTATCAAAATATCCATGCCAAAAATTTTGAAAAGCTTTCAAATGTTTGTTCAGAAATGAGTTCACATGTGACTTGAATCTTTCAAGTGACGAGGATAATGTATTTGGTGTCACTTTTTGACAGAGACCATAAGTTTATGTCTCTGATGCTGATGTTGACACTTTTGTGTCAAAGATTGAATAGGATATGTTTAAACTCCATTATGAGGAACTGTTGCAATCGTTGAAATAGTGAAATTCATCCAAAGTTTTTGAAAGGAAAAGCTATGGTTTGAGTTTTCTCGTCTTTTGCATGGAGGAAATCTTATCCAAATTATTACAAGCATCGTGTTCTTTTTTTTGTTTCTGGTTGTCTTGTGAGCACTTTTTGTCTGTTCTGCCCATGTTAGATTGAAAAATTATTGCTTTACTGCAGTTGGAACGCAACATATGACAGTTTACTTGGGAGCAGCAAAACATTCCCTCAGCCTGTTCCTCTTTCTGTGAGCTCTCTTTGTGCACTCATGTTCCCTAACGAGCGGGGGGGTTCAAAGAACTTTTTAACTTACTCCTTGGACCTTAAACTTGACAGGAAATGGTCGATTTCCTAGTGGACATTTGGGAACAAGAGGGAATGTACGACTGAGCAGCAGAAGCACAAGGCACGTGAAATTTTGGTTGAGTGAAACCTCTATCAATAGCTGTAACATTGAAAGGCAGACGAACTAATTTTGATGTGCATTACGACTGTAACAATAATTGTCCTATTCTCACCCCTTTTAGTTTCTCTCTACAGGCAAATGAAGTCATGCCATTTCTATTGCCTTCAAACACGAGTACGCCTCAAGTTACTTGCTGCTAGTGCTTTTAACCGGCGGCAATTTTTGCAACTTAATAGTTTCTTCACTGTTGCCTGAGAGTAATTGTATTGCATATTTCTCTCTTTCTCGGGCAACGTTAAGAACGTTTGAACAAAAATGTCAACGTGTTGATAGCTTCACGATTTAGAAGGCATTTTGAGATACTAGTTATAACCCAGTGGGTTGGTGTGGGTGGCGCATACTCTCATCGCTTAACCAAGAGGTTCCGGGTTTGATCCCTGACTTTGAGAATGCAGCAAACTCCTGGCCAGCGGCAGCCTCGGGAAGGGATATATCAGCACTATCCAGTTATTCTAAACTTAAAAGGAAAAGATAGCAACACAGCAATTGTCCCATCTAATTAAACGGATTTTCCTTTTAGATTCTTATCAATGTTACTCTTCAACTTGGATTACATCAACAAGCATCATTTACTCCTGGGTGAAAATCCATTTAGGTAAACAGAACAGACAAAAGTGAGAAACGTGGCATCAGATACGTTACCCTCTGGAACACTCTTGTGCTCTCAGGTTTTACAAGTAGAGCCCTTTATGCTGACGTGACCGCATCTACCAGAACCTCGTAGACAGTTCTGCAACAATCTAAACCCTGCTTCACCTATAAAGCACGCACCGCTCTTTAAATGCTATTCAAGCCTCTCTTTTGTTTTTCAACACAACGAGAAGTAACAGAATTGAGTTTATCTGATCTCTTTCTGGCCTTCTGAGTAAAACGAAGTTGAGGAATGGCCTTGGCACGATTAGCCTTGAGGAACTTGTCCCAAAGGGTACTACAGTTTCCCAGTACTAATTCTTTGGTAGGAGGTCATAGTGCTATTGAGAAGACCACTGTTGGTGGAGTTCAAAGGCAAAGGTGGAGTGATGATCTGTTGAAGAGGTTCATGACCACTGGTGATAAAGTGGCTGGTGAGACATCAGATGGGAAAGAAGTTGCTGTCTCTGAGGGTGGAAAGAAATCTAAGCTGTTCCCTAGGAAAAAGGGAAGGAAAGGCCTTTGGAGGAGCGATGGACGTGAATTTGTTCCTGCTCTTTATGGTAATATGTATTCCCATTTGCTCTTAAGCATCAAAATACTCATCGAATTATGAACAGGGTTGCAATTAATATCTAAATTTGGAAAAGATGTTCCAAGAAACGTTAAACCCTTTTTCTCTCTTTGTTTAGAGTTCTTTCCCTCGGGGCTTGGAAATGCACTCCTGCAAGCAACTGACAACATCAACAGGCTATTCGAAAACCTGAACTTGTCACCGTCCAATCTTATTGGACGCTTCAAAGAGAGAGACGAATGCTACAAATTGAGGTACGAGGTACCAGGGCTTAGCAAAGAAGACATAAAGATCACCGTTGATGACGGAGTCCTGACAATAAGAGGAGAGCACAAGGAAGAAGAAGAAGAAGGATCAGATGATGAGTATTGGTCTGCTAGGAGCTATGGTTACTACAACACCAGCGTTTTGTTGCCTGAGGATGCTAAAGCTGATGATATTAAGGCTGAGTTGAGGGATGGTTTGCTCTATATCACCATTCCAAGAACTGAGAAGCCTAAGAAAGATGTTACGGAGGTTAAGATCCAGTGATGTAATTTTATGATTAGCTGAAAGTTGCTTTCTTCTGGTTTGTGCATGGTTGATTACTATGAAATGTTTACTTGTGGAAATTGAACTCAAAATAAGAAATCCCACTTGAGAGCAGCCAGATTCCTTATTCTGATTTGGTTAGTATTAATGCAATATACCTATTAAATATACAATTTTACTGTATTATATATTGAAATATGTAAAATAGGTTTAAATTAAATTAAATTAGTATTTCTTCGTACTATTTGATTCTTAATAAATTTCAATTTAATATACCTATATAACAAGAACAATATCTTGTTGAAGAACAACAATATTTAGTATAAAGATTTAAGGGGTCTAGTAGTATGTAACTTTATTTCTATCTAGTAGATTGATTATTTCTATATATATATATATATATATATAGAGGTTTTGCTAATCGTAAAGATCGTGATTTTAATAATTGAGCTGATAATTTAGAAGAGGATGGTTGTTAAAAAAATGAATGTCTTCTAACTATGGACTTAACCATAGTCTCAGGCAATTTTTATATATAGAAAGTATATTATTTATTGACGACTTTCTTGTTTGGGTTAACCATGCTGATTAGATATCATGCTCAAAACAAGATTGCACATAGCAGCCAAGATGCACGACGATATGAGTTAAAAGATGTAGTCATCCAAACTAGGTTCAATAAAATGAATTTCTATTTACTCTGCGCATGCATTTTAATTTTAGTTTTATATGCAATAATTTTGTTTAAAATTATTGAAATATGTTATTATGTTATTCAATTCTTACAAGCAGTATCTCGTTTTGTTTATGGGAGATTTTTGGACTAGTTGGATCTTTGGTGGTATGGTGTTTGGTTATGGTTGTACGGAGGTGACTTGTCACTACAAGAAAACAATCCCTTTTGCGATGTCTAAAAAACGTCACAAAAGGTCCTTAAACGTCGCAAAAGAGCATTTGCGACGTTTAAAAAAACGTCACAAAAGCC
>JAOQMR010000001.1:20045596-20058202 GCA_027563865.1 Erythroxylum pelleterianum
GAATAAAATGCGCTAAAGGGGATTGCCTTTAGGGCACAATTAATCAGTACCGACCTTGAACAAGTCGACTTACCCATAGAACAGGTCGACTTGTCGGTGCTGAATGCGTGCAAGTCGACTTGTACAACCTACAAGTCGCCTTGTCACTTACACTAATGACTACTATCTATACCATTTGGAAAAGCCGGAATCTGATTCAAATGGAAGGTGCGTTGATTACAATGATGGATATAATGGCCAAAATTAAACCACTTTGTACTATATCTTGTATCGCATCAATCCACCTGAGCTTATTTGCTTCTAAAATCTCCTTGTTGACTGTTTAGCTACGGTTTCAGCTGCCATGGTTTTTTTGGACAGGGGGCTTTGTCTTGATGATGTTCTCTGTGCTTTTAGTTTTGCGGTTTGTTTTTTCTGTTTTGTTTGCCTGACTCTGATCATGATTGTATGATTGCCTCCTAAGTTTCCCTTAATATACACCGTGTTATAAGTCAGTGGATGTATTGGGAATCTTGGGGAGGTTGGAAAATTGAGGCAGAAACTGTGGTTTTGCTTGGGAATGCTTGTCTTGATGATGTATTGGGAATGCTTGTCTGGCTGTCATAGGAGAGTTTTTTTTTATGTTGGCTGGTTTTTCTGGATGTATTTTTTGTTTTCGGCTTGTAATGGTTTTCCCTTTCAGCTTTCCTTGGATTGGGCTTGGATGTGTCCCTCTCCACCTGTCTTTGACTGGGGTATGCCCCTGTGTTGATGTGTATCATTTTTGCTTCTGATGAATACATTTTTACCATTCATCCAAAAAAAAAGTAAGTCTATTAGCAATTCAAAATAAATACGTAGCATAATTCAATATAAATAATAATGGGCTGCTTGTTTGACAATAATTATAGTTAACTTGAAACAATTTGGTGAACCTATTGTTTGCGTCCTAAATTAAATCTTAAATTCTTATAACCAACAAATGTAAAATAAAGAAGTAGGAGTCAGATCTCACGAGAAATTTTAGTTTAACTTTGACAATCATTACAAAACAAATGCGGTTAGGATAATATGAAATTTAGTGACAAAGACAATAAGGGAAATAATAAATGAGAGTTATTAATAAAACAAACATTGATTTACAGTTGCTTCTATCTTTTAAAAATATGATTGATCATCGACACAAAATAATTATTTTAGCAATCATATGTTCGATTTGATATTAAATATTTGTCTAAAATTAGGATCACCTAATCGAAAATACATAATTCAATTAACTTTTATTATTTAACAATCTTAAATATGGTCTAAATTTTAATTAAACAATAGCTTTAATAAAAGAAAAACCATTGAAGTAAGATAACACAATATTTTTAATTGCATTTAATCTAGTTGAATGCTTTTCCTAAAAGTAATAATTTATGATGCAACAAATTAAAACTTATAGTTGCTGCTAATGATGAAAAAAAAAGAAAATTTATGTATCCAAACTTTAATCTAACAACTGATCATTTCAATTAATAAACTAATCACTCACATTAAAAATTGATTGAAAATAATCATAAAACAAAAGTACAGAAAGGTAATCCAATATATGAATAAATTAAACACTTCATATTAAGAGTCAGTTGTCTCCCAGTCATCAAAGTTCTAAAAGGGTTCCACTTCCCTCAACAAAAACAAAGAAAATTAGCCAACATGATTCATAATTATGCTAAAAATTGGATGATTATCTCCCTCATCTTAGCCCTATTTATAACCATTTAAACTTTTTGTGAAAATTTTGTCGTTGTAATTCTTTCGATCCCAAAAACAATAACTTCACTGATTATTCACCTAAACTTGGCCAAGATAAGATTCAAACAAATTTTAACTTGTTTTTCTCTTGTAAATTCAAAGTTTGGAAATTGTTATTTCTACTTAACATGCCCATGCCTAAGATCACGCTAAAATATTTTTCCAAATTTCAATTTGATTATAGTCATCTAGTCCAAATCTACAAAATAAAGCATTTTGCCAACCTAATTCTTCTTGATTCCCCTTTGATTAATAGTGATATTACTCCTTTATTTGAAATTTTCAAATTTGAATTAAGAATCAATCCTTTTCTTAAAAATAAATAGTTTGAATACATTAAGATAAGATTATGGAGGATTTGAATGCAAAAAAATAGGTAAAAATTATGACACATCAAACTTTATTAAGTAAAGTAAGGTTAACACAATAAACAAACTCCATTAATAACTCTAAAATCAATCAATTATAAAATTTAAAATAAATACAACAACAATAATTTGTGACCATAAACACAATAAAGTGTGTTTAACATATACATCAAATACAAATGAAACCAAAAGTAAAGAGAAAATTTCTAAAATCTAAAATCTAAAATTCCATTCCACAACATATCTACTTAAATCATATTGGCCCTAACTTTTATTTAGTACATAGTCCTTATCTTCAAAAGAGAGTCTCATCATCACCATCATTCACATCTAGTATATCAAATGCCATATCAATATTTTTTTCATCTAAGATCTTCTTCCAATTTACTTTCACCTATAAAATTTGGTTCCTTTAAAACCCAATCTGCTAAGAGATCAATATGATAAAAAAAATAGATTAATATAACTATATGTTCTATTGAGAATCTTCATAAATATAAAAAATACTATTAAATTATTATGAAATTATAAAAGTTATCTTCAAATTAATAGTGAAAATAAAGTAATTGTCTTGAAGTTTTATGTTATATCGAACAAATACCAAATTAATCAACTGTTTGTAATCTAATATATTTTATCTTATAATGGAAGAACTTAAATGTTCTCAAATTTCTTTTATACCCATTTACATGTTAGCTAATAATCTAAATTACAAACCTTTGCAATTCTAAAATACTAATTCTGAATTGGTCCCCATAAGTAACTATAAGACAACAAAAGAAATCTCATAAATAAAATTAAGTGATAATTATTTTTAAATAACACAAATAAAAATGTATACTTAGATTAAGTTTGCATCTTTAACATATTGCAATGTGCACCCTAAAATCATCTCACACATCCTTGTATGGATATATTTTTGAGCTAATGAGGTCTTGCATTATGTCATTTGAAATAATTATTAAGATTAAGAACATTCGTATATTAAATTCAACTTTGTTTATGAAACTTAGTCTAAAATAGACACTTTGATTAAGAAATGCATTAGTAGTAAACAACAAAGAGAAAAGTCACTTTTATCACCTTTTATTCGTAACTATAAGATAAGATGTGTACAAAAAAAACCTATTTTCATATTCTGAATATTTCCTTTATCGTTTATATAATATCACAGAAGTAATTCATTATTAACTTCTCATTACTATTAGCTAAACGAAGTACTCTCATCAAAGGCTTATGAACTCAAATCACAAATTATTAGATCAAAATTCAGCATCATCAAGCATAATCCTAGAAACCTCAATTCTAATATTAGAGTTAACATGCTAAGATGCAATCTGCTTATTACTTATAAACATTTCTCTCAACTCATTACTAATTTGAAAAAAATAATGAAGTGACAAGAAATTATGTAAAGATCTGATCGAAATAAATTCCTAAAATTTGTGAAATATTTTCTCATCAAATTCAGAACCTATGCACAATTATTAATGAACTTAGTCACTTATCTCATTTTTTGCATAGTTTCATCAATGATATGAAAGTATCTACCATCTCATATATTTTTTAGCATCATATCAATACAATTTGTATCATAAGGAATTCAAAAGAAAGATTTATACATGCTTTTATAAGTTCTTCCTAACTACTTTATAAGCAAGATCATTATTAATGATGAAATGTACAATATTTTTTGGCTTAATTTCATGTATACATTCATCAAATGTGTGCAAAAAAGTATCAACATTTCTTATAAGGTTTGATGCATTAATTGACTTAAAAAAATATCTTCCCTCATAACATAATAAATTAAAACTTTTATGATAGAAACATGATTGAACATTTATAAATTACCTAAGCCATTCTTCTTACACTCAAATAACTTTCTATTTCAGTAATATAATTTCTTGGAAGGTACCCACATAGTTATTAATTGAAGGACCTTTAAATCCTAAACCATAAAACGTAATAGCATCTGTTATAGATTGGAAATAGTAAGATTAGGTAGCATTGAATGACACACCTACATCATACCACTATCTAATAATTGCTATTTTCACACTATGAGCTACTTATTTAGATTATAATGCACAACAGATGGAAGGTTGCATTTCAAGAATTTCGTAGAGTAAAAAAGTTAGGCACTTATCTTATTCTTTTTCTTATATCAATTGCATCAATCCCATATTCTTAGGTAAGAATAATAACTTCATTATTGTCAGTGTCATCCTCATCGATGTAAAATGGGTTACCACTACTAATATCGTATTTAATTCTTTGTCTTATTACTTTCTCTTTCTTATACTCATCAAAAAAATTTTCATTTGTAATTTGACATCATGTCCAACTTGTTTGTAAAGTCCCATATTACCTTTGATCACAACCATATGTTTATTTAACCTGGCGAATCCTCCACCTTTCAATGTTTATCAGAATAAAAATATTTTTGTGGTTTTTCATACGAAGAACTAATCTCGTATAAGCCTATGTTGAATCATTGAATCTTCCTGAAGAGGTTGAATTATCATAAGGTTTTTTTAACTTTTCTTATTTATCTATAAGAATATATGCAATTAAATAAGTGTCAAACCTTAATTTCATTTATCAATACATTAACTTGGTCCCTTATAATCAGGTAAGCTATATATGGGTATTTCCTATTTAGAATATCCACTTTTATTCATCGATAAGAAAATTTATAATAGTAAAGGCGAGTGTTAAATAGACAAGCAAGCTTGCAAATAATGGAATGACCCACTTCCTATCAATAAACACTCTTTCTCAAGTGACAATTGGTGTTCTTCTTCATGCACATCAATGGGTTTTTCATAACATTAGTGCTCTGTAGCTAAAATATAATAGTTATCCAATCTAGATTGGCGAATTATGAAATGCTAACAAGCCTAACACGTGAAAACCTACTAAATTAATAAAAGAAGAAGCCCAACAAAAGCAAATAGGTTCAGAAAGCTAAACTTTAAAGCAAGGGTTGTACGTATTTACATATTCTATTGGAAATTAAACTTAAATACCTAAAGTCGCAAATCTAAAACGGAAAAAGGAAATTAAAGACAATTACCTTTTTTAAAGGACAATATTCAGGAAGAAGCCTAAACATGGTTTGGAAAAAGAAAAAATATATATCAAAGGATAATAAAAACATTAAGAAAATGCATAAAATTATACAAATTTTAGAGAAGTAAAGAATTCAACAAAATATAAGTTTCAATGAGTGAATACAACATAATAGAAGATTACTTGTAAAATATATAATAGTGGAATATGGTAGGAAATAGTGACATGTGTATCCGTAGACTACTAATTCTAGTAGTTATTATTCAAATTGTTACCCCTAATTATATATATATATATATATATATATTAATAATATCATTTTCTATTTATTATATTCTTATTCCTACTGTATTATTTCTGTGGGGGTCGACTTGCTTCGACTTTCATGGCTTTTTAGGATTTATTTATCGAGAAGCATAAGAGATGCGGGGAAGGAGGGATGTCTTCTAATAGAGTTATTGGATGTAGACGTGCAACTTGCAAGAGTAGAGACGACGATGATTTAGTTAGATTAGGCTCTTAGAACGTGGGAACCCTCACGGGAAAGTCTTTGGAATTGGTAGAGATTTTGGCCAAGTATAGGATACGAATAGCATGCATTCAGGAGACTAGGAGGGCTGGAGCCAAAGCTAAGGAGATAGGGAGATTCAAATTATGGTACGCAGGTAGTCCGGGGAAGCAAAATGGGGTAGGCATTTTAGTGGACAAGGGACTAGTGAACAGGGTCGTGCAGATCACAAGGGTCAATGACAGGTTAATGGTAGCAAAAATTGTCCTAAGCAGTGTGGTTCTCAACGTAGTTTGCGTGTATGCCCCTCAAGCTGCGATAGACGATCAACAGAGACGTACGTTCTGGGAGGCGCTTGATGGAGTGCTTCAACAAATTCCTTACACTGAGCAGCTCTTCCTAGGAGGGGATTTCAACGGACATATAGGGGCGGATGCAGATGGTTATACAGGGACGTATGGTGGCTTTGGATACAGCTCTAGGAATGATAGGGGGTTGATTTACTGGACATGGACATTGCCTATGAGTTAGTCATAGTAAATTCCTTGTTTAAGAAAAATGAAGCGCAACTGGTGACGTTTCAGAGTAGTACAACCAAGATGCAAATTGATTATATCCTTATCAGGACAAGAGCCAGATCGTGATGTAGGGATTGCAAAATGCTTTCGGCCGCCTGCTTATCAACCTAACATAAATTGTTAGTTATAGATCTACATATTAAGGGCTGGAGGGCACAACGATTTACTGAGCGATTTCGCAAAATTAGGTGGTGGAGACTACACGGGGACATGGTAGAACATTTTAGGACTCAAGTTAGGAATATTACACCTTGGGTGGTGAGTGGGAGTAGCCCCTGTGATAAGAGAGACCGCCACAAAACTCCTAGGGGTTTCTAAAAGTCGAGGAGGAGGACAAATGCAATCTTGGTGGTGGTTAGAAGAGGTCCAAAGGACGGTAAAGATGAAAAAGCGAGCTTTTAAATATCTGTTGGAAAGTGTTACCGAAGAGGAGCGTGTTACAAACAGTGTTCGGTATAGACTGGCAAAACAAAGAGCGAAGACGACTATTGCAGTGGCTCGAGGAGAGGTTTCCGAGAATATGAAGAGGGAGTTGGATACGACCAAAGGAGCACAAAGAATTTTCAAGATAGCACGAGATAGGGCACGTGAGACGGGTGATTTAAATCGCATTTGTTGTATCCGAGACGAAGCAAGACAGGTACTCACTGAGGCCGACGCCATCAGACATGGTGACAGAGATACTTTTATGGCATTTATAACGAAGACATATTGGTCGACGTAGAGTTAGGGGCACCCCTTGTGTCGAGGCAATATCCAGTCGGGAACCCATGGGGGAGGATCACCAAGGGAGAGATTACAAAGGTTCTCAGGGGAAGGGGGAGTGGACGGGCAGAAGGGCTAGATGAGATCCCTATCGAGGTATGGAAACGATTGGGCTCTGTCGGTTCTGCATGGTTAGTCCAGCTCTTTAATGTGATCCTCGAGTTAGCCAAGATGCCAGATGAATGGAGGTTAAGTAGGTTAATCCCCTTGTATAAGGCCAAATGAGACATCCAGCAATGCTACAATTATAGAGGCATCAAATTATTAAGTCATACCATGAAGTTGTGGGAGAAGGTAATTAAAAGGAGAATTTGGCGAACTGTTTCGATTTCAGACAATCAATTCGAATTTATGCCGGGTAGGTCCACGACAGAGGCTATTCATCTACTTAGGAGATTGACGGAATGCTACAGGGAACAGAAACGGGACTTACACATAGTTTTTGTAGATTTGAAGGAAGCATATGATAGGGTCCCTAGAGAACTCATATGGAGGTGTTTGGAGCCAAAGGGCATTCCTAGCACTTATATCAAAGTGGTAAAGGATATGTATGAAGGAGCATTGACTAGTGTACGGACGAGCGGAGGGGACACAGAAGCGTTCGCTATTGGTGTTGGACTACACCAAGGCTCGACTTTAAGCCCTTTTTTGTTCACATTAGTGTTAGATGAACTTACTAAGCATATCCAAGGAGAGGTGCTATGGTGAATGTTATTTGCGGACGATATAGTCCTGGTAGATGAGACCAAGGAGGGGGTTAATGCCAAGTTAGAATGTTGGAGAGAAGTATTGGAGTCAAAAGGTTTTCGAATGAGCAGGTCTAAGACGGAATATTTAGAATGCACCTTTTCGGGTCGTCAGACGGTACATGAGGCGGAGGTAGCAATTGGTACTGATATCGTACCATAGAAATCGAGTTTCAAATATTTAGGATCCATCATTCAGAGCGATGGTAATATTGATAACGATATAGTACATCGTATTAGATCTGGGTGGGCCAAATGACGGAGTGCGTTGGGTGTTCTCTGTGATAAAAAGGTCCCTATCAGACTCAAAGGGAAGTTCTACAGAATGGTGATTCGACCAACCATGTTATATGGGGCAGAGTGCTGGCCTACTAAGCGTAGACATATGCAACATTTATTGGTAGCAGAAATGCGAATGCTTAGGTGGATGTGTGATATTACCCAAAGAGATAGGGTGCGAAATAAGGTAGTGAGGGTCAGGTTACAGGTGGCTAGTATTAATGACAAGTTGCGATAGAAAAGGCTTCGGTGGTTTGGGCATGTGAGTAGGATGCCTTGTGATGCTTCAGTTCATCGCGGTGAGAGAATTACCCTTAATGAATATAAGAGGAGGAGAGGAAGGCCTTATAAGACCTGGAGGGAGGTGATCAAGAGAGATATGTCAGAGTTAGCACTCATCGCTGTCGTGGTTCGGATTAGAACAGTTTGGAATGATAGGATAAGGGTAAACGACATGCCATAGAACCCTCGCTCTTTTTTTTATAGGTCTATGGGGAGATTCCTACACTGGACGAGTACCACCGTGGACTTGCCGCACTCTCAGGGCACTAATCAGGGAAGACGCATAGCGTAGATGGCTACTAGAAAAGATGGTCTTGGCAAGACAAAAGATAATAACGAACTATGGCCACATCAGGTATATATATTCCAATGTATTACCAATCTTTACTAATTTATTCCTTGCACCATACATCTTTGTTATCATATTACATATGCATGTGGGCCTACTGGAACCAGCCTCTCTACATTGTAAGGGTAAGGCTGCGTACTATCAGGCCCCCTAGATCCTGCTTTAATGCGAAAATTCAGGGTATGATGATGATGATGATGATAACAAGTGATGACTATCAATTGTAACAAGCAAGAAGACAACAACTGAAGGTAAGAAAAAAAAAAGGTTTTGGTCTTGTGATTTTGGGTAGAATTGAGAGTGAATACCTTTTTTTATTGATATATGGTATGAAATTCAAAATTTTTATTACAATTGAATTTTTAGAATTAATTTTTTTTATTGGTTCACTAATATAATCCCTTGAAGTTGATTTGTGACATTTATTCCCTATCTTACTATCATAACTATATTTTGGATTAGTTAAAGTGCATATAGATTAGTAGAGAACATTAGGTAATTCTAGGGGTGAAAGTTTTGGTCTAGTGTGATATGGAGTCAATGGAACTGAATCGAGTTAGGCCTCTAAAATGACTTTATTTTGGGATAATTAATTAAAGTGGTATTATTTTTGTCTGTAAATTTAAAAAACTAATTGTTTTGTTTACTTATACTAAAACAACGTCCTAGGTAAAAATGATATTGTTTTGGTATAATTAATTAAAATAATATCATTTTTGTCTTTAAATTTAGAAAATAATTGTTTTAATCGGTTATATCAAAACGATATTGTTTTAGTAGGGATGTAAATTGTATAAAAAGGAGCCGGACCAGGCTCGGTAGGCCATTACTATTCATAACTAAGATATGAACCAAATTATTAATATGCTCTATAAGGTGGTACAATTAGTGGTAGGACTTTTTCAATTGCCTTTCCTGACTTAGCTAAGAGACTTTATTAATATGGTTGGTTAAGAGTAAACACATATTATTAATATTAATTGGATTGAATTTGTTATTTAAATCACATATTTTACGAATTATTATATGCATATGATAATTTATTAATTGCACTTAAGATTCTTTTGTTCTTTCAACCTTGGTTTTCAAACATAGGGAATCCGTTGAATTGGGGAAAGAAGTCATCTCAGTTTCCAAAGCAGCAGCATTTTTCCTCTTTTTTATATGACTCGGGACCTGAAAAACCAAAATGAACGCTGCAACAGATAACAAACTTTTTACTGTTTTCAGCAGGAGAGAAAGTAGTTTCAACTTGGAATTTCTCTTCCCTATTTAAGCTTTTTATCTAATGACTTCTTTGCATAGGTCCAGTCCCTAGTCAAGCTATTTTGAAGCTGTATATGCCAATGAAACTCTAGCTTACAGTGCTGAAAAAGACAAATTGCTCCAAGGAGAAGAATTCAGGCAACGTATTGCCAAGACAATAGTAAGATGTAAGCCAATCACTATTGTTGATTGAGGGTATTGACTTTTTCAGATTGGTAAATCTGTTTGATCGCTGCAGGAGCTAATTCACTTGAGGTTAAAAACATGAAGAGCATTATACCTGTTGTATTACGGAAAAATGAGGTAGCCTGAACTCCTGAACATGCCTCCTCAGTCTTCACCACTCTTCGCAACTCGCGTAAGAAAAAAGTAAAGACACCACAGTTGATAACAGAGGGACATTGTTTTCCACCCTCCATAATAGACAAAAGAAACCTCTAGGTGAGACTTGAGAGAGTTCCTAACTCTTAGTCATTCAAGAATTGTAAGGTATATCATATATGTGTTTAGCATCCACAGCTCAGATTGGAGTTGTGCGCGACATGGCACGTGCCAAAGTTGGCAATTGTTTTGCTCATAAACTATCAGACTACAGAGGGATGATGAGTTTACTAAGCTTGTCCAAAATTACTCATAGTTTCTCTAGAAGTTGAATAAATTAAATTGGAAGGTATTACAGTTTAAAGTTTTGTAACAATCATCAAATGCTAATCTGACAATGAAACGCTTGAATCCCCTGATAAGAAGAAAAGAAAGCAAATGATGCAGGGATGAACAGAATGAGCTTGTGGGCTACAGGTATTAAATACATAGGCGAAGTAATAAATGAGAGTCAAGTCAGCCTGATCCAAATAGTCGTGGCTTAGTAGAAACATAAAGTAAGTGCCACAGTTTCCCAAAAGAAGCAACAAAAATGTGTGCATGTTCACAAACAGTGTCAAAGTCCAATAGCCTTTAATTGGTGAGCGGCACAGTGGCACAAGAGACATGTCCAGCACTCCCATACTTTCGTCTTTATCGTACATACTGTATATATATCCCCGTACCACTTGCCTCTCTGTCTTCGCAATCAAATCACATTGCTTCCTCGCTCTTCAACATTTTCCTGCCTTTTCCCTTTCTCTCGTCATCAGCATCCCTTTATTGGTTATGATTTTTCTCTTCACTGTAACATACATCAGGAGCAAGTTTCACTATTATGCAGGTGCTGGTCTATTGGAGACTCATGATTCCATCAAGAAATCTCTCAAGTTGCCTCAAAGTTGCAGTATCTCTTTCTTTCATCTTTTTCCTCGTCATAATCTCACCTCCAATATTAGGTAAAACAGTGGAATGAACATTAAATTTCTTACCTTTGTTCTCATATCTTTTCTTCTATTCATATAACAATTCCCTGCATGTAAGCTCTTGTGCGATTTTAATGCTGTTTCAGTAAAGAAAACAATCTTCTTTCCCTTCCCTCTTGAATCTACAGTTCACGGCTCTCTATCCTCAAGCAACAGTAACAATTTGCAGCAAAGAAGAAAGATGGTGTTGGGTTCGAGGCCTCCAGGTTGTATTGACAAGTGTATGAATTGCAGGCCTTGCTTGGCTACATTGGTTGTTCCTTCTCATCAGAGAAAGGGTTTTACTTTTAAAGCATCAGCTCGTGGAGATGATGGTAGTTATTATCTTCTATCTTGGAAATGCAGATGCGGAAATAAGCTTTATCAACCTTAATCTAGAGCAAACTAGTTATTAATCTTCCGTCTGTATGGATTAGAGGTTGATCATTAGCTGTTGAAGTTTGTATGTATGTTTTTCCTCTCTACCCAACACCTTGTTCCAACCCTCTGCTGCGTCAATGGATGTAAACAACATAAAACGACATCGTTTTTTTGTGAGAAACATGGTTGAAACATACATAAAACGTCATTTTTTTTTTACGCAGAATAGGGTTAGAGGAGGATGTTGGGATCTTGTGCAGTTTTTTCCTATTTTACGCAGTAGATTTACTCACGTTCAATGCTCAGGAATCATAACATATTTCAGTTTACATAAAAAGTGTGACACGACTAATCTCTGCTACTCTTGTACAAAACAAGAAACGACATATTTTGGATAGGTGCAACCAAAACAGAAGTGAAAAATATCAAGTTCCCAGTCCCGTCATCTTGGTGGTGTTTCACAGACAGTGATAATACGTAGGAGCCATCGACTGGACATAACTGGGAAAAACATGTAAGGTGGAAGGGTTAAACACTGGTATCCACTTCATTATTTCAGTCTGCATATAAAAGTGAGCAGTGGCTTTCTGGGGTTTCCTGTCCTTTGCTTTTAGTTTCAGATCATAAGATAGCTTAAAGTAATGGTCTAAGTTTGAGTTGAATGGTTGATGTCTCCTGTAGTAAGCAGTATCAGACATGCAAAAGATCTTTTTTGCTACTGGTTTGTACCAGCGATTTGTACTTCAAATAATAAAAGATAAATGCAGGTTCGATCACTTTTTGCAGCCTTAATCAAGTATCATAATCTCAATATGCATTTCCTTGGCTGCTAAAGGTGGAATCGCCCACCCTAGGCGCCCCCCACACTCCGGCCCGACGAAGCAGCTGGGGGGATGTAAATCAGGTAC
>JAOQMR010000001.1:20069879-20081238 GCA_027563865.1 Erythroxylum pelleterianum
TAAACATGTTTTGCAATTTTCAATTTTAGAAAATAATTTTTTCAATATTAATTAGTAAATATGTTTTCGACAATTTTCCACTAAAAATGAAAATTGAAAATATATGCAAAAAATCAAGATAGAAAACAAAAAACTGTTTTCTGAAAGTAAACATACCCTAATTGTTTCTGATACATTTATGGGATTTGCATCATTGTGTTAAAATTTGTGTCTACTCGACTTTTAAGAGGAAAAGAATTGAAGATTCCAAATTTTGCCTACTTCCTGAGTTAATTGGTGTTTTCGAAAAGACAAAAAACCCGAAATTAGTGATGAAGTTGGAAACTTCTTCTCTAGGTAATTAAAGATTGAATGTACTGTAATTATTGCTTATTGCGATAACTGTTAATCAAGTTCGCTGCATTTAGCTAGCGTTTATTGCTATCTTTAATGGGTTCCAGTTAATTCTAAAATACCAACTTGTTTAAGCAAAATATTTCCTTCAATTTGTAACTTTTTTTGTCTTATTTGTTTATCTTAGTCTGGTTGAATGTTTTTTGAATATGTTACACAGTACGTACTAAGTTTGAGAACTGAGATTCCTATTGTCTTAGCGCAAATGATACAAGAAGGGATTTTTAATCTATTGAAAAATTATTGGTCCTTTTGAATAAAAGCAGCAAGAACAGAAGATCCGGGGATTAGTTTTCCCTACTGCCTTTCGGATTTTACAGTTAAAATTTTCAGTTCTCATTGTGGAGGGAGGCAGATGAGATTCAAAGTGTTCACGAGGAAAAACTGTCATGTCCTGGCAACTGTTTATCCGATGCTTCAGGTTTCCCGGAAATAGATGTCTTTGGCGGCTCCCGCTTAAAGAGATATACCTATTTCTTTCAGGCTCCCCGGACGGAATCTGTTTCTAGTGATTAGTATTGATGTGGATGGAACATTGATTAGATTGCTGCAGGACTAGCTTTGTCCATCCCCAGGTCTATAGCATTGGCCACGTAAGTTATATTCATCGTCTTCTTTAGTCCAGCTACAATACTTGTTCCATCAGCCTCTCAAACATTCATGGACACATTGCGCAGAGGCAAATTGTACATTTATAGGGATACCATTACTCGTTAGTTTCCGAGAGTCAGAGTAGATTGTCATTTTCACGTTGCAGTTGAGATTGACATGCCTACATTCACTCCTCTTATTTTCATTGGTACACCGAAAATGTCTTTTTCCTTCAGGAATCAATCTGATTTTAGTTGTCCCTTCTCTCACTTTTCATATATTTGTAAAATTGTCTTTAGTAACCACAACCGTGAACAGGCTTACTTTAGGAGATATTCTGATATATGGGTTCACCCTCAATTACTGAGAACATGGATTATTGACGGCCTTTCTTCTCCGATCTATTCTTGTTGCTTGAACTTTGCACTACCGGTTAAAATTTCTAAGGCGTATTTGTTTTTATTTATATTTATATTTTAAATTAAAAAATCTATTTGTTTGAGTTTATAATTTATACTTTTAGTTCATAAAAAGGTGATTTTTGTTTTCTATTTCTACTTTTATAATATAATTTACCGTCAACTAATTATATTATTTAATTAATTTTCAAAATATATATTATTTAATTATTAATTATTAATAAGAATTATAAATAATTTAACTTAGCATTATATATAATTTAATAAATTAATTTAATTTATATAATTAATTTCAATATTAAATATTAAAAATAAAATAATTTTAGTTTAATAATTTGTAAATTTTAAATAGAATTTATTTTAATAATTTAAAATAAATATTAACCTGCAAATAAAAAATTTACTTATTTGTATTGGTTATTTTAATAAAATATTATATAAGAGGTTAAAATAAAGAGTTAATTACAAAAAAATCTCAAACTTTAGTTAATTTTGTAATTATAGCCCGAATTTAAAAAATAATGCTCAAACTTTCAATTTTTTAATTCTAACCCGACTTTATTGTCTTCGTTAACTTTATTGATGTGGTTTGCTATGTGTTCCAGAAACCTTAATTATTAATACATGTTAACAAAATTAGCACAACTAACGAAGATTAATGAAATGATGTCATTTAATCGTAAAACTAAAACGATATTGTTTCAAAAAATGAAATCCCCTAAATCCTTTGATGTTGTTTACAGTGTTTACTTAGCTGAAAGTTTGTTATCCCAATATATCATCGCTTTAGTTTGTTCTCCTAGTGTTTAATCCCTTAGGCTAACGTTTGTTCTCCCGATGTTCCAAACCACTCTCACACCGATAAGCACTTTGTTTAATACCTTAGTCCTTCATTTTTAGTTTATTCTCCAAACGTTGCAAGCTTATCTCACATCACAACACACCAACAAGCTCTTCGTTTTTAGTTTGTTATAGCATTGCAGCAAGCTATTTTTGCTCTCACATTATAGTCAGCCACGTCAAGGTTAGATTTGTTTATTTTTGTTCTTGTATTGCAACACTTTGTTCGTTGTAGGTTTGTTTATTTTTGTAGATCTTGACGAGCATACATACAATGTGTTATGGAGACAAAGAGGCGTATTTTCATGTTTGGAAGAGAAGTTCTAGACAATATGTTGTAACTCTTCCATTAAAAGTGGAAATGTTAACTTATTTTGAAGTTGGAGTTGAAGCCAAATGATTAAAAAAAATTCATTACATTGATTAAGATTGTTAACTATATTCCTAAGTCAATAAATATATATTGTGATGAGTCATATGCAATTTTCTTTTTTAAGAAGACAAAAAACATAGACAATGTAAAGTATATAGAATTGAAGTACTTTAAGATTAAAAGATGGGTTGATAATGTTGATGTTAAGTATGATTTACTTCTCTTTAGAGTGTATATAGTTGTCCCAATTTGAGATTTCTTAGTTGTTGCTTCTTTTTTTCGTCTTCGAATTTATATCATTTTGTACTTAGTTAACTTGAAATTGTTAAGGTAGTTATTTTAGTTGTCTAACAAATGCTTTTTTATCCATGAAAACTTATTAACTTTTTGTTTGTCTTCAATACGTACAATATAGCAAAAAAGAGGAAGGCCACCAAAAACTGACGGCCCTTCATCTAGTATTCGTAGTTGTCCAGTTCAAAAACCCATGCAATTAGTATCAATAGGCTCAAATATTGCATGTTCTATATTAAGAAGAGAGAAGAGAATGGCTAGTGAATATTAGTTATAGTTTTTTTTAGTTTATTTGTTTTTAACTTATATAATATTATAATTCCTTTTGTTTTTATAGGCAAGTAGAGGATACAAAGAAACATTTGAATTAGTTAGTAGGAATACCTACTTTACAGTAAGTTATTTAAATACATATTTACACTACTTATATGTAATTTTAAGGGAGATGGTAATATTTAGCTAATTGGTTGATTATATTGTATAGATGTGTGGGAGTCAATGTTAAGGGCTAGAACTTCTGATTGCTAATGCAACAACTATTGAAGCTTCACAAAATATAACTGGGAATACAACTCAAACTAGGAGGTGGACCAAACTAACGACAAGAAGATTTGCTCCTAGGCAATCTCAAGTTGTAGATGATTGAGAATTCGGATACCAACTTTTTGTTATGTATTAGTGTTGGATGTGTAGTAGTTATCATTTCCTCTCTTTGTTTAGTTCTTACGTTACTGCTATTTAATTTTTGTTTGCATTTCGTTGGAACTTTGAATTGAATTAGTAAAAACGAATAGTGTAATGCCTGTGCATATGATTTGGCATTGATATTTACTAGATGTGATTTATTGTTTTGAAGAGGTCTCTTAATTTCTTTCTTGACATAAGAGTGAAGCTTTTATCCTTGGAAAGATTGACAACAAGAGGTTTGCAAGTTGTGAAATTAAAAATGTGAATAGATTAGACGTCACGAAAAAATTGTCTACTTTTATTTAAGACGTTATAAAATCACGTAGGCGTTTATGACAATAATTGCTTATAAGTACTACCCAAAATTTGTTTAATAAAGACAGAAAAAGGACTAGAAAATTCTACTCATCTAAATGATCTTTATGTCCTATCTTAAAAACATAAATCATCACAATAAGCGACATTATATCTAATAACTAGAGTAAAAGGAAGAAGAATCCTGAAAAGCATACGTATGTGAGGAACATTATTTAGTTATCTATTACTGGATCCAATGCCCATCCAATCATATGACATCGGTGCCCCTATAACCATTTTATTACCAACCAACCAAACAATAACCTCTATTATTGTTATTATAGAGAGAAAGAGGAGATGTCTAAAGTAAACATAATGACTAAATATTATGATGGCAGGTGATTGAAAAATAAACAAAAGAGTCTCAGTAAACATGATAGTTACATTTGCTCTTCTAACTATTACAATGTCTCCATTTGTGTCATATTTACATTCAGTTGAAATCCCACTGAGTCGTAGGGTTTGGAAAAATCTGATAGTACACGGTATTTTCGATAGACCTACATGTAATGTGGTACGACGATACTATAAAATTGTAAATGAATGTAGAAACATATTAAAAAAGGTACTAAAAAAGTTAAATGCAAAAAAAATGCCAAACATACAAAAAATACAAAAAACTAATAAAGGGCAACAGAAAAGGTAAGACAATACAAAATAACATATGTACATAATATATCAATGATTGACAATAAATGATAAGATAGAAATACAGACTAGAAAAGACCTGGACAAGAGCACCTCCAACCAAGGCTGTCACTACCTTAGTTACGCTACTTAGGAAACAAACTAGGCTAAAGTAACTATGAGATAAATACTACACAGTAAAATGCAAAGAATAGGGTTTAACAAAAACCTATAAGTAGGCTAATGTTTTTTTTAAGAGAGATCTTTTACTCGTATCCTAGTATGCCGAAATTTTCTATTACGGGCTAAGTTCTCGATAAAATTTAATCTAGTCATAACGTTCTTAATCACTTCCTCCCAGTTCATTTTAAGCCTTTCTTTTTTCTTCTTATAGTATCTAAGTATTATTTTCTCCCATAACTCATACGAAGCCATTTGAGCCTAGGGAGAAATTTGACCAGATTTAAGTGAACCTATATATAACTAAGATATCATATCTCATTCTAAAACCTTAAGACGTGGGTTATGAGTCATATCTTTGTATATAACTCCCTTTATCTATATATCTCTTTCCGACGTAAGATGACATTACTTTTGAATTTTCAACATCTCGTTTGTACATAAATTTATGTAGATAACCATTGTCCTAATTTTCGGACCAATGATGCTTTAACATCAATCAATCAACTCTTATTTCGTTCCATTGAAACTGATTACACCTGCAATATTTGTTGGACGAGAAACTAAAACATATAGTTGAATACCAACTAGAACTCATTTCTAATGTCAGATATCTCATCTGTATGAGTGATTTAATTTTCACGAAACCAGTTATTACATATGCCAATGAACCTAACAGATTGGGAAACTGGGTCAGGATCTGATCCCAACCGCAACGAAATAATTACGAAATTTTTTCGCAACCTTTGATTTCCCGAAAAACAAGATCTCTTCAATTATATAAAATGATTAACGCAAATTATAATAAAGCGAAAAATTAATTTTACTTGTTTCGAAGTTTGATCTTCATCTTGTTGTATTCTTCGAACTGTTTCTGAAACTGGTTCGTCTTAGCTACTGTAGCCGCACAAGTGTCTGATCTCTAACGGTATCTACATAACAGGTTGAGAGAACTTTGTAATTCTTATAGAGAGGGTTAAATAAGAAATGCTAGCTCCATATAGCATAAGCCTATTTATAATATGTTTGGACATTTTGGTAATTTCATTGAAATTAATGCTAGCTCCATATAGCATAAGCCTATTTATAATATGTTTTGGACGTTTTGGTAATTTCACTGAATTAAATTTTAATTTCAATTGAACTTTAATTATAAATATTTGTAATTGTAATTAAATACCAATTGTGTCTACATATATCTCATATTTATCCTTATTTATTAAATATGTCATATTTAATCATAAAGTTTCTCAAACTTTATAATCAAGTTTAACTTGATTAAATTAACTTTGCTCTCTTCCTCCCATTCTATATGTGAGACCCATTAGGTTCCCAAATATGTTGGCAATGATTATAAATTCTAATTCTTATTTATAACTAGAATTAGATATATTAAAACCCCTTTTAATTTATCTTTAATTCTTCAATTAAACAATTTATAATCATAGATCACGATTGACGTCTAACAATGCGTCATGACCACCCAAATATTTAGGAATGTAAAAGTGGTTTTGACTAACCTTTCCGTGCATGATTTTTTTTCCATATAATTCAATCATTTCATTATACAATGTTCCGATTAGACATAGAGCATGAAATTAATGTCTACTCTATTTTGAGTCTAATAATACTAGTTCTCCGCTATTAGCTATCAATTTAATTAATGACATTTATAAACTATTTACAAAGCGTCATTTTACCTTGGTCAAGGATTTTTTTGAATTAATACTAATCGAGAATAATGAACCATTCTCCCTCATTATTTTAGGGTGATGAATTCTATCTTGATAACTTAATTACTTCCATATAATTCATGCTATATGCAATGCTACCGATTAAACGACCTATGATTAAATAGATCATAAGTAGTATCAAAACATAGCAATCTCCATAAAAGATAACTTTGGTGGCATAAAGTCAAATAATTATTTATACAATCATCACAATGAGAATTACATAGACATACAAGCAATGTTTCAAATGAATTTCTCGTATCGGATATATTCAGTGAACTTGTTCACTAACAAACACTAAGGCATTTGTTTAAGTATCTCTATACTTTAATCTATGAGATCAACTACTAGAAACAATATGTGCTAATTTTTTTTGTGTTTTATTAATGTTTAATTTTAATAGAACAATAACTAGGAACAATTTAGAGATAATATATAAACACAATATGAACTTCATAATTATAATATCAATATAATTTTATTTGTAATGTACAATTGTCCTATAAATTTTATCATATACATATAAATATGTATAAAAGAAATAACACTTTTAAATAATTATCATTAAATTACAACTAAATCGATCAATTGTTGGGCATAAACCAAAATTTCGCACACACTTTAATACCATTCCCAAATTTACCTACCGACTGAGAAAACCATTAGCAGCTATACCTTTTTGGGATATTTTAGCGGCTCGGCCACTCGTGCCCATAGGATCAAAGTCGTATCACTTCAATCCAAAACAGCTTTTGCAATAACACCTATGATCGTCTGTTCTCATTTACCACCCACACGACACGAGGATAAGAAAACACTCTCCAACTCTTTCCTCGAGCATCTTCAAGTAGGTGCTAACATGGGATTGGGAGCTGAGATTGACAGTAATGTCTCTTTGGTTTGGTGGCCCTCTCAGCAATACAAGCAAAGACATGGAGACGGTCCATGGTTTTTAAGTGATAAAAATAATTAGTTTGGTCTCGGTGGCCCCACGTCACATGGCCAGTGATCAACGTGTTCATCCCTCAAAGGCCGTCAGCCGTAGTGTACTTTGGACACCGCATTAGCAACAGCAACATCATGTAATATTTTAATGATCTTTTGTCTTTTAGTTAATCAACGGCTCAGATTTCATCCTGTGCCGCTTCTTTCAACTTGGCTGTTACTATAAAAACATACTTCGGCTCTTCTTCTACTTATATCTTCCGATGTTCTTTGACCCTGTCTTTCACATGTACTTTCGGACGCCATTATTTTACCTAGACGGTGTGAATATGTAGGCTGATTAGTCGCGTACATAGCTGTACTGGATGTCACTTTTCCTAAAAATATTCCAAGTGCTTTCGATATTGCTCTCTTCAAGATCAGTACTATAACAAACATGCTCCTAAGGAGTTCATCAACACCAATCTTAAACTCATGGCTACCTCACTCTAAAGACTCCTCTCCTGAGCCAGATTTCCAAGCCATCCAGATCCAGAGAACCAAATCAATAGCCTTAACCAGATGCTTACACTCTCTACCTTCCTTTGATGAGCCAACCAAAAAGGCCCCCTACCAAGGCTTGCAAGAAAACCGCTTCCAAAGTACCAAGAAGAACAGACATGTGCTACCACCTCATAGCAACAAACAGGAATCAAAGAAACACGACGATGATCAAGAAAATGAAGAAATTCCTAGTTCGAGGATCCAAAGATTGCTTTCAAGTTCAGGGTTGGCAGAGAAGGTGGTAAAGACAGATGATGAAGGGGAAGGCTGTGCACTGCAAACACTGATAGACGATGGAGCTGGAAGTGGAGGTGGTGGCATAGGTTCGAACCGTGGTGGTCGTTTTGGTGGCGATGAATCAGAGTTGTACGGGCGTGATAGTACGGATGCATATTACCAGAAAATGATTGAAGCAAACCCTGACAACGCACTTTTACTTGGAAACTATGCCAAGTTCTTGAAAGAGGTATGAAGATATTAGCCACCAAAAGCATCAACTTTCTTGTCGCTGACTGTACGTATTTGCAAGTTTTATCTTCTCAGTTGCACGATTGTCATATTAAAAGTTTGATTAACCTGACAACCTTACTAATTACTGGTTAGAAGTTGATCAACCAAATTTTCACATATCCGTGAGTAGTTTAGATAAACCCTTCAACTCATACGATCGTAATCTGGCACTCATTGAAAATTAGTTGGCCTTCTTAATATAGGTTCAAGGAGATTTAGCTAAAGCAGAGGAGTTCTTTGGGAGAGCAATATTGGCTAATCCAAATGATGGACACACTTTGTCGCTCTATGCCGATCTCATATGGGAATCACAGAAGGATGCTCAACGAGCTGAGAGTTACTTTGATCAAGCTGTAAAAACTGACCCAGATGATTGGTACGGCATGATGTTTCCATAATTGATCGAGCATCCTTATTCTGTTTCTTGTTCTGTCCTTTTCAGTAGATTTGAGTTTAGGTGTTCTTGTTGTCCAATTAAATTGTAGTTCTGTTCGTGTCTTATTAAGTTTCTTCATGTAATAATGAATCTCACAAAATTTCCGATGTAAATGAGAACTTCAAGATTAAGTGCATTTTTTGATGAGCTCAATTCCTTTCTAGCAAAGCTTAATTCCTGGTAACTGCTTAACAGGATCATTAAGTTGAGCATGACATAGGTAGAACCTTTTAATTTACATCTTCTCAAAATTGGAAATGTAAGAAATTTGCTAGAGTGAATTGACTGAGGTTTTCCCTCTTAATTTGTGCTTGCAGCTATGTTCTGGCTTCATATGCTAGATTTCTGTGGGATGCTGAAGAAGAAGAAGAAGAAGAAGAAGATGAAGGTCCCAAACATAAAACTGATCCCGACAATCGAACTCCAACAACTCTTTTTGATGAGCATCATCCTCACTATCCAGCTATAGCTGCAGCTTCTTGATGTCAATTCCAAGGAATTTAGAAGAAGAAGAAGAAGAAGAAAATGTAAGATCCCAAGCATAAAACTGATCCCGACAATCGAACTCCACCAACTCTTTTGGATGAGCATCATCCTCAGTATCCAGCTATAGCTGCAGCTTCTTGATGTCAATTCCAAGGAATTTAGAAGGAGGAGGAGAAAATGAAGATCCCTAGCATAAAACTGATCCCGACAATCAAACTCTACCAACTCTTTTTGATGAGCATCATCCTCACTATCGTGCTGTAGCTGCAGCTTCTTAATGTCAATTCCAAGGAATTTAGTGCCACTTTTCTAATATGAACTGAGTAGTGTTATTGCACCATATAAAAGTAGCTTCTTTTTCTACCCTTTTTTTTTTTTTAACCGCGGTGTTGGATTGAGTGATGACTTTCGAGCCGTAGAGAAAGAGTGAGAGCTCTGACTTGCCTTAGTGGCATATAACTTGGAAGGAGTATCGGAGACCAGGATTCAGATGAGTTCTTTGTTTCATCCTCGTATTTCTCCTTGTGTCGTCTAACTCAGGGAAGCTAGCAATCATGTAAGAAACCAAGTTTTGTTTTGCTGCCTTCCATAAATTCTTGTCTACTATATCTATTGCTTGAAAAGTCCAATTAAAGTATCGAAGTTGGTTAGTAATACATGACTTAACAACAATCAGGAAAGCAAAATTCTTAAGATATTTTTACCCAAATTGTGCTTTCACAATATGCACATTGTTTAAGAGTGGAGATGAGTGTCTCCGAGTCATGTAGTTCATGAAGTGGGGTAATTCCTTTTGGTTTGTCCTCCTATTTCATGATTTGAGGTTGTTCAATTTAACCGAACGTGGCGCCTGCAAAGCGGACAAGCCAGTGGCCCAAGTACAGACACTGTTCTTTAGACACGCTCGGGCTGAACTTTGTTGATATTCTTTCATTGTGGCTGAAGTGATTGGTGTGGTTCACTAGATTTTTCCAAGCTGTCAATGATGTGTTTATTATTATTGGGTATGGGGCTTCGGGTTCAATACGTCATTGTCCTACTTCGGAGATATAATATTAAAATAACATGGATGGAAATGGTGTACATTTTGATGGGATCATACCCAAACTTATCTTCTGTTTCATATTGTTCACTTGTTTAAATTGGACTGTTAGTTTTATGAGATGGAAAATTGAATAGAAAACGAGAAACAAAAGAGTTCTAGGATATTCTTTCTTAATCCTCATGAGCAAAGTTAAAATACTAACAGCATGAAGCATCTCTGTTCACTTGCCTAGCGAGAGGTTTTGGTCTTTTGTCTTTGCTGATCATTCATGTGTTATCTTGATAACATAAATTAATGTTTGATAATGTCTTGACAGTGACATATTGTCTGCTTTTGAATCGTTAGTCTCAATCTTTAATGAATAAGCAAGACGCAATGAAGTTTACAGCATGTAAGGTCAAGTGTACAGATACAACTATACAGGAATGCAATTCATTGTTCTGTTTCTGGCGATCTAAAGTACAAATATCTGAATAATTGTCATTATGTGATGATTCAGATGTTGATTGTATCATGATATAAACTAAGGTGCCGTTTGGTTCCACTCCCGTTTTTCTGTTGTCGTTTTTGGTTTCTGTTTTTTATTTTTGGTTTCTGTTTTTTTCCTTAAAAAAACGAAAACCTGTTTGGTTGAGATTTATAATATAAAAACTTAAAAAAAACCTGTTTGGTTGAGATTTTTTAAAAAACTAAAAATAAAAACATGTTTAGTTTTATTATCATTAAGAAAATTAGCAAATAGAGGACAAACCTGAGTCACAAAAAAATATATTAATTTAAATAAAAATACCAATTTTATTCGCTCATCTTTTAAAATAAGTAAGAAAAAATTCATCTTTAATTTCAAAGGATTTTATTTTGCAATTTGTAATCACAAATCACAATATAAATTATTGACCA
>JAOQMR010000001.1:20163568-20199616 GCA_027563865.1 Erythroxylum pelleterianum
CAACATAACTCAAATTGGAAAACTTTCATGACTCATTGCATGAAATTGATGGTAGAATCACTAAACCCATCTTATTTTTAAGCTTTCTCAACCAAAACCCAAACAAAATCTTAACCTTAAACTCGTGGCTTACCTTGAATCCTTACTCAACCAAGTGATTTCTTGGTTCAAAATGTAGCTTAGACCTTCCTCCACATTTTTACTTCTTGAACTTTCTTCAAACAAACTCTCAAACTCTTGTAAATCAAAGACCTAGCTTCCTTCTCTTTTTCTTCTTCTTCCTTCTCCTTCCACGACTTCTCCCTCCCTCTTTTCTCTCAATTTTTCATCCACCTCACTTCTTTCTCCTACAACTCACTTAATTCTCTTCCTATTTATACTTCCCTTAAGTCACTTAAGCCCACATAAGCCCAAAGCCCATTAGTTCTTTAAATGATAAACCTCTTCTATTCTCAACTTAAACCCACTTCTTCACTCAAGCCCATATTTCCTTAAGCCCAACTAACACATTTAATTTCATTAACTCATACCACCTAACCTCATTAATACTATCATACTTAATTAATGTCAACTTAATTCCATCTATTAAGACTTTAATTTCCTCTAATCATGCTTAATAACATAAAAAAAATTCAGAGGCCAACAGGATGACCCAAGACAGAATGCCAATCGGAGAACGAAGGAACAGTGGCTGTCATGGCGGACTTCAATGGTGATTTAAGAGAATAGATACCATTTTCGCTTGGACGCTGCAGAAGAATCTTCTTGGTGACCTGATCCTTAACAAAAAAACAGTGAGGCCAAAATTCAAAGAAACAACGATTGTCAGTGGTGAATTTCTGAACAGACAAAAGATTTTTGACAATTTTAGGAACACAAAGGGTATTTTTTAAATGAAGGGGGCCATTGGAAGAGGAAATTGTAATCGTACCAGTGTGTGAAATCGGTAAGCCAACACCATTTCCAACATGAAGATGATCATTACCCTGATAGGCAGTAGCAGCGCTCAAAGATTGAATATCAGGCGTGACATGGTAATTGGCTGCAGTGTCAAGGTGCCAATCGTTTGTGGAAGGTAATGCAGTGGAGTAGTTTGCCGATGGTGGAGGGGGTGGGTAGTAATTCATCATTGGAGGAGGTGATGGATAATAGGGTGAGGGTGATGGACAATTGTAAGAATAATTGGCCATTGGTGGTGGGCAACGAGGTTGGTTGTTATTGTGATTTTGATTTGGGCGTTGGTAGTGACGACGACATTTGTCTGCAGTATGATTTCAGTATCCACATATTTGACAAGGACCTTTGGGTTTGGAAGTCGAATTCTTTTGCCAATTGGTATTTGAACTTGGCGTTGGAAGCAATGGTGGGAGAGGGTTGTTGGAGAATTGCCGAGAGGCCATATAGCTTGTGGTGGATCATGGCAGCTTTTGAGAAGTATTTCGTGAGCAATGAGTTGACCATGAAGCTCATGAAACGGTACAGGGTCAGGACGAAGGTTTAAGGCAGTGATAATATTATGATATTCAATGTCAATATTTCTGTAAATGATTGCATTGAATTCTGTCGTCGAGAGAGGTCGACCAGCAGATTCTAATTCATCTTTTAGTTCCTTGGCACATTGAAGATAGGCAGAGATTGATAAATCATTCTTCTTGAATTCCTGAAGTTCAATATGAATCTGAAGTTGACGGTTTTGAGAAATAGAACCGAAAGCTTGTGATAAAGCTTGCCAGACGGCTTGAGAGGAGTTTATCCCAACAATATATAGGAAAACATCTTCAGAGAGAGAGGAGTGAAGCCAGGAATGCAAGAGCTGGTCCTGTTTGAACCAAGTAGCATATTCAGGGTTAGGAATGTCAATTGTTGGGTCAGATGGGGATTTGATTATTTTTGACGATGGGGAAGAGCCATCAATGAGGTGGTTTAGATTATGATAGCTTAGGAGAGGTTGGAACTGGGTTTTCCGTGTCAGATAATTAGTGGGTTTTAGTTTAACAGAGAAAGAATGCTGGGCATTAGTAGGGTGGGACGAGATTTGGTTTAGTGGTTCAACCATTGGTTGCTCTAATACCATATACGAATAGCAGAGAAGGAGAAGGAAATTTGTATATCTTTTAGTTATAATACTGTGGCTTTTATAGTCAAATACAACAGATATGCTAAGCTAAAAGTAAGGGAAAAAGATCTCAACAAATCAAGCATACATCAAGAATCAAGGAATCGAATATACACAGTATCAGGAAAATATCAGCTGCTGATATCGTAATAGAGTCTGCACATATCTGCTAATATCTTAACAGAAACGACTACAAATGAAGGTTCATTTTGTTGATAACTATTGCTTTATTTAAATAATTCAATTTATCATAGGATTCACATTATCATAACTCCTATTTTATTAAATATTTTCTTTCATAACGAGGGATGCATTACAATTCCTTGTGGGATTTAATTATACTTTCTTATATTGCATTTGTTTTATTGCAAAAATTTAGGATTTAATTTAGGGTGTAGAAGATAGTTCTGCCAATTTATATATTATTTATACTATATTTAAGTAAATGTGTGGATATTTTTTAATACTTAATATTAAAAATATTTTTTGTTTTTCATATTGATTCATTTCTTATGTATAAATTAAGGAAGAGCTAATCATTATCTTAATATGTATAGATGTTGTTTATGTGCTTAATTTTCATATTGCTCTCTAATATTCAAATATTTTATCATCGTTAGAAATGGAAAGATTGTTAAACCAAGGGAGGATCCAATTGATACTTTGATGATACGACTGGTGGATTTATTATTTTGATGTGAAATAATATAAGAACAAAATGAAGTCATAAACTCAAAAAAATTCTTTGTGAAGTTAATAAAGAGAAGTTAAAGTTTGCAATGTTGAGATAAGGATCAAGCCAAGAACAGAATAAGAACAAGAAACATTGATGTCAATCTTTAGCTTGTAATGTTAACTATAATCTCATTAGTCACTTTGATGTTCTAAAAGGCTTATTATACACAAACATTTCATATCACTTTATTGTATGAGCTTTTTCATTCATCAAGAGGTATTGAAGCTTTTTGGTTACTTTTGATCTTTCAAACATTATTTAAGGAAAATTTTAGGAAGTGCTTAAACCATAATTGCAACAAATTGCGTTTGAACATTTAAAATTGTTAAAATCATGTTTTGTGGGGACTGGTCGACTTAAATGGGTTAGTGGTCGACTAGTATAGATTAAATTTGTTAAATTTGATGTACCGAGAGTTTAGTGTAATGTTAGTTGATCTATTGGTCAACCAATATGCCATATTGGTTAACCAATAGCCAGTAGTCGTCCAGTATCTCAACAACTGGTGAATATGAGCATTCAATACTTATTAATTGACCAATATATTATACTGGTTAATCAATGCACTACAACTAGCCATTATGATGGTTGGTTTTTAATTCTAGCAACTAGTAAGGATCTCAAAATCCTATAAATACATGTTTTCTTATAAGTTTTAGTATTAAGAATATTTGGTATCCTTTACATATTTCTAAGTGATTTTCCATCATTTAAGCATCATTTTCTGATATTTGTGTAAGTGAGCCTCTTTGAAATTGTCAAGTGATAAAATGAGGTATTTTAATTTTTAAGACTTGTTTATGTAATGATATTATTGTACTTAGGGTTATCCAAGTGGGATTGAGGTTCCTCTTCACCTTAGAAGAAGATTATAAAAGAGTTCATATTTACCGAGAAAATATTATATAAAAGCTATTTTCACTTTAAGAGATGAATTATAGTAAAATTCTAAGAATAATCTTAAGAGTAGATGTACTCAAGGGTTATTTACTGAACCACTACAAATTGGCTATATTTTCTTTTCCCTATCCTCTTTACTTATTGTTTAACTGTTTAATTGATTTAATTAAACAAGTTTTTCATCCTTATTTATATTGATTATTGTTAATTGAGTATATTAGTTATAAGGGTTAATTACTAAAAAAACCCAAACTTTCGTCAATTTTTTTATTATAGCCCAAACTTTTAATTTTTTTTCAATTCTAGCCCAAACATTAAAAAATGACAATAAAATACTCAAACTTTTAATTTTCTTCAATTCTAGCCTAACATTATCTATTGTTCTCCTGATGCCCTCATCCCTTTGTTTTTTGTTTATTTTCCTGATGCCTTAAAATACTCTCGCATTACAACGTACTGCACTAGTAAGCTCTTTGTTTTTACTTTGTTCTCTTGATGTCCTTAGTCTGAGGGCATCAGGGCTACATAATATGAAAATTGAAGGGTTAGGGCATCGAAAGAAAAAAGTAAAAACGAAAGAAAAACTGAAATCAAAGTATAAGATTGTCGAAACTGCATAATCTGATTTAGATCATTTTTAAACAATGATGTCATTTTAATTATGTAATTAAATGGCGTTATTTCATTAATCTTCATTTGTTGTGTTAATTTTGGCTGACATGTATTAATAGTTACGGTTTCTGAAACACGTGGCATGTCACGTCAGCAAACTTAACAAAAACATTAGCATCGGGCTAGAATTAAAAATTTTGAAAGTTTGATCATTTTATTACTACTTTTTGAAGTTGGGGCTAAAATTGATAGTTTGAACATTTTATTGTTACTTTATAAATTTTGAGCTATAATTGAAAATTTGATGAAGGTTTGGGCTTTTTTGGTAATTAATCCTAGTTATAAAAGTTTGTTAAGTTTTATAAATACCCTCTTAGGTGCCATTAGGGACTAATATGTTTAAAGGTATATAACTCATCTTTTAAGTGAAATTTTCTATCATGATAGTAGCTTAATTACAAATTTAAATGGAGTGGTTGGTATGGTTGAAATTTATGTTTTTATTTTTAGAGCATCCAAAAAATGAAAACACTATTATGAAATCACCATCTCTTCCACACAAAGAGAGAAGAATGTCATAAAAGTAAAACAAAAAGTAACCGGTAAGCATATTCGAATGAATATTGACTATGTACGTGAAAATAAATTTGATGATGACGATAGGTTAATTTGATTTGAAACTTGAATTATTTGACTCTTCCTAGTAGCATAAGTCATCGAAATCACAACACAAAGAATAAGATAGGAAATTTAGACTAATATAAACAAAATTTGTGAAGTTTAATCCTAAACCATAAATGTGTTTTAATGTTGACTACTTATTCTAAATATTTGTAAAGTTGTTAAATTCAATGTCATTTATATGAAGGTAGATGAGTTTTTATGGAGTAACTAAGTGGTTCACTAAGATGAGATTCGAGGAACTTAGAGAGATAGCGAAGTTTCAAGCGAGGAGGAACCTCTGTTACTAGTAGTAGTATCTTTGCTTTGATTCCGATAACCTTTTATTTAAGATTATGGAGGATCAAGTGGATAATATTTATGGAGACGGTATGAAATGTGGAGGTTCTTAATAAAATCAAATGAGTGCATACAAAAGCTAAGATGTTAAAACATCAGAAGAAGCACAAAATCAACGATGAACAAATAATCACTTATGTGTATTAAAAAATGTTAAAGATATGCATTTGGAAGAAAGTTTTTAGTGAAACTTCATTTTTTATGTCTTAGATGTGTTTTCGAGCCCAAATGCTAGCTATAGTATTAGCTCATAATTGATGTTGATGACTACAATTAGCTTGGTTAAGAATATTTCATTCTAAATAATCTTTGCAAGGTTGCACTAAATTCCACCAAGTTATAAAGGCCAAAGATGTTGCACCTTGCATAGGTGTATACATTAATATATTGGTGATGGATTAGACATCCAACAATTTTAAATTATCAATAACTATTAAAATTGTTAAAAAATGTATAATCCATAATAGATGATTTTTTTAATTTGTTTGCATTTTTTTATATGGACAGGCTACATTGAACTTTTCCTTTAAGTGATTTTTTAAAAATTGAAAAAATATGGTTTTAATATATAAGTATTTTTTTATAATAATCGAAAGTCCGGAAAGTATAATAGCCATTATCTGTAGGACACTTTGTGATGTCCCTTTCTTAATGTTACACTTAGTTTAGAGGAATTTTTTATTAAAAAACTTCATAAGATGATTCAATAAACTTTTTCCGAATGGATGGCTCGTTACGTTATATTAATAACAAGCATGATTTGGACAGTTAATTAACTTACAGCGTTACCATATATTGATTCTCCAAGTAAACCTTGTTCAGTCGTGTTTATCCAAAAAGGAATTGAATGTAGGAAAAAAAACAAACAGAAAGAAAAACTGACGGAGTATAATGAAGGAGACATTAAACTGAAGTCTCCTCCATTAAATAACCTGAAAGAGGTATATCCCCACAGAAAAACGTAGATAGATCAAGCAGTTTCAAGATCAGATAAGGGTTTATTCAACCTGGAAGGAACCGAATTGACAGAGGCTAGAACGACGCGTTCAGTCCCGAACCATTTCTTCCGCTACAAACCTGGAAAATATACGTCTTTTTGACCCTCAAAACGATCTCACAAAGCGAAGTGGAAGTGCGGAGTATTTCGAGATGTGCAGTGTCACAGTGAGTCTACTTGTTGGTTTGATTGCACTATTGTGGTTGCAATGTACGGCGGCGAAAACGGTGCACATAGTGGGAGACAGTATAGGATGGCGTGTTCCACAAGGCGGTGCGATAGTGTACTCCAATTGGGCCAACGGCAGGAAGTTTGTGATGGGGGATGTCCTATGTAAGATTCTTAGTTCCTAACATTTCATCGTCTCCTTAGTTTCCTTCATTTCAATGTATGCACGTACATTGTCACTATAACTCTTTTTCTGTATCTTGCAAGAGGGACCAGGAGGGGTCGCTTTTTCTGTTATCGGGTGATTATTTTTCTTTTAGATTTCTGATGTATTTTTGTGAGAGATTAATCTTTGCTCTAAAAGTATGAATTTCTGGTTTTAATAGAGAAAGGTTGAACCAATACACGATATCGTTGGTATAAATGTTTCATCTGGGCATATTAGAAAGTGTCTAACTCACTCCCAAAAGTTAACTCAAGAGGAGGAGGTTTGCAGACTATTATAAATTCTTGAATGATTTCATAGTTGTCTAATGTGGGATTCTTGACATACCCCTTAGTTCGAAGCTAGCTTAATTTTAGATTTTAAACATAGAATTTCTTGACAAAACTTACTAGGTTAAATCATTTACAGAATCTCCACTTTGTAATATGCCATTCCATAAATGAGTTGAATTTGGCGGAATTCATAATAGTATCTTAATCTACCTTTGGATGCCAAACTTGCTGCTCTTAATCCACAATGTATATGAATGTGGCAATCAAGTTCTAATTCTTAATTTTGCAGCCTTCATCTTCAGAACCAATGAGCACAATGTACTCCAAGTCTCCAAGGCATCCTACGATGCATGCAGTTCATCAGATCCTGTCGGAGACATATTCAGCACAGGACCCGCAAACTTCACTCTCCTCACTCCCGGCCACCATTTCTATATTTGTACTCTTGAAAAACATTGTAAGCATGGCCAAAAGCTAGCAATTACTGTACTTTCATCCTCTGCCTCATCACCTGAACCCTCACAACCTCCTAAACTATCCCCGGAAACCACTCCAACTGCCACTTCACCGTCATATACTCCTACGGCCGATTCTGCTCCAAGCCCATCATCAGGACCTGCTGCCTTGGATCCGCCCACAGGGTTAGCCCCCGTACTTCCATCTCCGCCTCCTCCTCGTTCTTGGTCAACGAAGAGTTTTGATAGTTTCTTGGTATCTTGCTTTGCCATTTGTATGGGATTGTTTTTCTAGATTGATAAAGCTAGGTGGTCCAAATAGTAGTTCATGCTCCTTGAGAGCGTGAAATCAACTAAGTTATAAGGTTGTTATTCTTGTAATTGAGCGTTATAGTATTAGAATGTATGTGGTTTGACTTTTTTGTTAATCTGAATTGATAAAAGGACAGCGTTTCAACCAAACCACGTTAACTCTTATTATTATTATCGTCATTATTCTAATTTCATCATGCATCAATTATGTTAGGGACCTTTAGTTTCATTTATCTTTTTATTTTTATTTCCTATTTTTTATTTATGTTTTTTAACAAAAACAAAAACTTATTTGGTTGTTAATACCAATATAATTATATTTTTATTACTAATAATAATAAAATATTATATTAATTTTAAAAATAAATTATTTTATAAATTAATTCAGTAAATAATTTGATTTTAATCTCTTATATAATATTTACTAATAAATTATTAAAATAAATAATTTAATATGTAAAAAGTATCTTTATAAATTAATATATTTTTTAATTAATAAAATTAAATTTATTTGAAATTTACATATTTTATGATATTTAAATTTAAATTACATTTATCAAACAACTATTAAGTTTGAAAATATTTAATTTTTAAAATTTAAATTAATTATAAAATTTAAATTATAAAATTATATTTAACATAATTCATATCAATAACAACATTAAATAGTTAAATAATATATGTTGTTGTTTTTTTAGAAATTAAAAAATTCAATTAATAAGTGTTGTTTTACATAATCAACTAAGTTCAATATGTCGTTGATATACTCTTACATCTTATAAGCCAGTTTATAAACCAGACCCATTGAAAGACAATAAGTAGGACATACGGCCAATGAAGAAAAGTACAAAGCATACTCCATAAAATTAAACCTAGAGCCATTCATTCTCATAGGTAATTACTCAAAGAAGAACACTACTTTTGGTTTCATTCTTACGATCTCCAAGAAGGCAATTGGTCTTTAGAGCTTTTGCATATTCCACCCCCCATCATCAATCAAGTCAGCCCTCTAGTAGTTTTGGAATTATATTTTAGAAATTACATGTTTATTATACAGTAGCTCTAATTTTTGGTTTTGCTAATTCTCCACAAAGATGCTAAATTAGGTTTACAACGCTTTGCCTCCTTAGAACGTAGGAGTATTCCCTTATTCTAGAAATTAAAGAGGTCGTTCCTTGTTCTGGAATCTTTCGAGATTCCTCTCTTTCAAGAGCTCCTTAACATTTGAAGTAAAGGAAATCAAATAGATTACTTGGTTAGCCTTACGTATGTTCCTCAATCTTGAGAGCCAGCATAGCATTTCCATAAAGGAATTCCCCGGACATCTCACCAAGCACATTTCCTAAATCTCGTTCTAGATGATTTGGGAAAACTCACATAGGAAAAATATGTGATCTTTAGATTTGTCATCCCTTTCATAAAGTACACATGTAGTGTCACTAGAGAGATATGACCTAACTTAAGGAGCCATAATAAGGAGGAACTAGGTATAATAGTCTTGTGGAAAACTATAGGAAATCAATTCACCCTCCGTCAATCATGATCTAACCATTCTCTAAAGATTCTATTATTAGATCTACCAAGAGTTTGATTAAGGCATAAAAAGACATCCTGGCTACCAAATTTAGGTAGATAATTAAGAGTAAGTTGTTGTATTTCCCTTAGGAAAGCACACCATTAACCTTCTTAAATAACTTATTTAACCCTGGTAGTACTAGGGAATCCATTTTAGCATTGTAAAGCTCGGAGTATCCTAACTAAGGGGCCCTGCCCTGTTCTATTATCAAACCACAGAAATACCTTTTTCCCATTTCCAATCTTACAAGTGACATTAGGCTCCAAAATATCCATCAATTTCAACAACTAAAAGAATGACTTTAGATTAATGGACCGTAAGTTATTCCCTTTAAGAATGTAGATGTAGAGCCATTTGATCCCAAGTAATTCCTTTTCCAAAAGAATATTACAAAATTTCTTTGTCTTAGAAATTTTGTTAGAGGTACTGATAAAGGTTAACCTCAAACCAACCTCCTTTCTATGCTTACAAACCTGTGACTACTTCATCTTGCAAAATATCCATCAGAATTAAGATTTCTCCACTGAAAGCTCCTAAAGAGCTTCTTTATAATTTTAATAACCTCATCAGCTAATAACATGTTGGAAGACCAACAAATGTGCAAAGAGTTTAAAAATGAATTAATAAGTTGTAACCTTCCATCAAAGGATAAAACCTTGTTTGTCCACATACTCAATCTTTTCTGAATTTTCTCCGCTAAGGGATAGCATTTTAAGAACTGAATCTTTCTAGTAGGAACGAAAATTCCCAAATGGCACATGGGATCTTGTTTCCTTGTCATACCAATGATTTGAGATAATCTTTTTTCAATCAGGTTCATGCTAGAAGCCAACACAAAGTGACTCTTATTAACATTCACTTCCAGCCCTAAAAATTCTTTAAAAAGTTGTAGTCTAGCTTAAAAGCTCAATAGACTTGTAATGAGCTTTAGGGAATAATAGGAGGTCATCTACAAAACACAAATTTATAAGAGCAACCTTCCTATGCTTACTATGAAAATTAAACTCCTTTTTATTTCCAACCTTATGATTTAGCAACTGAGTAAATACCTCCATACATAGTATAAAAAGATATGAGAAATGGGATCCCCTTAAATAATTCCTTTAGAGCTTCTAAATAGTCATATAGGAGTGTCATTTACCATAACTAAGAAAGAGGGGATGTTAGATATGCCTCCACCTATCTTATAAATTCACTAAAGAACCTCATAACTTCCATGGACTGAATAATGAAAGCCCATTCATCACATTTAAAGTCCACTTTAATGGCACAGTTAGGTGAAGAACTTTTCCTTTGATACCCTTCATTAGCTCTTGAACAATTGAGACATTATGCTCATTCGATATACCTTGCATAAAGGCACTTTGATTATCAGTTATGAGAGAGCCCATCACTACCTTAAGCCTATTAACTAGAATTTTGGAAATCGTTTGTACAAAAAGTTACAGTAGACAATGGGCCTAAATTGCCCAAGATTCTTTGGATTAGCAGTTTTAGATTTGAAACAAAGAAGAGTTTTGCTAATCTCCTTCAAAAGAAAACCTTTAAAAAAGTACTCCAAAATAGCTTTCTTTACCATTGAGCCAACAGTAGACCATACTTTATGAAAGAAATAGCCATTAAAACCATCAGGACCTGGAGATTTATTTGCATTCATATGAAAAATAAAACTATTTATTTCCTTCTCATTAACAAGCCTAGTAAGTATACCTGCTTGCTCCTAAGAGATACTCTTCCTGATAAAAGAGCTAAGAAGTTATGGGGAAGTAGATATCCTATGTAAACAACTATAGAAGTCCCTGAAATATCTCTCAGCTTCACTTAGGAGGTCCTTCTGTTGATTAATTATTTTCCCATATGGTAAAGTTAAAGAGCATATTCTATTTGCATTCCTTCTGGCCAAGATAATGTTGAAAAAGAATTTAGTACACCTCTCTCTTTCTTTTAGCCAGTTAGCTCTAGGCCTCTGCTATAAAAGACTAGCATGATTACTAGTTACTACCAGATAATATTTCAGTATTATCTTCTTTCTATTCAATAAAGTAGTGTTACCAAGATCCACATCAAGGTTCCCCTGAATAGCAAACAATTCCCTTTTTTCCTTGTTAATAGATTGTTAGGTATAAGATCCTCTTCTAGGCATAAGGTTTTTCAGCTCATATTTGATAGCCTTAAGTTTTTAGACACAAATGTATTGGAAAGTACTTACCACCTCCTTCTACATACCCTTTTTTAGGGCTTCATGAAACCCATCATCCTTTACCAAAAATTTATTAAATCTGTACGGAAATCTTCTTTCCTATCTCTGAAACAAATTCCTTACTTGGATTGGAGAATGATACCAAAAAGGAAGCCATATTATTAGGGAACTGGTTTATCCAATACGTATTCACCAAAGCACAATCTAATTTTTTTCTTATTACCCATTTGTCATATTGCTTATTGCTCCAAGTATGAAAATACCCCAAAAACATAAAATCAAAGACACCCAATTTCTCCACACAATTTCTAAAATCAAAAGAAAGTTTCTCAAACTAAAATGGCCACTAGCTTCAATTTAATAGAATGTATAATTGAAATCCCTATAGAGTAACCAAGGTCTTATTACTTTGCTCTAAAACTCTATCAAACTACCCCATAGTTTCTCTAGCTAAAAAGCATGGTTAAAACCATATACTACTAAGGAATATATCCTAACTTTTTTCCTGAATGAAGACCCATCCCATACGCATCACTTGCATTTTAACTTCAAAAATTTCAATATCCAGTAAACTTGAATAATAACCTATTATTATTCTCCCAAAAGCATGAGGTTGGTGATTAATGATAAACCCCCGCTTGGACCCCAATTTATTAAGAGTCCTACTATCCTTTAGTTTAGCCTTTGTTTGTAAAAGAGAAAAAATCCATGGATTTACATTATAGACACAATCCCTTAAAGATAACATCTTTTTAGGGCAATTAATCACTTAATCTTCCTAACATTCTATGCAATCAATTTCAGTTATCAACAACTTTATTTTTAGAGCCCTTACCTTTGCTCTTATTAGACTTCCTTCTTTTAATAGACTGGAATTCCTCACCATCAACTTTGTCCTCACTAGTCACACGAGGAGGGGAAGGAATGGTGTTAACCTGCTTAGATGGTTAAAATTCTGTAGTATCCTTTTACTCCTCATTAACATGCCTGTCCTCTATAGTTGGCAGATTTTGGACATTCTGACTATCTACTCCTATAAGCCCCTCCTAAGAAGAAGAAGTAGAAGTTGGAACATCCAAAGTAGCTCCTAGTTTCAAACCTGGCTCTACATCCATATCCCCCATTAACTCATCAAAATCGTCCCTTTGGAACCCCTAGCCTATAGGTATCCATCTTTTACACTGAGACTTAAGTGAAGGTTTTCAATACTAATGGACCACTACATTATCTTCTCCCAATCTCATAAGTGGAATAAATTCTGGTAGCTCTTTGGAAAGTTCCATACTAATACACATCCTAGCATAACCAATCCTTTTTCCTTTTAGCTGTATTGGTTTACCCAAGAATCTAGTAATCATGCTCAAGCCTTTTGTTGTCCAATATTCAAATGGAACATTATAAAGATTCACCCCCAATGGAATAGCTTCGTGTTTAGAAGACTGAATCCAAAAACCAGGTTATCGTGGTTGTAGGAAAAGTGTAAGATTAAAGACACGTCATGGTCTTTCCTTTATTATCTTTAATGCTTGAGCCTTAAAGAAAAAGGTAAAGATAATATATTTATCCTCTACTATTAATACATATGATAATCCTGTGTTTTCCCAAGATAATAATGCCCACTTTTGTATTACAGGAAATGCCAATCTTTTATCCCAGAAGATTATAATCAGTAAAGTCTCTCATGATTTAGCACCAACTTGGAGAACCTTTAAACCTAGAGAGACAACAAATATTCTATCTTCTTCCTTAAGAGCAGAAGTGAAGGGAGAGATCATCAACTTCACTAATAAACTACTTCCAAGGTTTCCAATCTCCAAGATAAGAAGGAATATCTTTTTTAGATTTGTTAAGAAGAAGGCTGCAATGGTCCCTTGGAAGGTAAAGGAGGAAAATCCTCATTGGTAGATGCCTAAAAAGTAGCTAAGGTAGAGGTTTGAATGATGAATCAAACTTGAAAGAGGAAATCCAAGTTGAAGGAGAACTACTTTTTAAAAAGCATAAAAGGATAGAGGCAAGAAACATTAAAGATAAAGACCACAAAAATTCCTTAGTAGTTGGTCTCCAAAGTTCTTCTAGGTGAAAGAAAAAAATCAGGAGTGGGAGGATAAGAGAAAACCATAATGAATGAGTAAGGGAGACAGGAGAATGATGTGTGACTAGGAGAAGGAAAAAGGAAACAAGGGTTTAAGTCTAAGTAAAGGCTTTTAGATAGAGAAGTTACAAGTGAAGTATATAGAGATCTATTAATTATGGATAAGGTTTGGGAATGAAAATGTAAGGGTTTGTAACAAGGTTAGGATTAACGAGGGGGATAGGGGCAAAGGAAACTGGTTAGGGATGTTTTAGATGAGCAAGGTCATGTACAAGGTAGAGAGAACCAAAGTTTTTCTCTTTAAGCATAAAATGCAAAATTAACTGATGTAATATATATTTATTTGATGGAAAATCAAATTAGGACAAAAAATGAAAAACATTTTATATTTTTATAAATTATCAAAGAATACAAAAATAGAAATTAAATATTCAAACAAATAGATTTTTATATCGAATTTGAGTGCAAAAATCAAAAACTAAAATTAAATCCAATGGACCCTAACTTTTTATCTAATGTTTATGGTTTTCACAAGTACTTTTATCCAATGTTCATAGTTCACACAAGTACTTGGCAGGAAATAGAAACCAGAGGTCCTATCTTCTTTCTATGACAAATCCATATCTAAAATAACTACTACAAACATCAAAATTAGGTTAGAGTCTAATCTTGCCTACCAGTAATAAGTTACAAGCCCATTAATATTGTGTTTATATAGCAGTTAACCTTGTCCAAAGATGGTTCTTTAGATGCCTTGACCCATTTGCTAACAATCTCAAAGATTATTTTGAAAATTGTACAACATCACATTACATTACTTATAATAAAAAACCTCACAATATAATTGATGATGTTCATAAATTGAATGTGATAATCATTAAAAAGTTGATAATTATTAACTCTATTTTGACCAAAAAGGATACCTTGACTTTTGTAAGAACACAATTACTAGTGAAGCAAAATAAAAGGAACATATGATGTTCTTAGTGAATCATGTTCCCCAACTCCCAGAATAATCTTTTACCAATTCTTCCTAAGATTTAGGTTAGCAAATGTTTAAAACATCATGATTTGATATATCATATCCTTTTTGTTAATAGACTCCACCTAAATATAGAAGTCCTATAATAATTCTATCAATGAAGAGTTTTGATAGTTTCTTGGTATCTTGTTTTGCCATTTGTATATGATTATTTTTCTAAATTGATAAAGCTAGGTGGTCCAAATAGTAGTTCCTGCTCCTTGAGAGCATGAAATCAAGTAAGTTATATGGTTGTTATTCATGTAATTGAGCTTCATATTGGAATGTTTGTCGTTTGACTTTTTTGTTAATCCGAGTTGATAAAAGGACAGAGTTTCAATCAAACCACGTTAACTCTTATTATTATTATCACCATTATTCTAATTTCATCATGCATCAGTAATGTCAGGGACATTTAGTTTCATTTATCTTTTTATTTTGTAAATTTTTATTTTTATTTCCTATTTTTAATTTATGTTTTTTAACAAAAACAAAAACTTATTTGGTTATTAATATCAATATAATTATATTTTTATTACTAATAATAATTAAATATTAGATCAAATTTAAAATAAACTATTTTTTTAAATTAATTAAGTAAATAATTTTATTTTTATCTCTTATATAATATTTACTAACAAATTATTAAAATAAATAATTAAATATGTAAAAAATTTATTTACTTAATATATATACATTTAAATATATATTTTAATTACTAAATTTAAATTTATTTCAAATTTACGTATTTTAAGATATTTAAATTTAAATTATATTTATTAAACAACTATTAAATTTGAAATATTTTATTTTTAAAATTTAAAATAATTAATAAATTTAAATTATTAAATTGTATTTAACACAATTCATATCAATAACTAACATTCAATAATTAAATAATATATGTTGTTTTTGTATAAGTTAAAAAATAATTAATAAGTGGTATTTTACATAATCAACCAAGTTCAATCTGCCATTGATATACTCTTACATCTTATAAATCAATTTAAAAACCAGACCCATTGAAAGACAATAAGTAAGATATGTGGCCAATGAAGAAAAACAAAATACACACTCCATAAATTTAAACTTAGAGTCGTTCATTATCATAGGTAATTACTCGAAGAAGAATATTGCTTTTGGTTCCATTCTTGTGATCTCCAAAAAGGTAATTAATCTCTAAAGTTGATGCATATTCCACCTCCCATCATCAATCAAGCAAGCCCTCTAATACTTTTGGGATTATATCTTAGAAACTACATGTTTATGTATATAGTAGCTCTAATTTCTGGTTTAGTTAATTCTCCACAAAGATACTAAATTAGGGCTATTACGCTCTACCTCTTTAGAACGTAGGAGTTTTCCCTTATTCCAAAAATTAAAGAGGTAAGGACCTCTTCGTTGGTGCGTATGTTGTTATGGAATCTTCTGAGATTCCTCTATTTCTAAAGCTCCTTAACACTTAAAGTAAAGGAAATGACATAGATTACTTGGTTAGCCTTAGGTATGTTCCTCAATCTTGAGAGCTAGTAGAGTATTTCCATAAAGGAATTCCCTGGACATCTCACCAAGCATATTTCATGAATCTTGTTCTAGATGATTGGGGAAAACTCAAATAGGAAAAATATGTGGTCTATGGATTCCTCATCCCTTTCATAGAGTACACATATAATGTCACTAGAGAGTTATGATCTAACTTAGAGAGCAATAATAAGAAGGAGCAACTAAGTATAATATTCTTGTGGAAAACTATAGGAAATCAGTCCACCCTTTGCCTATAATGATCTAACCATTCTCTAAAGATTCTACCACTAGATCTGCCAAGAGTTTGATTAAGGCATAAAAAGACATCCTACCTCCCAAATTTAGGTAGATAATTAAAAGTAAGGTGTAGTGTTTCCCTTGGGAAAGCACACCATTGACCTTCTTGAATAACTTATTTAACCTGGCTTTATTAGGGAATCCATTTTTGCATTGTAAAGCTTGGAGTATCCTAATTAAGGGCCCCTACCCGACACTATTATCAAGCCACAGAAATAACTTTTCCCAATTTCCAATCTTACAAGTGACATTAGGCTCCAAAATATCCATCAATTTCAATAACTAAAAGAGGGACTCTAGAGTAATGGACCATAAGTTATTACCTTAAGGATGTATATGTAGAGCACTATGATCCTAAGTGATTCGTTTTCCAAAATTACACTACATAATTTCTTTATCATAGCAATTTTGTTAGATGTACTGATAGAGTTTAATCCCAAACCAACCTCCTTTTTATGCTTATATACCCGTGCTTACTTCACCTTAGCAAAATATCCATTAGAATTAAGATTTCTCTTCTTTATAATTTTAATCATTTCATTAGATAATAACATGTTGGAAGACCAATAAATGTGCAAAGAGTTCAAAGTTAAATTAATGATTTGTAATCTTCCATCAACGGATAAAACCTTGTTTGTCCACATACTCAATCTTTTCTAAATTTTCTCCGCCAAAGGATAAAATTTTAAGAACTAAATCTTTCTAATAGTAACTAAAAGTCCCAAAAGGCACATGGGAGCTTGTTTCCTTTTCATACCAATGATTTGAGATAATCTTTTCTTCAAGTCCTGAAAAGTCTTTAAAAAGTTGCAATGTAGAGATTAAAAGCTCAACAGACTTGTAATGAGCCTTAGAGAATAGGTCATGTACAAAACACAAATTTATAGGAGCAACCTTCCTACATTTACTACAAAACTTAAACTCTTTGCTATTTTCAACCTTATGATTTAACAACTGAGTAAATACCTCCATACATTGTATAAAAAGGTAGGGAAATGAGATGCCCTTTTCCAAGTCTTGTAGAACTTTTAAATAGTTATATAGGAGTGCCATTTACAATAACTAAGAAAGAGGGGGATGTTATACATGCCTCTATCCATCTTATAAATTCACTACCCCCATAACTTCCAAGGACTGAATAATGAAAGCCCATTTAACATAATCAAAGTCTTTTTTAAAGTCCACTTTGATGGCACAGTTAGGGAACTCTTCCTTTGATACCCTCTCATTAGTTCCCGAACAATTAAGACATACTGCCCATTTGATATACCTTACATAAAGGCACTTTGATTATTAGTTATGAGAGAACCCATCACAACCTTAAGCCTATTAACCAGAATTTTGGAAGTCAACTGTACAAGAAGTTAGAGCAGACAATGGGCCTGAATTGCCCAAGATTCTTTGGATTAGCAGTCTTAGATTTCAAACAAATATGAGTTTTGTTAATCTCCTTAAAAAAAACCCCTTTAGAAAAGAACTCCAAAATAGTTTTCACCGTTGAGCCAACTTTAGACCATACTTTATGAAAGGACCCATTCCAAATTTCCCCTTCCGGGACCTAACTGAAGCCCTCTTGACAACCCTACAATAGCCCTCCAATTGATATCTAACTCAACTGAAGGATTCTCTCAAATCCAAGTCGTTCAATTGTTAAAGACTTTTTATACTCTAAAAGTTAAAAGCGCAAAAAAATAGTGGAAAATTTGCTAAACCCAAGTCTTAATTTGACAAATCCAGGGATCCCTCTTCTTCACATACTAAACCTATTGATCTAAACACCACCTTTATCTCTACGAAAAGCTCAACTTACATCCTCTTTAGCCAAAGATAAAGCACCTAAATTCATAACAACTCTTGCACTTATTGGGGTTCCAGAGGTTCCAAACCTGATAACAAAAACTACTTCTGAACCTTTTGAATATTTTGAGCAAACCATTACTTCTGAACCCTCTGAGTATTCTGAACAATCTTCTGATATTTTAGAATCCTCTTCAGATAAATCCGTACAGTTTGCTGATCTATCTGATCTAGTCCAAGTTATAATGACCATGCCTGTAGCTACTGAAGTGGACCAGATTTTTTTTTGGTAAATAAAAGAGCTAACAACTAGCTAGAGCTAATAACAGGATTAAGGTGCCGAGTGCGACTAACACCCATGTGATCATCGTTGAGAGTTGACATTATAACATCCAGGGGCTGTTGAAAAACTACCAAGCCCAAAGATACCTCAGGTCTGATCCGAGCCATAGCATCAGCTGTAGCATTCATAACATCACTCTAAAGTTCCCGCACAATCAACAAAACCTACTTTAAGTTTCTGGTTTACATTTGACGATTTTCTATAAATTAAAAAAAAAACAAAAGGTGAGAACGTTTTCAAGGCCGTAAGGTAAAAAGGAGAACAATAACAGACCACAGGATTGACAAAGCGATTAAGAATAGGGACGCAAATATGGAGTGGCCGCTCTCTGTGTTGGTTTTAAGAATATGGTTTACCAATTACCACTATTACACTAACATCTCCACTACCGTCCCATGACTATGACATTTCTTTATTAAAAAGTAAAAACACTGCGTTCGAAATGTGTCACTATTAGGCGGTCTAACCACGTGGTGTTGTCTTGGTCAATAATCTAGGAATCATACTTTAAGAAATACAAACATTTAAACATAAATATTGATTGAGATTGTGTACAGCAATTGTTGCAGTAGGATAAAAGATACAAGGAAGTTATCCTATCATGAAATCTTTTTGTATGGCATTGGACTTCGAAACCCAGCATCTAAGATTCCACGCTCTATATTATGAAATGAGGTCCACTCATTTGGTACAGAATATGTGGCTTAAAATGTTTTGGGGGCCGAAAAGTCCAAGGTTTAAAAGTCCTTGGCATTAACCACTGCCCACAGACGAGGAAAATCCAGATCCTTTGAATTCTTATACAATCTTTTGAAAACATCACTAATATAAGAGATTTAAATTTTAAAACTTCAACTAATATTAAATTATTATAAAATTAATATATAGTACAAATAAATAAATTTTAAAAAGATTAAAATAGTATATTGTCTTTATTTATATAAAAATTAAAATTTAATTTAAGAATAAAACTGTTAAATAAAAATTTAGTAATTTATAAAAATTAATTAATCGTAGGAATACCTACCTATACAAATATCTTCTTCAAATTGTACTTTTAAGATTAGATATAGTCAAATAGGATTGCTTCACACCAAGATCTTAGAAAAGGTTCCTTGTCAGGAGACCATTTACAGCTAAAACACAACTAGAACATAGATTTTCCGGAAATATTTAATCCTCTGTGGTGGGGTGGACTGCAACAAGTCCATCTTCCGAAATATTATCGCCGTTGATCTGGTCAAGAATCAGAACCAATCCCATCGCAAATGCTCCATCAAAACCAGGCTTTAAGCACAAAGAGAAAACGTCCTTCCCAAGTACCACGTTAGTGGAAGCATCCACTTTGCGTCTAATCTCAGCCACTGATACCTTTTCTGCATTGAGGATCATACATGATCTATTGGCGTATGAGCCTTCTATAGTGTACTCTTCTCCTGGGGTCCCATACACTTCCACGGTCACGCTGCACCGTCCGATTATTGATGATCTACGCACGCTAAATATTGGTTTCTTCCCGTCTGTTCTTTCTCCTGTATACCCTTCCCAACGGTGATGTAGACTCGGCCTCTGAGAAAGAAAATGTCACCGAGTTCACTCAGTATCCAACAAGTGAACAATATCATTGATGATAACTGATAAAGTTTAAAGCTTTTAAATTAACTTTAATATTTCATTTTTGACATCCAGTTGGAAATAAATTTTGCAAGGTTTTGTACAACTGAGGGCAACGACTCGTGGAGTGACTCAGCAGAAGCAGACATATGATTATGAAGATCTTATTGGAAATTTACTCGAATCCGATCCAAGCTCATTAAAGTAATTGCAAATTGAAGCAACATCATCAGATCCAGTGAACAGACACGATGCAAATTTTGCTAAACGAGAAACAAGATGATACATATGCACCCATCAAACGCAATGCCACTCATGTTCCCATTCTCAATCCGATTCATTTATTACTTTGTCTTAATTCACACAAGTGAGTCCACTCGGTGCGTAGACTAGCTAGTTGATAGAATAACAAAGCGTGAGAGACAGCGGAAGTACCTTTTTCCTTACGGTAAGAAGACATCGGCCATTGGCGTCCATGAGAACAACCTCGTCCTTGTCCCTCGTATCAGGACCATAAGAATCAACCCTGAACACCAACTCACCTTTACAATCATACACTGTGAATCCATCATTGGCAAAGAACAAAGATGTTTTAAGCACTGTTAGATTCTTCTCCTCTTCATATATGAACCCACCGTCCACAACCAACCCTGCCTCCATAATTTTCTTCCACGAAAACCTCCTTATTGTTTCTTATCAAACCCTTTTCAAGGTCTTCCTTCAAGCAAACAACAGGCGATACCTTGTGCGAGAGAGAGAGCTGTGAAACCTTAAGGAAACGCAGGTACTGAAGGGAAGATTATAATAGAGCTGTTACATAGAAAGAGAAGAGAGAGACAAAGAGACACGGACAAACCTTGGAGTCGGACGTGCTGTTTTTACTAATATTTAAGGCTCGTTTGATTTAACTTTTTTTAAAATTCTTTGTAATTATTAAATATTAATAAAATATTATTTTATTATTAATGATATGATTAATTACCCCCAAAAAAACTCAAAATTTTATAAATTTTTTAATTATAACCCAAACTTAAACAGTAGCAATAAAATTTTCAATTTTTCAATTTTTTCAATTCTGACAATAAAATGTTGAAACTTTTAATTTTCTTCAATTATAACTCGACATTATATATTGTTCTCTCAATGCGTTCAACCCTTTTTTTTTACATCTCAAACTACTCTTGCATTACAGCGAACTGCATCAGTAAGCTCTTCGTTTTTAGTTCGTTCTTCTGTTACCCTTAATGTGAAGATGTTAGGGCTGCGTAATCTGAAAATTGAAGGATGAGGCTATCGAGAAAACAAATTAAAAACAAAGAAAAAATTGAAATTAAAGTGTAAGGTTGCCAAGGCTGCGTAATCTAATTTAGGTCATTTTTAAACAATAACGTCGTTTTAATTATATTATTAAATGACGTCGTTTCATTAATTTTTATTTGTTGTATTAATTTTTGTTGACGTGTATTAATAGTTAGGGTTTCTGAAATACATGACAAGCCACGTTAGCAAACTTAACAAAAATACTAACGTCGGGCTAGAATTGAAAACTTGAAAGTTTGAGCACTTTATTGTTATTTTTTAAAGTTCGAACTAGAGTTAAAAAATTGAAAGTTTTAACATTTTATTGCTACTTTTTAAAGTTCAGTCTTATTATTGAAAATTTAACGAAAGTTTGGACTTTTTTTAATTCAAATTCAATAAGAGAATTATACAACGTAAATTTCAACATTAGTTAACATTTGTTTGTCAAATTAGATAACCTAAATTAGGACTCTCACAGACTTTCCTAAAGACTCTTATTTATCTAGATTGACATCAAATATCTTACAAAAGAATTTATTTAAATTTAGATATATGAATGCATAAAATCTTTTTCAATTTGAATGAATCTTTTACTAGCTAAACCTACTTTTGAAAATTTGAAATAAATATTCTTATTGTATGTTATGTTGCATAGGATATCATAAATTCTTTGCACACAATAGATCAATTGGAATAGGTGAAAACTAAATTCGTTGTGTGAGTGAGCTCCATTGGGTAAGAGTTGGGGGATTTTGGACATTTTAGGCAACAATGATTTGCCCCATTAGAAATGCTAATTCTGAATGATGCAGTTGCCCAATTTTAAATTGCAATTTGGTAAGCAATTCCAATCGCAAATCCTAGCTAAAAGTTGTGCTTTAAGAAATTGATAATAAAAATGACATTAATCTGCTTTACATAATTGGAATTGATTACTTAGAACTGTCTTTTTTAATTTATAAATATTTTATATTTTAATAAATACGTAAATAAATGTTTTAATAAATTAAGATTTGATATGAAAATAATTTATATTCATAATATATAAAATTATTTCAATCCCAACTACATTCAAATATTATAACTTTCTCTATAAATTATAATTATTTAACACACCATTGATCTTTTCTATATTCACTGTATAATTATAAAGATATTAGTATTTTTAGCTAATATTATAAAATTAAATTATATGTCTATAGGATATTTAACTTACTAATTCTATATAAATTTTATAATAATTGGTAAAAGAAATATAAATCAAAAAACATTTATTAAATAAAAATATTATATGACTATATTAGTAAAAATAATAGTTACATGTTATATAATTATATTAACAAAGTTCAAATTAAAGACTTTAACCTTTTCACATGTTTAACAATATGCATATTTAATAAATTATAATCATTTAACTTCTTCCCTATAACATCTCTTTTACAATTATAAGAAACTGAACGAATTTCATATTTTTACAATATCCAATTAAAGAAGATACAATTTTCACTATCTAAAAAGCCAAATGTCACAGTCGCACAATTGTGTTATTGATTTTCCCATTTGAAGACTCCATTAACACCCATATGTTTCCAATTTCAAAGTTGAAACCTTTGATTTTCTTCTTACCTACAAAATTAAAGTCGGTGGGGAGGATTGATTGGTGGCATATTTTAAAGAAAGTTGAACAGGACAAACTGCAACAGCTGGAACTACACGCACACCTGGTTAAGACATAGGAGTTTTCTTTGCAAATCAGAAAATGCCTTCAACTATTCACCAAGGCGATGGATGAAGTCAAAACCTACCGAGGGATGAAGTCAAAACCATCTCCTCGGAGAGAATGGATTTTGGGGCTGAGGCTCAAGGTTTAAGTAATTAGGTAGTGAGCAAGCTGACGAGATTGTTCATCTCCTTTCAACTTTTGCTCTTTTACGTCATATACCAGAAAGAATATTATAATCATCGGACAACACGTAGTCAGAAAGGGACATCTCTTGAATCTTGATAGAGTTTTGTTCACATTGGGTTTTTACTTTTTTATGAAAGTTACAAGGGTTGGTGGCCGCAGAAACATAAACATGGCGATGGTTTTTGTCGGATCAAATCAATGATATTTATAAAAGTAAGGCAGTCCAAAATATCTTTTCATTCATTACCATGAAGGATAAAGATGCCTTTTTCCTGGTTTAGTTCATTCTTACTTTTTATGATTTATTATATTCTATTAAATAAATATAAACTCCTTAGTTTTTGAAAATAAAAAAGAAAAAGAAAAAGTACATTCATTTAATAAATTATGATAATTTTTAAAGAAAATTTAAGTCTTATAAAGAAAATATGTTTCTTTGAAATAATAATAATTATTATTATTATTAATCATATCAGCATCATCTTTCTCTCCTCTTTTCCATTTTGTACTTAGTTGGCTCTATACTTTTTCGGGTAAATACATGAGACAAAGAACTTGATTATTCATTTCCGGAAGTGCAAAAGCTAGCAATGAGATCATCAAAGCTATTGGAGCAGTCAACTAGATAGGTGGTCAGAGAGATTGACAAGATGATAGTACAGTCCCTTGTTACCAATAAGCTTGGCAAGGATTAAGACTCAAAAAAAAAAAAAAACTATAAGATTGCAGACATTACGCTCAATTCTTGTTTTACCAGGGCTGTCTATCATTTTTTGGCACCTGTAATTGCACATCACAGCAATGCTGGCAACATACTGTATGTTCGGGACATCTATCGTTTCTTCGGTACTTGCTGTTTCCACCTGGCAAAAGGGCCTTAGCCATGCGATGACAATTCTCCAGCCACTGCCACGCACACGCAATACTAACACCTTTATAAAACAATCTTTAGCCACATGTATCTCCAACAGAAGCAGCAAACCCATGCCCAAGCTATCTTTATCAAGCAAATATGCAGCAACAATCGGAGCACGTGAGTCTCAACGCCTCCACCGCATCAGCCACCACCACATATAGCATTGAGAAAGAAAGGCTAAGAGACAGGAAAGTGAGAGAGATGGTAGCAGATCAAAGAAGACTAGTGGAGGTACCCTACACGGCCTCCTTGGCTCACACAATGAATGCTTTGATTGCCAACCAAGTGGTCGCCTTGCCAGTGGCTGCACCACCAAGACAGTGGATTGGTGCTGGTGGGTCAATGATCATGGAGTCTGATAAGCATACAGGAGTAGTAAGGAAGCACTACATAGGGATGGTTACTATGGTAGATATCTTGGCACAAATTGCTGGTGATGATCAAATGAATGGTGGCGATGAAATGTCTGATCTTGACAAGAAGATGTCCGTCCCTGTGTCTTCCATCATTGGACATTGTCTCGAGGGCCTTAGCTTGTGGACACTAAACCCCAACACTAGGTGTGCCTTGTCTCTCATACGTTTCGATTTAACTTTAGTACTCAATCGATATAAATTCACGTTCACTCTATTGACAATTGTCTTGCTCTCAATTTCAAACCTGCAGCATCTTAGACTGTATGGAAGTGTTCAGCAAAGGAATCCATAGGGCTTTGGTACCTGTAGACGGCAACTTGGAGAACGTCTCAGGAGTTGAGCTTGTAGAGTCGGCTTCCAGCTACCGAATGCTTACGCAAATGGACTTGCTGAAGTTCTTGAGGGATAATGCTTCTGACATCCAAGGTATATTATCAAGGAATGTGTGGGAAACAGGGGCCGTCAACGAGACTGTTTTCGGAATTACCGATCACACAAAGGTCATTGATGCCATTAAGTGCATGAGAGCTGCTCTGCTCAATGCAGTTCCTATAGTTGTGGCCATGAATTCCCAAGAGGATGATTCCAAGCAGCTTATAAATGTACCCGTCTCCTCATTCCCTTTCTTTTTGACCTCTCATCTTATGTTCACTCTCACTAATCAAACTCTCCAAGCCAGTCAATTTGCCTTACCCTTTCTGTTATTTGATGTTTACCAGGGTAAGCGCAGGAAGCTAATAGGGACATTTTCTGCAACAGACTTGAGAGGATGTCATTTATCTTCATTGCAAACGTGGTTACCTTTAACAGCCCTGGAATTCACAGAGCACATAGCGGCTGCACCAATACATGTAGCTCCCTCTTCTACCAATCTTTCACCTAGGGAACTCGTAACCTGCTATCCTGACTCGCCTCTCGGTGAAGTGATTGACATGGTTGTTAGCAAACATGTTCACAGAGTTTGGGTCACGGATCGCCAACGCCTCCTCCTTGGACTTGTTTCTCTTACAGATATAATCAAAGTCATAAGGGCCTCACTTGTGGATCCTATGTAATGTGAAGTGGGCCAATGTATTGTATATAAGTTTGTGGACTTATCGTAGCAGTGTGGCAGAAATTTCTGCGCAGTTTTAACCATAGTTGATAGTATTATGCTAATGCTAATAATGGGAATTACTATTTTTCTTTCTATTGATAGAAAACTGCACAATCCATTTCATTAAAATAACTTCAGATTATAGGCAATGATAATCATCGAAACAAGTGACTTTGAGATGCATGAGTACCGACTCTTTTGCTTCGAAGAGATGAAACAAGACTCGGAGCATGTAAAAAAAAGAAGGCACAAAGGAAAATTCAACTGCCAGCTAATATGAATTTATATAAAATATCAATTCGTTTCATAAATTTATTCATAGTATCAGAGCTACATGACCACTGTCAATGGATCCTAACTTTGGCTCATCAACTAGTAGCCAAAATGCTTCATAATCTTCCACCCTTTTTCTTGATTTTCCCATCTTAGTAAAGACACTAAACTTTAATCTTCCTATTAAGCTTGATAGGCAGAACTTTATCAACTAGAGAGTGCAAGTACTTGGAGTCATAAGAGCTTTTGAACTTGAAAGTTTCGTCACCATTGCACCTCCTCCTTAGTTCATCATCGCAGACATAGATCAAGCCACCGAAAACCCAGATTACAAAGCATGGCAAAGAACAAATTATTTGTTACTATGTTGGCTACTCTCAACCATTGGAGAAGAAGTGATCCGACAGGTAAATCATTCTAACTCATCCTACTAAGTATGACAAATCCTGAAGAGTCTTTATGCTCAAACTTCCATGGCTAGAGTCTTGCAACTCAAACATAAACTCTCAACAATTAAAAAGGGATCACACACCATATCTAAATATATACAAAAAGTTAAAACTATAGGAGATTCACTCCAAATTGCAGATATGTCATCACAGAATATGAACTAACATTAAGTGTCCTCAATGGTCTTGGTCATAAATATGATCTTGTTTTGTTTTATTTAATGCACTCCAAGAAAATTTCAACTCTACAAGAAGTACAATACTCTCTCATGATGCATGAAACAAAGATAGAACAGTTAAATACAATTGCTCAAGCAGATATTTCATCACCTGCTGCCAACTTTACAACTTACAATAGCAATAACCAGAACCGAAACAATAAAGGTGGAAGTGGTGGATTTAGAGGAAGAGGATCTCATGGAAGAGGAGGTAGATGGAATGGGAATCGAGTTTTCTATCAGCTTTGCCACAAGCTTGGACAGAGGCACTAAAATGTTACAAACAGTTGGACATATCGTGGTAAGGTAATACTACACAGTTATCGAAACAAAACAACTTCACTCATCAAACTATATAGGACAATGCACAATGTTACCCTCAATCTTACTTGGCCCTCAATCAACAAGGTATCCCTCTTCTGAAGCAGTCAATGACAGTACATGGTTTGTAGATAGTGGGGCTACAAATCATGTAATAACATACCTCAACAATCTTTCAATCCACTCAGAGGGTGGTGGCAAAGACCAACTTACTATTGTTAATAGTAATTCTCGCCCTATTGCTAATGTAGACTCATCTCACATACTTTTCCAAGACAATATACACACACCTCTTGCATTTAAACAATTCCTGCATGTTTCAAATATGACCAAAAATTTACTGAGCATATCTAAACTTACCAAAGCTGACAAGAGTTTACTAATGTTAATTGTTTGTTTAAGGACAAGATAACATGGAAGGTTCTGCTCAAAGGAGTGCTTTGAGATGGCCTATATAGTCTTCAAGCTACCAATCCACAAAACAAAACCAGGCCAGTCATATAAACACATGATGTTCATAGGTTTAGTGATTCTCGTTTTTCAAAATACATAGATTTTTCCTTTTCAAAAGATAGCCATTGTGAGGTAAATTTAACACAAAAAGAATGTTGATGTTTGGCATGCCAAATTAGAACACCCTTCCAACAGTATATTGAAACAAATTCTGAGTTCAATGAAGTTCAATATTAATCTAAACAAATTTTCCTACTATGATGCTTGTAAATAAGGAAAATTGCATAAATTACCTTGCAAATACATGACATAATAGCTCAAAATCCATTAGATATTATATATTCAAACATTTGGGAATCCTCTCCATATCTCTCAACTGAAGGACATAAATACTACCTCATTTTTGTTGATGCTTGAAACAGGTTTACCTGATTTTATCCCCTAAAATTAAAATCAGACATACTGTTAGTTTTTATTAAATTCAAAGCTAATATTGAACTTCAATTAAACATAAAGATCAAAGTTTTTCACACTAATATAGGAGGGGAATACAAATTCCTATTACCTTACCTTACACAATATAGGATACAACCACGTTTTAGCTATTCTTAACTCAACAACAAAATGGAAGATTTTGACTTTTTTTTTACTAAACACAGTTTAGGATTTAATGGAAGATTTTGACTTTTTTTTTGTCTGCCTTTATCTTTTTATGTGCTTATCAAGGAGTGGGCGTATCCGTTGTTTAGATTGGAGAAATTCTAGCTTTTGTGAGACTTGAAGCACTCCTATATTTTTTTTATGTTCCAAGGATGTGATGAGTACATGAATTGCAATCCATAGATTGTGCACAGTTAAGTGAATAATAAATATTAAATTGTGGGAAGACAGTGCATTCTGTGATAACTAATAGCATACTTGTGAAGATAGCTTTCCGGTTTACTGTTTTATGCTATTGGACTTAGAAATGTTTGCTTCTTTTTAGGAGCTATGCTCTATGTTAATTTGGATTTAAGTCAGGTTTTAGCTTGGCTTAGTTACCTCTCTAGATCTTAGAGGACTCGTGGTGAGATGAGATGCAGGAAGCAAAAGGAAAAAAATTGGCCTTGTTTGTTGGATCCGCCCGGGGACCTTGGGATCTATATATATATATTAATCTTTCATTTAAGTTATTCACATATTATAGCGGAAATGATGAATCATTTACTATTTTCATGTTTGAAGTTGAGTCAACAGTTCCCATTTTCTAATTAATGTATTTGTTGGATTCTCAATTTGCATCAGGATTAGAGGAGGAAATTGGAGCTCTGCAATTAGAAGTATGGCAGCGATTTTTTTTTTATATCCACTTTTACGTTACTGGTGTTAGATCTCTTGAGTTTTTCCTTGTGTTAGTAAAAGAAGCTTGTTGCGGAAATAAAAAGAACTGTGAAGATAGGGAATGAAAATTAAGACCTTGAAGAAAATTATTTAGACGAGCCACAAAATAATGAGATAAATGATGCGAGAGCACATATTGCAAATCTTTTTGTATTACAACAAAATGTATAATTTATTATATATTTAACTATTTACTCAATTTGAATATTTATTTTGAGATTATAATATTATTTAGCTTTTTTATATGTTTTAATATTTATTTTTCATATTAGTTTTATTTCCTACAAGAAAATAAGACATCTCTTTAAATAATTTCCTACAAGATGGTTATCTAAAATTTCCTACAAAATGGTTATCTAAGAAATAGGTAACCGTAAGGTATAAATGAGACATCTCTTATAGTAGTGTGAATTAAACCTCAAAGTCTACAGCAGTGTTTGCCTGATACATGTATCAATTTGAAGTCATTCAAAGCATGAAATTATTGATGTCACGATTTAAATGGAAGCGAATTTGTCAAACAATTGTAAAGTAAATGTAAACCCATTCTATTCTTGAAAGACCTAATAATAATTGAATTCTTTCAAATCTAATGTAAACTTAATATATTGTGCTTTGCATATTATTTAATATACTTTAAATATTATTTATATGCATAATAATTTTTATTATAAAATAAAATATAGTTAAAATTAATAAAAATATTTTTTATTTTTATGTTGCTAAACGTAAGAAGCTCTTTAAACAAAGTTAATTTTTAATTAGCAGTCAAAGAGTGAACTAACTAATATAAACTCATCCGAAGAGTCACTAATTGCCTTGTGATTCGTAAAAGAACAATTCCGCGACACATATCAACGGAGTTCCTAACCAAAAGCACGAGATCTCCAATTGATTATTATTTTTTGTTTTTTACGTTGAATTGTACCATAAATTAGGTTGCACCGTCCACACAAGGGCCCCAACACTTAACGGCACATTTCATTTCCACATCTCCACGTTCCACAGGCCACGCACGAGCCTCTTATTCGAAGAAAGACCATTAAGACTTAGTTGAAGACATTAATGCCTATGCTTTGAACAAACCTAAGAACCTGACCAAGAAATCTGAAAAACACAACGGAATCCGAACCTCTGATTCTCGTCCACCCATTTCTTTGCTTTCTCCGCCTCTTGTCTCTGTCCCACTCGACTCTTCTTTCATCTCTTTGTTTTTATACTGTTCTTCACTTCCACAGTTTTTCCACGTCTTTTTCCTCAGCATCTTGTAATTTTTAACTCGACAGGCCAAACCATGACTGCCGCCACCATCACCACCACCGCTGCTACTACGATCTCCACTCCTAACAACCGTAAAAAGACCAAAGCCAGTAATGCCGTTAACGGTGCGGCCAAGAGGGTTGACGACGTCAATGCTCTTCTTTATGGTGGGGTTAGTCCCTCCTTTTTGACGTGGACGTTGGGTGATGCTGTGAATGTGGTCAAATGTCATTGGTTACCGTGCTTTTTGGCTTTTGGGTTGCTGTTTTTCATGGCCGTGGAGTACACGCTCCGGATGATCCCCGCCGCATCGCCACCGTTCGACTTGGGTTTTATTGCCACCCGCGCTCTTCACCGTCTGCTGTCATCGTCGCCAGAGCTTAATTCTTTGTTGGCCGGTCTAAATACGGTGTGGTACATATTAACTTTGCGTATGAGAATTTATATAGGAAGTTTATTGCTTTCCGTAAGCTTATTGATTATGGAATTGACCAAAGAACGGCATAGAAAATAGCAGCATGTAATAGCTAGTTTGGAACACTATCAATTCTGTTAGTTGGTTTGGTAATATGAAGATGCAAGCAAGCACATGGAAATTGAGCTTCTTTAATAAAAACAAGATCTTTGGTTCTGAATTTTTAATTTTGATTTTCATGGTTAGGTGTTTGTGGCAATGCAAGCGATATATATATTGTGGGCATGGCTAATAGAGGGCAGACCACGAGCTACAATCTCCACTTTGTTCATGTTCACTTGCCGTGGAATTCTTGGTTACTCCACACAACTTCCGCTTCCTGTGGTACACTGTTAACATGTTCTGCATTTTCTTGGACTATAACTTTCAAATTCCACTAAAATTCATTGCTTCTTGTGAAACTTTTTCCATCTATCTTACTGCTATATCAAGTCTGATATTAATGTTTGACGAAGAAATGGAATGATCGAATCCCATCTTGGCAATACACACGAGCTAGCATATTAATTGTTAGGAGCTGTATAAAAGTCGTTTCCTTTTATCACAACTTCTAAATGGCAGTGATTTTTTTTTCTATTTTTTGGTGTCATTCTCAGGAATTTCTGGGGTCAGGAGTGGACTTTCCGGTGGGGAATGTATCTTTCTTTCTGTTCTTTTCCGGACATGTTGCCGGAGCAGTGATTGCATCACTTGACATGAGGAGAGAACATAGGTGGGAAATGGCATGGACATTTGATTTGCTCAATGTTCTTCAAGTCATTAGGTTGCTAGGCACAAGGGGTCACTACACGATTGACTTAGCTGCAGGTGTAGGCGCTGGCATACTCTTTGATTCACTAGGTGGGAAATACGAAGACAGCAAGAAAAAGGATGCAACGAGCCGTTGCTTAGGTGAAAGCTAAAAGAAAGCGGTATCACACCAACCTTTGTAAATAATTATGTCAAAGAAAACTTCAACTTTTGTGTTTCTGTCTGGTTGTTTTAAAATTAACCTGTGATAGTGGGTAAGAGGGTGAAATGAAGCAAGCAACTCAATGGTCTTCACTTTGTGTATAGTTCATCATGAAACTATTGTACACAATTAAGCAGAGGCCACTTATGCAGCTTATTAATAATAATTCATTGGCTTTACATTTCCTGTTAAAAAGATTCGTTTGGAATAGAATACGACTAATAAAACTTGAAGCGCTGTTAAAGAAAAAGGGTTTTGAAAAGATCCACGCAATGCATGCGTCGAAATGATATCTACCACTTGGTGGTGGTGTCGTGCGGCGGATGACAGAAGATCTGGAACAGAGGACTCAAGCGGGTCAGAGTTCATTTACAGCTCGGTTACTGAGTTGTCCAATTCTGTACGAAATCTCTCCTTTAATTTTGCAAATTGCCTTAGTTTTCGTTCCACTTTTCAGTTAATACGTATTAATATTATCTTACTTTTTAATTCGCATGATTTTGATTGAAATCCCCAAGTAAAAATAACGTTAAATTAAGCGTATGATATATAAATATTTTATTAAATATGAATGAAACAATTTTTAAAAAAGTTGTTCGATAAAAAAATGTATACAAATTCTAGATTATTTACACTTTTATTTATTTTAATTTCTTTCATATTCATATATATAGCTTTTACAAAATTATACGGAATAATTTTCCTATTAAATACTTTTTAAAATTTTTACCAACGGTGCAATAGATTCTAACACTTATACAAATTTTCAGGACAAAATTTTAAGCAATAATTTTAAAAACTAATAACTTAACATAATTTTTTTCACTGATTGAGGTAAATAGGGATATATTTTTATAAATGGTGATATCTAGTATTACAAAGTAAAAAATAAGAGATACATTGATCTTTTTCTCATAGTTCAAGATATTTGATACAATTTATCATAATTTTTTAATTATAAAATAAATATTTCAAAAGTTTTATTCTGATATTAAAATAAATATAATTAACAAAAAATATTTATTAAACAAATGGATAATATCATAAGTAAAATACAATCAACTAATTAGCCGTAAGATACAAACTAATAATGAGCTCTTCAATCTCCAAGTGTTGCATTGGGGTTAGAATAGAGCCTTTAAAAAAAAAATAGAATAGAGCATATTTCATGTTGTTGGTAGGTCCTAGTCAAAGCTATATAATTGATTAAACTACTTAGGATGAGAAAAGAACTGCAGCAATTGAGATGGGAATAAGCTTCTCTATTTGATAGCAGCACACAACTTATATACAAGTGGAATTCAATAACTCCTCCTAAAGATCAGGATAATAACAATCCATGATTATAACATGATCAAATAAAATCAAAACATAATATTAGAAAACCAAAATGCATGGAATGTCAAAACAGAATGAAATATCAAACAGCCACGTAGCAAGCTTCTATCCATGTGCCCATTAAGTGGACGTAAAGGCTCAGACACGATACTTGTAATTGGGCTTGGGCAAACGAAGGGAACGTCGTGGCACAACAATACTCTTCCCTTTGACAATAACCTTGTCCTCAAGGTTGAAAACAGAAACTGATCCTTGACCAGCTGCAAATCCTCCCACGTGGGATTTCGATCCACACCGAATCCAACGAGTTTCCAAGACAATTTTAGGTTCCAGTATCACAGCTCCATCATCAGTCATAGATGGAAGGTCCGAACTAGCGACAATCTCAATACCCACTTTCTTTTTAAGTAGTGGTACATGGAAGACAGGGTGAATACGTGAACTCGATGGAAGTTGTAATTTGTAAATGACACGACCAATCTTCTCAGTAACAGGGTAAGGACCATATAATCTACTTGCAAGCTTGTGGTAAGCCCGTTGGAACACAGATTGCTGACGATAAGGGTGTAACTTAAGGAATACCAGATCACCAACCTAAAATTCAATATCTCTGTGCTTAGAATCCACTTGTTGTTTCATCCGATTATTAGCGACATGAAGGTTGATTTTGAGTTGCTTTAACAGCTCATCTCGTGCTATCAAATTATGATCCACTTTATTGACAGGGCATTGCCCAGCAATATAATTAGGAATTGTTGGAGGAGGGCAGCTGTAAAGAGATTGGAAAGGGCTTATACAAGTAGAGGCATGGTATGTGGTATTGTACCAGTATTCAACGAAGGCAAGAAAGAGAGCCACCTACGAGGCTATTGATACACAAAACTAGGCAAATACTATTCAAGATATCTGTTAACTACCTACGTGTGTTCGTCGGTCTGCGGATGATAGGATGAACTCATCTTCAATTGAGTGCTTGACATTTTGAAAAATTCCTGCCAAAATCGCCTGATAAAAATTGGATCTCGATCGGAAATAATCGTCTTGGGAAAACCATGAAGCTTCACAACTGTATCAATGAACTTCCCTGCTACAATCTTTGCTGTATAAGGATGAGTAAGTGCCACAAAATGAGCAGATTTACTCGACCTATCAACTACCACCAAAATTGAATTCTTCCCATTGGATGTTGGCAATCCGTCAATAAAATCCGTTGTAACATCATCCCAAAGTTGGCATAAAATTGGCAATGGTTGAAGAAGATCAGCAGGTGACAAATTTTCAATTTTAGTTTGTTGGCATACCTCATATGCAGCTACATAATTCTTTATGAATTTGTGCATAGAAGGCCAATAAAACCATTGTGCCAAACGTTTATATGTCCGCAAAACCCCTGAATGTCCATTGGTGAGTTGTGAAATTCTTTTAGAAGTTGATGTAGTAATGATGAGCTAGGCGGCACTACAACTTTATTCTTGTAGCAAAGCAAGCCATTATGCCAACTTTAAGGCTGTCCAGGACTTTAAGTAGCTAATTTCTCAATTTTCTACATGTAATCTTTTGCTGCACTTTTGATGTCATCCCATAATGAAGTTTGAGAAATAGAAATTGCATCAAGGTGTGGACTACCAACCATTCGTGATAATGCATCGAACGCATTGCTCTCCTTTTCTGGCTTATACTGGATTTCATAATCATATCCCAACAATTTGGCTACCCACCGTTGCTGCTTAGGAGTTATAATGCGTTGCTTCGATAGGTGTTTGAGACTGCGTTGGTCCGTATGGATATAAAACTTCCACCCAAGCAAGTAAGGCCTCCATGTTTTAATTGCTTAGAGGATAACCAACATCTCTTTGGCATAAACTGACCACGATCGCTTTGTCATGCCCATTGTTCGACTCATGAATGCAATTGGGTACCTTGCCTGAGTCAAAACTGCTCCAATTCTGTCACCGAAAGCATTAGCTTCTATATTGAACGGCTCAATGAAATTTGGCATAGCCAATGTTGGTGTTGTAGTCATAAGAGTAATAAAAGCATTTTCGGCTTTAGAACTCCACCCAAATTGGCCCTTTTTCAATAAATTAGCAAGTGGTCTTGTGATGGCACCATAGTTGCGGATGAACTTTCTGTAATAACCTGTAAGACCTAGAAAACCACGTAATTCAGAAATGTTAGTAGGCTTAGGCCAATCCACTATAGTTTGGATTTTCCTTTGATCAATCTGAACACCAGCCAGAGTAACAATGTGACCCAAATACTCAAGTTCTTGCAATCTAAAGGCACATTTGAAAGCTTCACAAAAAAAAGTATTGCCTTAATATTTCTAAAGTTGTCTTCACATGTTCAAGATGTGCATTCCAATCAGGGCTATAAATTAGGATGTCTTCAAAAAAGACCAAAATGAATTTGCGAAGGTGAGGGCAGAAGATGGAATTCATAATGGCTTGGAAAGTCGACGGGGTGGTACAAAGGTCGAAAGGCATGACCAAGTATTCATAATAGTCATTGTAGGTATGAAAGGAAGTTTTATGTATATCAAGAGGATGTACACTGATATGTGCTTAATTGTTAATATTTTTAATTATTTTCACTTAGCAATTATTGACATAAAAATGCTTAAGATACACGTACCTGGTAATAACCAGCTCTCAAATCAGGTTTGGTGAAATATATGGCTCTATGAGGTTTGTCCAACATGTCTTCCACAGTGGGTATCGGAAACCTATCTTTAATGGTGACAACATTTAGTGCTCTGTAATCAATATAAAAGCGCAAAGATCCATCTTCTTTTTACTAACAAAATAAGAGATGAGAAGGGACTGGTACTAGGTCTAATCAGCCTTGATTCTAACATATCTTGAACTTATTTTTCAATTTCAGCTTTTTGAAAATAGGCATACCTGTAGGGTCTCACATTGATTGGCTCAGTTCCTTTGATTGAACCCAAGTTTATCTTGTTAATTGGCCTCATTTTCTTAATTGTTATGCACTCGTTGACTCCTAATTGAT
>JAOQMR010000001.1:20220499-20231708 GCA_027563865.1 Erythroxylum pelleterianum
CAAGATTCCAAGCTGATCCTAGAGAGTCTCATTATATTGCTGTTAAAAGAATTATGAGATATCTCGCAGGTACTACTAATCTTTCTTTAATGTTTGAGAAAGGTAAAGATTTCGGGTTAGTTGGGTATTGCGATGCTGATTATGCCGGAGATAGAATCAACAGGAAGAGTATAAGTGGAGGTTGCCACTTCCTTGGACCAAATCTGGTTTCATGGTCAAGCAAGAGGCAAAGCTCGATTGCACTGTCGACCGCCGAAGCCGAATACATGTCAACAGCAAGTTGTTGTTCTCAGATATTGTGGATGAAGTATCAATTGGAAGACTACTCCATACAAGAAGAGGAGATTCCGATATACTGCGACAACACCAGCGCTATCAGCTTGTCAAAGAATCCTATACAACATTCGAGGGTGAAGCATATCGAAGTCAGACAACATTTCTTGAGAGATTATGTTCAACAGAGGATCGTCAGTTTACAGTTCGTAGATACAAAGTATCAATGGGCAGATATATTCACCAAACCTCTAAGTGAAGAGCGCTTTAAAGAAATTAGACGGAATCTCAACATGGTAATGCTGAGTGAGCAATCGTCTGATTTTTTCAAAAGACAAGACAGATAGACAGAGAAGTTAACGGATCAATCGTCTGATTTTTTCAAAAGTCAAGACAGATAGACGGAGAAGCTAACGATGTTAGTTGAAGACGGTTTCAAATGAAAAACTTCTCTTACAAGAAAGAGTTTTCGAGGGAAAAAGTTTTCAGATCATTGAGAAGTACAATCGTTCTACAATTCGCTATAAAATCCCTAAAACTGACCTTTGGGATTTCTACCGAGTTCAGAAACTGCTATTTTCTCAAAAACTCTCTGAAATTTCTTCAAGCAATCCCTACTCAATCAGAATCAGAAAAATGAACATTAAGCCTCTTTTGCGAGTTGAGCCAGGATCAAACTGGGGAAGATTAGTGAACTTCGAACAGCTAAGAAAAGACGATATGGACATAGAGCTGGAGATTATAGCGGCCGAATAGAGAAACTTCTTTCAGATTCGGGAAGAAGTCTATCTTCAGGAGCTTTATGAGTTTTGGAAGAATACTCAATAGGTAGGAGATACAATCGTGTCTTATGTGGACAAAATGTCTGTTATAGTAACGAAGGAGTTACTGGAGAAGGTAATTGAATGTCCGATGGATGGAGTTCAACTCACTAACAAGGCGAAATGGATGGTAAAGCTAAAGATGAACGAAAATGTAGTCAGTCGTCAACTTTATGGACACAACGACCCAATAGAAAGGAGAGCCTCAGGTTGGTGCCGAAGGCTAGGGTATTATTTTCCATTATGTTTGATTGTATTTTACCAAGATTGGGTTCTCTCCATCAAGTCACAACACTGGATGAACACTGTATCTTTCATCTTCTAAACCATCACCCTATAGATTTACCATTTTTGATCTATCAGTATATGGTAAAGTCAATAAGAGATACGAACACCTGTCCTTATGGGATGTTGTTAACTAGAGTGTTCAGAGAATCTGGTATTAAATTGGAATGGGGAACCAGAATCAAGAAGTCTGTGAGAAGCTACATCGATTCTACGTCTATAGCAAAAATGTCAACCAGAGAAGAAACAGAATCTCCAAGGGTAGCAAGAATTGAGGGGGATCGTACATTGAAGAAGACACCCATGAAGAAATCAAGGTGTCATTCTCAAGAGACAAAGCCTACATCTGTTAGAATCGTTGAAGAAGGTACGCTGAAGCGAAAAGGGGAAACACTCTTAAGTGACTTTCCAAAGCAAACAAGAAGGTCACCAAGAGTACGAAATGTACCTCAGAGAGAGGATAGGCAATCCAAAGAGTCCAAATTAGTAAAGGATTCTGACTTGCGTGCACCAAAGGAAACAAGATCGTTAGTCTCAATCCTGAGAGAGGATGCATCCAAACAGGCAGAAGAGACTGAAAAGAAAAGGAAAGTTGAAGTTGAGAAGCAACTCAAAAGTCACCGAGGTTGAGAAAGGTTAGTGCGAGAAAAGAAGGAAGCCCGTCGAGAGAAATAACTACAACAGAGGTCAAGCAAGATGACAATACTTCTGTTGTTGCTGAAGTTCATTTGGAAAAATCTGTTACTAATATTGAGGATAGTCATAATGTGACTGATAATCCTATTTTTGAGAAAGTAGTTTCTACTACTATGTCACTCAATTAATCTGAAGAAATCAGATTGTTTCCGATGTTAGAATTAATCAGCAAGGAGAAGGTCGTCACCACTATTATTCAAGAAGTCCAAATAGAACACAGTGTGCTAAAAACTGTCCCAGTTTCTCTCCTACACAGAAAAATGATGGAAATCAGATTAATGGTGAAGGAAGAGAAGAGGATAAATTCAGTAATTATCAGGGAGAAACCGAGGAGAATAGTGAAACCTCAATTCAAACCTCTTGTGTTTGATAACTGCATTATGTATCTGTTGGATCCAGGTTACAAAAAATTTTGTGCTCAACTAAAGCGTTTTGCAAAGGAACCTTATCCACCAGAGATAACAGAAGAGCCTCCCACTATGTATCCAATTCAGGAGAGCACGGTGATTATGGTGGTACCGGATTTTCAACCACCATATTATGCAGAACCTGATATGGAGAAAAGGAAGAAGAAGTTACATCCAGAATTTGTCTTGGATGATATGTCGATTGAAGAAATTGCTGAACAAGTACGTCTGATTGATGAAGCATGTGAAGTTCAGAGGAACGCAAGTGCGATTTGCGTGTATCAAGATCCAGGAACAAGTAAGAGTAAAGTCTCGGATGGTGATCCAGTAGGAGGAGCACTGAGGGAGTGTCAGTATAATCCTCTCAAGATTGGAGCTTTGGAATGTTCTTATTTTGTTATGAAGATCATTCTGAGAGAACGACCATTATGGGACTTCACTTTATTTGAGGAAGTCCTACCTTGGTTTGTGAAGACATTTCCAAGACTACCTGTTCCTTATGACCTTGAACTTCCAGAGCCAAGCTTACCTGTTCCTCCTCCTCTCCTCCAACTGATTGAACAAATTGCGCCAACTAAAGATGCGTATGCTACAACAGTTGCCATTATGGAAAGACCAACTGAAGATGCTTACTCAACTACAGTTACCATTGTTCCTGCATAATCCAAAGACAAGGAAGTACAACTGAGTGCAACTGAACCATTATCTTTAGAGCAGAAAGTTGACAAGTTGCTCAAAGATATGAAGAAGGTGAAGAAATTGTTGAAGAAGCTAGTGAAGCTATCTATTCCATAACCTTGTTTTGATTTCTAAAAAATAGGGGGAGAAGAGAAAAAGCAAAGAAGAAACAGAAACAGGGGGAGAAAGGCGAACTGCAAAAAGCAAAGCATTTGAGATCAGTGAAGTGAAAGGAAAAGACTTTAAAGCAGAATTTCTGATTTTCTGTTGTTGTCGATTTTTTTGTTAAGGAGCTTTTCACATTTTTCTAATCAATATTTGTTATCATCAAGAAAGGGGAGAATGTTAAGTTAAAATTGACTTTACGTATTGAATGATTTTGATGACAACCAAAAAGAACAAAAGCAAACGAAATATACCTTTAACAAAAATCAGATGAAGCAGAAAAACAGACGGAAGCTTAGTAAAAAAACAGACAAAGAAAAAGCAGACGGAAACTTAGTACAAAAGCAGACGAAGCAAAAGCAGACAGAAGCTTAGTACAAAAGCAAACGAAGCAAAAGCAGACGGAAGCTTAGTACAAAAGCAGACGAAGCAAAAGCAGACAGAAGCTTAGTACAAAAGCAGACAAAGCAAAAGCAGACGGAAGCTTTACAAAAAGCAGACGATAGCTTATGCGAAGCAAAAAAATAGACGATACGGAAAAGCAGACGGAAGCGAAAAGCGGGCGAAAGTATCAGTCTATGGAAGTTACAGAGCGCAACTGCCTAACTGTTTCTTTCAAAAATCAAGAAGCAGTTATTCAAGAAGCAATTGAAGACTCAACTATAAATATGAAGACAAAGTCGAAGACAAGATATATAGTAGAAAAATCTAATTGTCACTCTAATCAATTTTCGAGAGATACATACTGTTAAACTCAAAAGAGTTTTTTGTGCGATCACTTTTAGAGCAATAATCTGTAAACATACTTTGAAAGTGATACAGATAGCCTGAGGAGGCTAAGCGTAAAAGAATACCTACTATAAAGAGACCTGAAGAGGCTCAGTGAAAGAATACTTGTAAACGTTTGAAGATGGTGAAATCTCATAAGGATTTCTGAGGACTGGACGTAGCCCACGGTTTGGGGTGAACCAGTATAAAATTACTGTGTCAACTTTCTTAACTATCTCTATCACTTACTGCGATTTTAATTTTCAAGTAACACAAGTTTTTCAAAGAATCTTTGACGTACAAAAGTTTTTCTGAATTGAACAAATTTTTAAAGAAGGGTTTAACGAAAAATATAACACAATTCAACCCCCTTCTTGTGTGTGTTGATTATCATTTTACTAACGTGTGATTCACTTCAAGTACAAATTACAATTTTTTTCATATATGCCTATCTTTTGAGTCGATATGTAAATAATACTCTATTATCTTTCTAAAATTATGATTATTTATTATCATCAAAAAGGGGGAGACTATTAAGTCAAAATGACTTCACGTCTAATAATTTTGGTGACAATCAAATAATAATAATATTAGAAACAAATGAATGGTTTTGATAAGTGTGTTAAGCATGCAATAAAACACAAACGATACAAAACACAGACGAAGAGCGGAAAACATAGAAGATGAAAAAGCGCGAAAAGACAGAAGATACGAAACACAAAAGATCCGAAACACAGAAGATACGAAAGACAGAAGATACGAAACATAGAAGATACCAAAGACAGAAGATACAAAACACAGAAGATACGAAAGTCAGAAGGAAGAAAACACAAAAGGAAGAAAACACAAAAGGAATAAAAACACAGAAGGAAGAAAACACATACGATATGAAGACAAAGACACGATAGTATGCCTGATGGTTAGTTAGTTAGAGTTAGTTACAGAACTCAACTAAATAACGGTTTCTACAAGAAACAAAAAATAGTTATCAAAAGCAGTTGGAGTCAAAGGCTATAAATACAAGTCATAGTCGAAGACTGATCTAGTTTTGAAATTTAAGCTTTCAAGCTATTTTTTGCTTTATCAAAATTCTGTATTCGTTCTGCGAAACACTAGAGCTATCTTTACTGTAACAAAAAGTTCGCAACATTTTTTTAGTAAGATAAAGGAAAAGCTGAGAGCCTGAGCCTAAAGAAGCTAACGGAGCGAAAATAATAATTGGTGTAAGAGACCTAAAGAGACTCTGTAGAGAAAGAATACTTGTACATTCAAGAATTATAGTGAAATCTCAGAAGAATTCTGGGGACTGGACGAAGCCCAAGGTTTGGAGTGAACCAGGATAAAATCGTCTTGTCCAACTTCTAACTCTCTACTCTAATTTATATTGTTCTTATACAAGTATATAGAAGTTATTTGCGAGAGAATAACATAGATATTTTCATATAAACATTTTGATATTCACTTAATAGCTTTGAAAAAATTAGATTTCAAAGAAATACCAAGGGGGCTTATATTCACGAAAAGGATTCACAATTCGACTCCCCTTCTTGTGTATTTTGTATATTGTACGTAAAATTTATACTAGCAAGTGATTTACTTCATCAACTATCCAAATACCTAGTGCTAGTTATTCTAGCAATGACTGACCCAAGCCTGATTCTTGTTAATGGGTTCTACACTCTACTCATAGTTAAATCTCAATATTGTGATTACTGCAATACAGAGGATCACTTAAAGGAAACTTGCTTCAAATTATATGGATATCCAGAATGGTTTAAGGGCAACAAAGATTAAAAAAAGGCAAGAAACAATCAAGAATGATGGCAAACTTGGCTAACACGCCATTTGAAGGTGCTGATGAATCTGAGATTATTCAGAAATGAATTGGATGGTTTGTAGAAATTACAAATGCTATACAACAAGAAGTTATTAAATAAATGAAAGGAATGAGTATGGGTGAAGTTAGTAATCGAGTTAATTTTGCTCATCTAACATATTTTGCAGGTTCTATACTTAATTTTTCTTTTAGTCCACTTGATTTTGTAGATCCAGGTTCATGGATAATTGATACAGAAGCCTCAAACCATATAACATCAAACCTTAACCTCTTTGCTCAACCAAAAATAACGAAAGAATGTACACTAATGTTTTTACTAGATGGATCAATTAAATTGGTTCATCATATAGGAGACATAACCATTAGTTCTTCTTTTAAACTCAACTCTTCTCTTCATATACCCAGCTTCAAGTTCAGTACTTTCAGCTCATAAGCTTGCAAATATGTCTGGAATTAAAATCATTTTTTACCCTTCTTTTTGTGTATTTTAGGACTTGCTGAATGAGAAAGCTTTTGAGTTGGACAAGTTGTAGGAAGCCTTTACATTCTAGATAAAACCAGTTTCTCAGAAGCCATAATTGATTAGGTGATTCCAAAAAAGAAGATGAAAAGTTTGCATACACAATAACAAGTAGCTTGTACGTTTACTAAACATATAAACAAGAGAAAGCAAACTGATTTTTAACTTTGGTATATCAAATTAGGACATGCACCTTACTTTGTTATCAAACAAACTGCTAATTCAATCTCTTTACCTCAACGTGAAATTTGTCCTTTATCCAAACAACACAGATTACCATTTTTTTAAATAACAAACTACTTCATCCAATATTTTTGACACTATACATATAGATCTTCGGGGACTTTAAAACTCCATTTGTTTCTGGAGCTGATTATTTCTTGACTGTTGTTGATGATTACAGTCGAGCTACTTTGACTTTTTTACTTAACCACGAGACTCAAACGGCCAAAACCCTTGCAAACTTTCTCATTCTCACTGAAAATTAGTTTCAAACCACTGTTAAAGTACTGAGAAGTGATAATGGCAGTGAGTTTGTTAATTTAGATTATTCTCGTATGTTTCAAACTGAAGGAGTTCTGCATCAACGTTTATGTCCATATTCTCCTAGATAGAATGAGATAGTTGAAAGAAAGCACAAACATCTCTTACAGACTGTTCGATCTTTGATGCTTTGAAGTAAGTTGCCAGAGAAGTTTTGGGGAGATTTCATTTTAATGGCTACCTAAATAATCAACAGACTTCCTATGTTATGGAAAAATCATTATAAGTTGCTCTACAATAAGGCACCAAGTTATGAAACGCTTAAAACTTTCAGTTGTTTTTATTATGCTACCAATACCTTAACCCATAAGGATAAATTTGATCCTAGAGCCTTTAAGTGTGTCTTTATTGGCTATGTTACTAGTCAGAAGGAATTTAAACTATATGATCTTGCTACCCATAAAACATTTGTTTCCAGAGATGTTATTTTCCATTCATCTATGTTTCCTTATGTTTAAGATTTACCACCACCACCACTTCATTCTAATCCTCTTCTAGAAATTTCTCCCACTGATCCTCCTCCCACACTTCCTAATGACTTTCTATATCTTCCTTTAGACTTACTTGTACATAATACCATAACTCAAGTATCATCAGATGATTTATCCTCTGCAAATAAAATGTAGGGTACTTTAGGTCCAACCAAAGCACCAATATTAATCTCTACTTCATATGTTTTTGATGCTTTTATACCTCCTTTAATATTCAGAAAAGCAAAATGTCAAATATCCTTCTTCAAGGTTAAAGGATTTTGTCTCAAATGTAAATGCTTCTAGCTGCGACTTCACATTTGCTGCTGGTTCTTTCTTAGCTTAGTCACCTACTTCAGGTATGTCCTATACTCCTACCTCCTTTCCATTCATTCACCCACCTTGTTTTACTTCTTTATATCTATATTTTATAGCAAATATATCTACTGTCTATGAACCTCAGAGCTATAATCAAGCTTAACTAGATGAAAATTGGGTTAAAGCCATGCAACAAGAGCTTTATGAATTAGAGCAAAACAACACCTTGTAGCTCACTTCTTTGCCTCCCAACAAAATAGCTATTAGTTCCAAATGGGATTATAAAATCAAATTTAAACCTGATGGTGGTGTGGATATAAGGCAAGATTGGTAACTAAAGGGCACAATCAAATCGAAGGTCTTAATTATACCGATAGCTTTTTTCCTTTTGCTAAACTTATTACTATGCATTTAGTTCTTGCCATTGTTTCTACTAATTCATGGCCTTCACATAAAATTGATATAAACAATGCTTTTCTCCATTGTTATCTTAATGAAGAATTGTTCATGTGCCTCCTAAAGGATATATCAGAGCTAGTCCGGATCAAGTTTGCAAGCTTGTTAAGTCTCTTTATGGCCTTAAACAGGCTTCTAGATAATGGAACTTGGCTTTTTTTCTAAACTTCAGCAATTTGGTTTTTTCCAATCTAAACATGATCACTGCTTATTTGTCATGTCCTACAATTCTTCTTTCTTAGATCTCATCATCTACGTAGACAATGTGTTAATCAAAGGACCTAATAAAGGAGCCATTCAAGATGTTAAACAATTTTTACATGTTGTCGTTACTGCCATAGACCTTGGATCTGTTAAGTACTTCCTTGTTCTTAAGATAGCTTGCTCCTCTGATGGGATTTATCTTAATTAAAGGAAATATGTGCTTGATATTTTACAATACACTGGTTTACAAGGTGCCAAGCCTACTATTATTCCTTTCCCTATCAACACTCAACTTCAGTCCAGGACAGATTCTCCATATTCAGATGCAACTATATATCATCGTTTAATTGGTCGTCTTCTCTATCTTAATCTTTCCTGACCAAATATCTCTTTTTCTGTTCAATAGTTAAGTTAATTCATGAATTCTCCATAAACTTCTCATTAGGATGTAGCTGTCCATATTGATCGCCATCTCGAAGAAAGTCCAGCTAAAGGTTTTTTTCCTTTCTAATTCCCAATTTACTCTCACTAGATATCGTGATGTTGATTGTGCTACTTAATCTATTACCGGTTATTGTATTTTTCTGGGTTCATCACTTATTTCTTAAAAAACCAAGAAGCAAGCTACAGTTTTGCATTCCTCTACTGAAGCAGAGTATCGTAGCATGGCTATGATTATTTGTGAGCTCCAATGGCTCATTTATCTACTAAAGGATTTTCACATTTTGCCGCCTTTACCGATTCCTTTATACTGTGATAACCAAGCTGCTTTACATATTATTGCTAATCATGTGTTTCTTGAACACACAAAACACTTGAATATTGACTACCATCTTGCTCGGGACAAAGTTGTGTAAGGAATTATTAAACTAGCTCATGTTTAGTCTTCACTTCAATTAGCATATTCATTTACAAAGCCTCTTATTATTCTTTTTTTTTTCTATGCTCCTTTCCAAGTTGGACTTGATTGATTTTCACCAACCTCCAACTTGAGGGGCGATTTAAAATATATAGCGTAGAAATAATATAGATATTTTCAATGTAAGTTAGTAATATAGCTATTTTTCTTTATAGCTGTTATATTGTAACTGTAAATAGTTATATTAGTTAGTTTTTTATTATCTTCAACTAAAAACTCTATCTATAAACAGATCTTTGTGCAAAAATAAAAAAGATAGCAAATTGTTATTTTTAAAAAAATAAATCTCGACAAACTCACTGTTTTTAAGGACACTTGGTGAACGAAATGCTTCTTAGGTCTACTCTTTAAAGGAATTAGTTCTCTGTGTTTGAAGTTATTCCTTCTGCTTGATAATACAATTAGGCTTTTTTAGAAAAAATTATGCTTTATGTTAAGTTTCATCATGTTTAAGGAATATAGGCCAATTGAGTGCAATAAAAGGTTGTTTTAATGGTAATAATTGCAACGTTGTGATAGATTTTAGAATGTCAATTGCTTAGGATGGCATCCTCAAATTGCAACGTTGTGATAGATTTTAGAATGTCAATTGCTTGGGATGGCATATAAAATTTCAAGAAGTGTTGTTTTAATGGTAATAATTAGTTAAAAAATGGAAGCCAGTTTCTAAGACTATCATGTGAGAAAATTGGCTTAGTGGTACTGCTATCGCCTGTAAGCAAATTGAAAAGAAATCACTTCCATTAATACAAATTGATGTAGTAGTGGAAGGTGGATATTGTTCCCACGAGAAATTTTTAACGGTAAATGTTAGCAAGTTTAAAACTAAAACAAAGTAACAAAAAATGGGGCTTGTTTTCAATTCAAGAAATTCAAGGAAAAAATAAGAAAAATCACAAATCAACAGAAATAATTGGATCTGAAAAATTAATGAAAAATACCTTAGTTTTTGGGTCACCGATGTTATCACACTAAAATAGATCTTCAATATAAAATTTCAATCATTAACAAACATTCATTGGGGATGTTTTCTCTTAAGTGTAATGACTAGAAACATGTATCCTAGAATTCTTATTAAACAATAACCTAAATACGATCATAGGTTTAATTGAATAATAGCTTTACGAATCAAGAACTAACGAACAAGTGAAATACATGTATGACATGCAATCAATCAAGCGAATATCTCCTTAGAATTTTCGACTCCAATGTAAAGAAGGTAATCCTAATTGCTACTTATGATTTACGAATCTAAACATCATATTTCATTAACCTAGCTATTGAACAAATTAATCCCTAATTGTGCACCTAGAATTCAATCAACTCAATTAGAAAAAGTAAATTGGAAGATATTCAATGTTCATCAACAACATAAATCTTACTCAAAACATCTTACACATAATAGCAGAAAACATAGATCCCCTCTACTAAGACAATAAGTTTAGCTACTCATAATAGAATCGAAAATAAAAGAAATAACAAAGCATAAAGTCTCCACCCCTGGTCCTTTACTAAAAAATATGAAAATATGGAAGAAAAGATGCAGAAAACACAAAAAGACTCAAGAGAAAAAGTGCAAAAATGAAAATCTATCTAAAACCTAGTCTATCTTGCGTGACAGTAATTCTCCCTCCTTTTATGCTTGTTTTTTCCGATTTTCCTGCTATCTTTCTTTGATTCTCTTCAGATAATGTATCCCCCAATTTTAGGTGGTCAATCCCCTTGAAAGATGGCAATATGATCTTTAAAGATTGTAAGAAACTGGAGTTTGACTGTTGGGCCCCGATTCGCATTAAGCACGTTTAAATTAGTTGGAGGCATGTTTAAATTATTTTGTTAAATTATTTTG
>JAOQMR010000001.1:20236427-20257245 GCA_027563865.1 Erythroxylum pelleterianum
CATCTGATTCTTCAATTATGAAACACTTACTCTTCTTGATTTGCACAGTTCTTTCATTGAATAAAGCCTGAAATAATAACTTAACTAATTCTAGATATTTTATTATTATCAAAACATAAAGGGATTTAATTTGTCAACCACTATTGGTCCAACAGATTAAGTCATCCACACAAAAGCAAATAATTGTGATGTCTCTATCCTTGTTGGTTTTGATATGCAAAGCATGCCCATGAGAACACCTCTGAAATCTATTATTCAAAAAGTAGGTATTGATACGAGAATACCATGCTTGTGGTGCTTGTTTTAATCCCTATATTGCTTCTTCAATTTGTAGACTTTATCTTCATCTCCTTGTTTCACATAGACTGATGGTTGATCAATATAAACCTCTTCTTCAAGTACATCATTTAAGAATGCTGACTTGATATCTATTTGAAATCTTTTCCAAGTTCTTTGAGCAGTAATAGAAATGATCATTCGCATAGTATCCAATCTAGCAACTGGGGCAAATACTTCAAAATAATCAATACCAGGCTTTTATTTGTATCCTTTTGTTACTAACCTTACATTAAAATGTTCCACTTCTCCATTGGGTTTGTACTTTGTCTTATATACCCACTTGACTTTAATTGGTTTCTTTCCTTCTGGGAGAGTGGTTAGCTACCATGTATTTTTCTTCTCAATTGCTTTAATCTCTTCATTCATTGCTTTAATCCAACAATCTTTGCTAAGTGCTTCCTCATATGTTACTGACTCACAATCTGCAAGGAAAGCATAGTAGGTAACATCTTCATTATCATCATTAGGATCATCATATTTTCCAATTTCATAATCTTGCAAATAAATAGGCAGACGACATTCTCATCGTGGATATCTACATGGTGATGTTGGAGGCGAAGTTGACTCCTCAAATCTTTCAGTTGAAGTTGGCTTATCACTGGGAGCTTGTTCAATTCTTTGATCAAGTGGTTTAACTTCTTTAATTATTGTCACTAGTATTGATGATGATCCTTTTTTATTTTCTGACCAATCCCTTACTCCATCTTTATCAAATGTAACATCTCGAGTAATAATTAACTTTTGATTGATTCATCTGTACAACTTGTAACCCTTGGTTTCGTGACTATAGCCGAAAAAAATGGCTTTTTTGTCTTATCATCAAGTTTCCTTCTCAATTCTCTACGTACATAAACACCCTCAAATGACTGAGGTTTGGTTTTCACCTGCTCCATACTTCTTCGGGTGTTTGGTATTTTATCATAAACATTTTTAACTGAACACCTGTTTAAAATATGAATAACACATACCACAGCTTTTACCTAAAAACCTTTAGGATTCCTTTTACAATGCAACATACTTCTTACCATATCCATTATAGTTTTGTTTTTTCCTTTTCGCCACTCTATTTTGTTTGAGGAGTATATCTATCTATTAATTAATGTTTAGTTCCTTTCTTCCTCAAGAAATCATCAAAACATTATACTCTGTACCTCTATCAGTTCTTAAAACTTTAAGAGCATGGCCACTTTGTTTTTTGACGTTTTTCATAAAATTCTTGAGTTTCACATAGTTGGTCAAGAAGTTTAATGGCAGGTAAGCCAATAGCCCATTTTTTATTTGCTAAAAATTTGATGCTTATAAAGCTAAAGTGCCTAAGTCGCATGTGCCAAAGCAAAGTTTCATCTACGAATGTAATATTGCAACATAAGAAGGTTTCATACTTGACATCCATCAGCAATAAAAGATTTCTTAACATCTTCATTTTTCTATTAAGCTCATCTTTACATCACTAATTGTGCATCCTTGCTTGTAAAATGCAAATCATAGCTTTCTTTGCTAGTTGTCCCACGTTCAAAAGATTTTTACAAATAATTGGTGAATAAAGTACATCAAAAATAAAATTTAGTGATCCATCTTTAAGTTTGATGGCAATCTTTCCCTTTTCTAGAGCTTCAATTGTTAAATTGTCTCCAAGTTTGACTATGGTTTGAAAGTTCACATTTAAGTTAGAAAATACCTCCTTTTTTCCTTTTAGATTATTACTACAACCAGTGTTCAACAACCATTGATAGTCAATGTTATCACTAATTGCATGACTTGTCATTAGCATTTTTTTTACTATCATCATTTTTAACTACTTTAGCGTAATTCTTTTGATCATTTTCTACTGTAGCATGACATTTTTTACCATAATGACCATATTTCTTATAGTTATGGCATTGAATATATGACATACACTTGAACTGAAGATGCCTATGCTTCTTCCATTTATAGCACTGCATAGTTGTTTTATTTTGAAACGAGCTGCATCTTATTCTTTGATCGGAACCAACTTTGAAGTTCATTCCTCCCTCATTTCTTGAAGCTTGACCTCTTTGGTTCTTTGTTTTTCTTGTAAACGTTGTGTTCTTTAAATTTGATTGAGCTTTTAAAGCTTGCTCAATTATATTTCCTATTCTTTCATTCTTCATCATCTCACATAACTCACTACAAGAGTTATGACATTTAGTGACAATTTTTTTGTGACTAACTATTATTTCGTCACAAATACGAGGTGTTTTGTGACAAGACAATTGATTGACACTATTGTTTAGATTAACTGTGATGATTTATTTTTTTGTCACTAATATAATAGTAATTGTGACAATTTAGTATCTTTCACAATTAAGTTGTCAATATTAATATACTAATAGTGAGAACTTTTTTTATCACTAAGTTTTGTCATTAAAAGTATATGCAATTTGGCGCCAAAATAATTTTGGCGGGAATAAATTGTAATTGTGACAAAACATATATTAGTAACTAATATTTTCTATTTGTTGTGACAAAACATAGTTTGGTCATTAATATTTTTTCTTTTTGTTACGAAATGGTTAATCATCACACAATATTTAACTTGTTGTGACAAAAAATTTTGTCAATAAATATTCAATTAATTAGTGTCTACTTTATATTGTCACAATAACCGAATTATAACTATGGTCACAACTATTCGTAATTTAGTGACAAGTTTTTTATGACCAAATATTTTTGTCATCACAAATATAATATTGTTTAGTGTCAAAACAATTGATTGAGATATTGTTTGGATTATATGTGATGATTTATATTTTTGTCACTAATTCAATGGTAATTGTAGCAATTTAGTATCTTTCACAGTTAAATTATCACTATTAATATATTAATATTGTTAAAATTTATTTTATCACTAAGTTTTGTCACTAAAAGCCTATGAAATTTGGCACTAAAATAATTTTGGCGGGAATTAATTGTATTTGTGACAAAACATATGCTGGTAACTAATATTTTCTATTTGTTGTAACAAAACTTAGTTTAGTCACTAATATTTTTTTATGTTATGACGAAACGGTTTATCATCACACAATATTTTACTTATTGTGACAAAAACTTTTGTCAATAAATATTCAATTAATTAGTGTCTATTTAATATTGTCACAATCACTAAACTATAAATATGGTCACTACGGTTTGTAATTTAATGATAATTTTTGTGACTAATTATTATTTCATCATAGATATAAGGTTTGTTGTGACAAAATAATTAATTGATACTATTGTTTGGATTAACTGTGATGATTTATTTTTGTGTCACTAATACAGTGAAAAGTGTGACAATTTAGTACCTTCATAATTAAATTGTCACTATTAATATATTAATATTGTCAAAATTTCTTTTATTACTAAGTTTTGTTATTAAAAGTCTACGTACTTGTTATGACGAAAACTTTTGTCAATAATATTTCAATTAGTTAGTGTCTACTTTCCTTTTTCATGAAAGAAAATAAAAAAAAAAAAGAAAGGGGGAGAGGTTGCCAAATTGTGGCATCACAAGTTTTAATTTTAGAGTAATTAGGTTGTAAGGTTATGATTGTTTGAGTTGGTTAGAAGTGATTTTGTAATTTGTGGAAATGTTTTTTAAAAAGTTCTTTTATTTTTTGCGTACTAAATTGAGTAAACGTAAATGTTTAGTATTATTTTAAATAAAAAGGAGAAAGAAGATTAAATCATATGAATGTGTGTATCTATTAGAAGGTATTGCATTTTCATAAGCTTAATAACAAATGACTAGTTTTTTTTAGAATTTAAAAAATTCATTAATAAATGATAGAGATTACAAATGTATAAGGAGCTATTACCAAATTGAGTTAAACCCAATTAAAACACTGACGTCTGACTTAGTAGCAAACAAAACAGCATTTGCTAGGACCTTACGACATCGTTCAACTCCAAACAATGGTATTTTACAAAGATACAAGACATAATACACTTTGGGCATAACAACTTAGGGCTTTCCTCTTGTCTACGATGCCTTTCTCGATTTAGGTAAGGAGACGCAGTCCACCGGGGTGAAATGGCACATTTCTCCCTTTGTTCTTCAATCATGGTAATAACACTCTAGACTTGACAAAGTCATTAATTCATATATATTTTCATATCATTTGGATGAGTTTTTGTCACTAAAATTAGTTTTTATGACTTTATTTGAATATTATTTAAATTATTGTGCCTTACATTTAATTTGTGTTTATAGGGACAAAAATTATCATATCTTGATTTAACTGTAATAAATTAATTTTTGAATAATTAATGATATTTTATTTGTAATTTTTATTGTAGGATATTGAGATATTAGAGCTCAAAAAGAATAAGTAATAATCAAAAGCATTGAAATAACTTGAGAAGAGAAGCTTAAATGAAAGCATCACTTTGAAAAGAAACGACAACGTTGAGACAAAGCATTAAAACAATCAAGAAGTCAAAAATGACAAGTGAAAGCATGGCCAAGCATGAGACATCGACAAAGCAGCCAAAACGGCAGCGTCTGAAGAGAAGCAGCGTGGCCTTGGGAAGTAAGAGGAAATGAGACCGTGAAGAGGAGGCTTGCAAAGGGTTTTGGAGGCAGCATATGTAGGGGTTTCGGCGTAGGCTGCGTAGCTAAGAGCAGGGGCGGCGCGAGTGAGAGGTAGAAAAAAAGAAGATAACACAGAGTTGCGTGGTCGGTGTACGTGAAGAGACGTCAGCGTTTGTGCGTGGTTATGAGATGCGTGCACAGTAGCCATGGCGTTGATTTTCAATTCCCCCTCTTCGTCGCCGATCAATTGCTTTTTTGGTATTACTCGAATTTGCAATTTTCTATTAGATCTGCTTCTGGGTTGCTGTTATTTGCTCTATCTATTTCTTTACCCACATTTGCAGTGATCTCAGTTTTCTTTTCTAGATTTTTTTGGTTCATTTTCTAGTCCTTCTCTTTGCTTGTGGGTTTCTGTTCAAGGTTCACTAATCTCTTCAGTTGGTTAAGGTTTTTGGAGCTTATGTGCGTCCATCTAGTTGTCATAAATACACGTAACGTCTAAGAAACTCCTTAACTTGATCCAGGTCGAGTTTTCAAATGTTAACACTGGTATGTGTGCCAATTTGGTTTCTTTCTTTTCATATTTTCTCTTTCTCGTACACCCTCTTGTGAGATCTGAAGGGGATCTAAGTATTGCCACAGATCGGTTTTAGTTTTCACCTTTTACTGGTCGTTTTTCGATTGAAGGGTTTTAGGGTTTAAACACATACGTGGTTTTCGATTGAAGGCAAAATGGTGGGAGATTAGGGTTAATACTTCATCTCTCCCTCTTTAAGGTAGTCACTCGCTCTCTTAGTCTATCTGTAGTGAGTGAGTGTAGAGTGCGGCTTTAATTGTCGTATTGTCTGTGTTGGCCTTTTTCTTAAGTTATAGATTAGCATTCAGTTTTCTACTTCACTCTGCTTCTTCTCTGTCAGTCTTTTGCTCAGTGTGTGTGAAGTGGACGCTGGACTTGGGAGAGTGTTTTTGAGTGGTGCACATCGTTGTTTCTGTTTTTGGGTTGCTGTTATTTGCTTTATCTGTTTCTTTACCCACATTTGCAGTTAAGTGGCACATCGTTGTTATTTGCTAGTCACTTTTTCTCTTTATCTTTTTTTCTTGGTCGACCTTGGTTTTTTTCGTTCTTTTGTTTCTTGGCTAGTTGCTTTGATCTGCATATTGATCGGTCTAACACCAACTCTTTGAGCTCTTTACTTTGTTGTTCGTCTATTCACAATTTTTAGCAGTGGATCCGTATTCCAATTCAACACAAATTTTATTTCTTTTATTTAGTTTTCTTTAGACCTTAAAGAGTATGCTTTTGAGATCTTTTGTGAATGGATTCTGAGTAAATCTGAATTTTTGGTTAAGGTTTGTCTTTACTTGGTACTATTCTGTTTAAAATTTGGGGTATTTGATGGAGCTGTTTAAGTTTCAGTAAAAGCCTCTCTATTTCTTTTTTTAGTCCTTCCAGTTTCAGCAATAGCCTTTGAGCATTAATCTGCACGAACCATTAGTGAGCATTCCTCAATGACAGGTCTTCCATTTAATTTGAACTTCTTTATTAGGTGAAAGTTGAATTAAAAGCTTGTAGGTATTCACTGTGTTGGATACTAGTCCTCTATGGGCAGTTAAGGTTCCATAATCTGAAACATTTTTTACACTACATTCCTTATTATGTTGAGTTCCTGAAACTCACTCAAAGGTCTTAATATGTACCAATTTTCATATTAGAATTGAAGTGGAGGATCCATTGCCTTATAGGGAATTCACTTGCGTTTTTCGTCTTTTGCCTTCGGATCGTTGGGTTCCGGGAATGAGGCCCAACTCGGATAGTTGGGCTTCGGGAATGGGGCCCAGCAAATACCAAAGGGGCTTGTATTCACGAAAAGGATACACAATTCAACCCCCCTTCTTGTGCATTTTGTATATTGTATGTAAAGTCTATATTAACAAGTGATTTACTTCAGTTGGTATCAGAGCTCGGTTTCCAAGAAACACCGTTACAAAGTAAGGATAAAGATCCATGGCAGAATCACATATTTTTATAATTGAAGGCGCCTCCGTCACAAGACCTCCTGCTTTTAATGGTGAAGATTATCATCATTGGAAGGACAAGATGTGGCCCTTCATAGAATCAAAACATATTGATTTTTGGGAGATTATCGAGAATGGACCGTATATACCAACGAATGATGAAAGGAACGTCATTCCGCGTATCAGATGGTCAGCTGATCAAAAAGATAGATTCCAACTTAACTCGAAGGCCAAGTAAGATTCCAACTTAACTCAAAGGCCAAGTTCTTTCTGAGTTGTGCCTTAAGCATAAGTGAATATGATAAAGTTCATGGATGCGACATTGTAAAGGAGATGTGAGGCACTCTATCCATCGCATATGAAGGCACCAACTAGGTGAAAGAGTCCAAGATAAGCATTCTTGTACACCAGGCTGAGCTATTTAAGATGAAGGAAGATGAATCTATTGATCAGATGTTTGGACGATTTCAAAATATCGTTAATGGACTTAAAGCTCTTGGGAGAATCTACGATAATCAAGACCATATCAGAAAGATTCTCAGAAGTCTGCCGAAAAGATGGAGACCTAAAGTCACCGCAGTACAAAAAGCCAAAGACTTGAGTATATTGAAGCTTGATGAATTACTATTTATTATATACCTTTATTCTAACATCAGTATGTGAGACATTGTCCACAATCTATCATACTATGGTTCCAACTATCGTAAGCTTCTGCTTTGAAATACTAAGCATGAATCTGTTTCACCTATAAGGAGTTCTTATCATTTATAATTGTCCATATTCTTTTGAGCATCTCTATTTAGATGTTGACAATTATTGGCATTATATTAGCCCCCTCTTTTTTTGTCTTTATATAACTCAGTCTATTTAACTGTGACTAGGTAATTTTTACTCCTTTTACTAGACTAAAGGAAATTCCTTAGGTTTGAGAAGATCAATACACATGTAGACTATTGCGTTATTGATGCAGATTAGACAACACAATATTTCTTAGTACATATTGACAACATAACATTGCCATATTTATTATGTCAACTTTTTTATTTATATTTCTAAGATTAAATTTTTTAGTATTTTGTTTATTATTTTATATAAAATTTGTGCATTTGGAATTAAAGAATAAAGAAACACCACCTAATTTTTCGAGGATTTTTGTTGTTAGTTCTTACTGTCTCTTTAGAACATGAAGCCACTTTTCTTGAGCTGATAAGTCAAAGGCCTGGAGCTGGTTATGTGAAATTTGGTATTATAATTTGTATTGGTTTATTATCAATCAGACTTGATGTTGTCCTCTTTGGCAAAATACTAATTTGTATTTTTTGTTGATAGCTTAGATGTGAATCGACTGGGATTGCTAAAGAATGTCAAAGGAAAAGACTCTGAAGGTAAATCATGTAAAGCTCATTTACCAGTTATGTAAATTTGTTGGTTTGCCTGAGACAATTTTCTTGAGTTTGGTTCTTAATTTTAAAAGTTTCTATAATGAGCTTTGATGTCCTTGCAACATCTTTTAGATGTTTCTATATGACTTATTTTGGCTTTTAGTTTCCTTTACTAGCATTGGATGGGTAAACCTGGAGATGTATGCTTTAGCTACTGGTACATGGAGTTTGGAGGGTGCCAACATGGAGAATCTCAGCAATCAGGCAAAATGGTAGGTGTTTGTAGGTGTTTATCTATGTCAGTTTTCTTTTCATTACCTTATTTCATTTCACAATTTTCTGTTGTACGTGAAAAGATACATTGATGCCTACTCAGTCTCTCCGGTCATTGGGTTTTTTATTGAAGATTTGTTACACTTATCAGATGTATATGATAAGGCATTAGTGATGAATTTATTGTAACATATATTCTTTATTTAGTGACAACATTATTGTAACATACAACTTTAATACAGTTAGACAATATAGCTACTGATGCAAATTTCTTTTTCTTTTACGACATGTAATTCCGTTGATGAATTGATAGTTTTATTTGTAATAATAATAAACACATTAGTGATAATACTTTTTGTAAGACCCAATTATCATTTTTGTGACGGAATAATGTTGACACTTTTTTATTAAAATATTAGTGACCAAGAACTAATGGACGCCGATAAAAAAATTATTAGTGACAAATATTGTCACTATTTATAATTATTTTAGTGGCAATAATGTTGTAACAATAAAATGAATTACTGTTACTATTTTATTCGTCATAATTTTATATTATTTGTGTCAACAAACTTGTCATAGATATGTAAAGTTATTGTGATTATATAGTGTTGTCACACATTATATAGGTTTTAGTGTCGGCATTTTTGTCACAATATAATGATGTATTGTTACATCTTTATTCGTCACTACTTTATATTATTTGTGTCAACAAACTTGTCATAAATAAGTATAGTTGTTGTGGCCATATAGTGTTGTCACAAATTTGACAAGTTTTGGTGTCGGCAATTTTGTCACAATAAAATGACATACTGTTACAACTTAATTCGTCACTACTTTATATTATTTGTGACGATAATCTTGTCATAAATATATAAAGTTATTGTGACTATATAGTTTTGTCACACATTTCACAAGTTTTAGTGTCAGTATTTGTGTCACAAAAAGTGTTGCATAATTGTGACAATTTTTTAAATTAGTTGCTATTTTATTATTGACGGAGTTATTTGTGATGGGAGGTGACGACTTCAAAACTGGACACTAGTAATAATAGTGAAAAATATTACTACTTATAGTGACAGCTCTTACTTTCACTAAAAATACAATTTCTTGTAGTGACTCTAATGATGCTTGAAGATCATTTAGTGTCATCGTATTAAGATCTTTGGACTCTTCAATGGGAATCACCACATAATCATATAAACTTGTTAAAGTATGCATGATTTTCTCTATGATTTCCTTCTCTACAATTTGATCACCATTGTTTTTCATCTCATTCACTAACTTATCAATTCGTGAAAAATAATCACAAATAATTTCATCCCGACTTTGCTCCATTAACTCAAACTCCCTTTTTAGTCCTTATAATCGTGTTCATTTCACTGCATCTGCACCTTCATATGTATTTGTTAAAATCTTCCAATCCTCCTTTGCTTTTTTGGCATGGAAATTTTTTTTCAAGAACTATCAACTCAACTGATTGACAAATTAGGAACAAAGCTTTTTCGTTGAGTAAGCAATCACGATCCACTTGTTGTCTTTCTACAACTAATGTTGCTTCTTTTATTTCTTCAAAATCTTTTTCCAAGATTTCTCCATAACCAATACTTCTCAAACATAATTCCATCATATGTTTCCACATTGGAAAATTATGTTTGCCATCAAATTTGACACTTGTTGATTGCACCTATGGAAGAATTTGTTGTGTCTGTATCGGTTGTATTTGTTCTTGATTCTATCCTGTCATATTTGATGCCATCACGAACCTTAGCTATCATACTAAATTTAGGGAAATTTCAGGCTAGAATTTCCCAAATTAATTGTATGGAATAGAGTAAAGACAAAATACTCAATAAAGAACTTCAATAATATAAGAGACTACACTCTTATTAATCTTGGCTTTTGTTATAGCCTTTTACAACACAGTTAACTCATTAGAGTTGATTTATTTTCTAATACTCAATTTTCTCTCTATACACCTTTTTGCTTTCACACACTAAGGAAACCCAAACCACTATATAGAATGTCAAAAAAGAGGTTAGCACATGATTGAAGCAAGGAATTTCTCGCTAATGACAAACTCATACATACCAAGAATCCTAGCAAAATACATTTTTATACAACTAAGCATATGACTTAATTGCTAAGTATTTGACTTAGTCAAATGTCAACTAATATACACCTACGTGTACATATCCAATTTGAATAAGTAATTGATCAAGTCTTAATCTTGAAGCTTGTAGAAAAATCTTTTTCCTTATAGTATTTTGTTTTGATTGGCCAAACCACGATTAATTCCTAATGTTTCTCTTTCTAGAAAAGTTCCAAGTTGTTGAGAGCAGCTGACTCTCCACCACTTCAAGCTTCCACCCTCTAAATCACCACTCAATTCAAGTGTTCTCTTCCTACTCTCTGTATATTGGAATTGGAACTAGGCAATCTTGCCGGAATTTTGGGGTTGTATCTTTTTTGATTCACTTCGTTAGTGGTGCAATTGAAATATTGTGCACACTCAACATCTTTAAAACGATTTCTTGATTTTTGCCTTAACTTTTTTTTTTATTATTGCTGTACGTGTGCATTGACAACTCAGGAGCATTTGATGATATTCCGTGTAGATTCTCAGGGAGAGCACTTAACTAGTCAATGAACAAAAAAGAAACAGATCTTGAGGTGAGTGATGCGTGAACTTTGATGAGATATAGTTCAAGGGCTTGGATTAGAAAAAAGAAAAAAAAAAGAAAAGTAGGAAAAAGAATTGAAACCTAATCCTTACTTTTACAACCATAACTGTTGGATTTGTGATTATTTTCATTATGAACCCCGACGTCTAAAAGAATAAATCTGCCATATATCAGTATAGTATAAAACATTCCCAACTTGCAGCCATATCTGAAGGTCAGCCAGTAAACTTGGGAACAATAACAGTAAGGAAAATACTTAACTTATCCGCAGTGTTCGCTGACGGCACTGGAAAATGAAAGTAGAAATTATTAACAAAGTATCAGCTCAATCAAGAACATCCAGGAGTTACAGAAATCCTAATACCTAATCTAAGAGTAGAAGCAGACATTATGGCCATCTCGAGCAATGAGTCCTGAACCACATACCATCGCACAACCACTCCATACATTTCGCATTCATTTGGCAGTCACTCACTTGATATCATAAAAGTATATAATGTGACATTACTTGGACTATTGAACCTACACTAGAGGAGGCAAAAAATTAAATAAAGCAACTTTACCCCAGCATTTGGAATATCAAAGCGAAAAGATGGGAATTAACATATCATATGAATAGGACAAAAAGAATATTTCTTGTTTTCAATAGATAATGGGTGTAGTACATAAGCACGAGAGGTAAAAGCATGATTATGAAGTCTATGCTCGAAGTTAAATACTGTGAGTTCTTTAATTACATAGGTATAAACGCTTCTCTAAAAGTACCATCTTCCTCTAAATAATGCACTTCAAGGTTCAGTACTCAAGAGTATGCTGTGTGCTTGCATCACCCTATTGCATGCTCTCTCTCTCTATATTAATTTACTATCTCACTAATGTAGGAACAGAATGTTGCCCGGCTACTGGCTAGAATTCATTTACATGCCAGCACAGGCCTTTCTGAAAAGTCATGTCTCATAATCTCTTTAGTACGTCATCATACAGCAAGAAGACAAAACGAAGCACTACCCATTGTGCCACGTAACCACTTAACTTTTCATCTAGTCTCACCTCCTGGTACTATCCTTGCTTATCGGGCTCTCTCCTTCTCAGCCACGGTTTATTTTCTTTTTATCCCACCCATACTCAAAAACATTTTTCCTCGAGAAAGGGATAGAAAAGTCAGAAAAAGTTGCAGAGGGAAGAAAAAGGTTGGCCTCAGCATGACGAACTAATATTAATTAATTGATTAATAAAGGGCAACATATTTCTAATGTATCATGTGTGTTACATTTGCCTTTTTCTATCCCCATTTGTAATAATATAACTATTTAACGATCTTATGGGTGTGAGGTGACTGACGAGTAACCGACTACAGGCAGTTGTTGGAACAGGGTTAAGCACCGACACTGACGCTGACGAAATCAGACAGACTGCACGCGAGGTGACCGGGTACAAGGACGGCAGGTCATTTTAACCTTGAACTCCGTGTATTTCGGCGGGTATGTTTGGTCGATACCCCACATTCTCCTCGATTAGACCCACGTTGCGCTTGCACGCCCGTTGTCTCCCAAGTGAACATTTCAGATTACACTCTCGACGGCGGCGCGTGAGTTTTTCTTTCTCCTTTAGGTTTCACACCAAGGATTTCGGTAACGCTGGTTATGAATAAATGGAGTAAAAACTAAAATGAAGTGTGGAGAACCAAAACAAACAAAACTTTCACTTCTGAAAAGCTACGCTTCTGCTTACAATTCACCATCAACACAATTATCTCGACATATAAGTTCTTCTGACAATTAAAGTAATCCAAAGTGCCATGGTATCATATAGATATGTCGTCTACAGTCATCTCTCTTCTCGCGTTACTCGTAGATTTGTGCAATTTCATTCTCAAGTTTTTCTAAAAGCATATGGGATATTATTAAAGTTAGTTAATAGTTGAAGAAATTGAAAGGAAAAAAACTAAAGAAAATTAAATTACTCTTTTTTTTTAATATGAACTTAGGGTATCTACCGGCAGACTCAATGACTAATCCCCTTGCTAGTTTGTAGGCACCTCACAAGATGAGACAGCTACCTCATAGATTTAAAGTTGCTCCATACCTAAAGCCAATGATCGAACCCATAACTTTTGGTTAAGAATGGATGAGTCATGTCCACTCAACTACACTTCTTAGATTATATTTATTTATATATATTTCACTCCTCTGTTGTTAATATTTACTTAGAAACAACGATGAATGAGACCATCAAATCTTTTCACATGTTAAAACTATAGATTATAAATATATAAAATTGTTGTTATTAGTAGTGTTATACTATAGGGACAACCATAGCCTTGTCACATAATATCGACTGTTAAGTATTTTTAAGTAAGATTTAGATCGGAGATATTAACTATTAGAACACAAACTTAGTGAATTTTTTTCTTTAACATCAATCAACATAAATTAATTTGTCATCAAATGAATATGATCGTTGTTTTTCTTATAGAATAACGTCTTGGTACGTAGTTTTAACAAACTTAGCTGACAAATACGAATCACTAATTTTCTTACCATTTTAGTTAAAGCAACTTTTCGAGATCTCTTTATAAGTTTCTTAAATTTAAGCACAAGTTCTTTTTCTTTCCATATTAGTTCAAGCACCTTTTCTAAATTCTGTTACAAGTTTTCAATTCAAGGACAACATTTTTTAAAGCACAAGCAAAACGGAAATCTCAAACTTGAAATAGAAACTAAAGGAGGGAAAGGAATGAGTGCTTTATCTTTATCTTTAGTTTTCTTTCAAAAGGCAAGAAATGGGATCTACATTTTCAATTGACTTAGCTTCATTATTATGCTTGAATTTCATCCCATCCTTTCTAATTCTCATAATAACATTTACATCTCTCCTCTATTTTTCATTTTCATGCTTGAATTTGACACGTATATATAAGACATCGATATTAAATTGGGCGTGCGAATATAAAAACTTTGCGTAAAAGTAGGGGTCCACATCCTCCAACGTTCTTTAAATACTTCGATTCCCCCTCGTATCGTCACGTTTGGCGCCTCTGCATAAACCCTAATTAACTCTCAGACAAACTTTATCTACCAAGAAAGCATCCCAATTTCTTACCATTTCATTCTTTGTGATTGATCCTGTAACTTAGCCAAAACGGGTCTGCCTCTGTGGATGCTTGGTTTGGACCCGCACCGATTGTGGGCCGATATGAACCGGTTACTAGCATTACTCTTCCACCAGGTAATCATCATCATCACCATCTTTCTTGCTGTAAATTATCTTTTATTTCAATGTATAACTCATAATAAGTTTGTTACAATAGCGTAGATGCATATGGATTTGTCGGTTCCCAAGTTATATGAATTCTTTTAAGTTTACCAATACACAAATGACTTGCCAATCAAGAAAACATGCATCTCTATTCTGTCAGTCTTATTTATAAGTTATTTGGTTGCCGTGTTTAGGGTGTACTGGATGAGCAATTCTTGCAGCTCCAGCAGCTTCAAGACGAGAGCTCACCGAACTTCGTATCTGAAGTTGTCAACATCTACTTCTATGAGTCCGACAAGCTGTTAAGGAATCTTAGAAACTTACTGTAACAATCTTTAGTCATCACTTTTTCTTCTTCTTTTAAATCACACACTTAAGGCATACATTTTATATAGGAGAGTCCAGATTGGTTTCTACAATTCGATTATTTATCTTTTTCAACACTATCATTTCCCTTTGGTTGAAATGTTTACCATGAAAACATCCAATTCCCGTATGTTCAACTACTTATCATACCCCGATTAGTGTCTCTTTCTTAAAATTGTCACTGCAACCATGCATGGCACGAGCACTCGTTTTTTCACATATCGCTTGCTGTTGCTTTCTTAAGTCTTGGCCTTTTGTGGTTTTCGAAAACTACTTACATTAAAGGTTTTTCATAAATTCGTCGATCTCTGTATGGTAAGTGATGCAAGTTTGGGTACGATCTCCTGGTTTAGCCAGGTCCGTATACTTGTGTACAGTGGAGATTTTGATGGGAAAATACTTAATGATGGACAATCATTGATGGGACAGGATGGACAGAGAGTTCTCGGATTACAAGAAAATGGGAAGCCATTTGAATCAGTTTATGGGAAGCAGCTCAAGCATTGGAGCCAAAAGAGTCAGCAAAGTGTGCGTTGCCTTTCGCGCCGCTTCTGAGCAAAACAACCGTGCACGGTAAAAATAAAAAAGCACAAACATCCCACCTACCTCTTTATTCGAGCTGCACTCCCAGTCCCACTTCCGACTATTTGTTTCACTTTTCACGAATGCTTTACCACCCTGGACCAGGAGTCTACAAATAGACACACACTGATAGTCCCACTCCCAGTCCCTCTTGTTGTATAGTTGATATTAATTTCAGAAAAGCCAATGGCCTAATGTAACTGTCCTTTCTCTATATTTAAAATCAGACATGTGACCAAAATATGTTTAAATAGGGGGAGGTGGTGAGCAGAGAAATTAAAACAAATTAGCAACGAGAATATCTAAATTCAAGAACGCTTAAATCATTATTTTATGATTGTTGTTTTAAATTTTTTAGATAATATTTGATAAAATATTATCTTTTACTATATTATGACTCTATAATTGATGCCGAAGATATATTTGTTAAAAGTATGAATCCTCCAATTGAATAACTAAGGCATGGGTTTAATTTTCAGGTGCTTGAGAGCTTTGCAGCTGCTAGAGCACGAGTATTGCTACCTCAAGGACAAGATGCATGAACTGTTCCATGTAATATTAATACCATTTACCTTTGTTCTGTTACCTTTTTGACTTATCTTGTTTTCTGGTGGATATGTCTCACACATTTATGTATTCGAATTTCTCGTCTTGGACACAGATTGAGCAGCAGAGAGTTCTTGCAGTTGGAGTTAGGTACCCAATTGCACAGAACAACTAAAGCGAAAAATATGACCTTGGACGTTTCACTGGAGTATACCCAGTCGTCATGGTGCAAGGTGGTTGCTAAAAATCAAGCTAACCCTGTTAAAGACTAATTAGTTATTGTAAAGTAAAAACAGAAAAAGGAAGCCCTAGGGACTGCTTATTTCTGTCTACCTTCACATTTGCAGAGTGCATTCTTCTTTGTACCTTTTTCTCTTTTCCGAGTAACATTTGTTTGTTTGTGGTTGTGATGACTTGAATGCCAATGACCAAAGCCTACTTGAGCTTGCAATTCTAGTTCGAAACTTTATCATTCTTCCTTCTTTTTGGTACTCTCTCCCTGATTTTAAACTTGGGATATCAGCTTTTTGGAGTAGTAGAGCTGCTGCTTCTCAGCATCGTCGAATTTTTGACTGCTATATATTTGTATGCAAGTGGAATCAGGATCAAAATCAGTTATGATATATAAGTTTTAATCTGCGACAACACATCAATCACTCAATTGACGAAACGGACTGCTCAAGGCAAGATCTTGATGTTTAAATTTCGATGACAGATGGTAGTAATTTAGGATTCATTTAATAAAAAGAACTGAGAAAGAAATCCAAAAACAACTCGTGACTCGTGACTTGTGACTCGTGGCTCTAAAGGGTGTACAAGGAAAAGTGAAACATTTGTTGGTATGACCAGAGCATCTCTTCGGTATATCTTTTTTTTCTTCTTTCCAGGCAATTCATTATGTCTAAAATATTGGATTAGGTGGAAATGCAAATGTTATCCTTAATTAATAGAGATAATAAATAAAAGTTTTATAGTTTCAAATAATTTAATATTTATGATCTTCCTAATCAACTTATAAATTCAATATTATGCCCTGTAATTAATAGATTAATTGTATAACTATAAAATATTTACTTAAAAATAGTCCTATGTTTATTTGTTTAATTAACAAGATTATGAGATAAATCTCAAGGGATAATTATACTTTATAAATGAAAGTATAATGAGACCATAATTATGAAACTTATATTACATTTATATATTATTTAGTGATTGTTTATAGTTATCATTTTATTAAAAGTAAATTTTAATAAAGCAAAAATATTAGCACAAGCTATTTTTTACAAAAATAGTCTATCTCACATCCTAAAAAAGGAAAATGTTTAAATAAATATATAGTTATTAGAAAATAAGTTTATTGGGATGATTGTTTAAGTAATTAAGAATTTAACTTGATATTTTCAACATATCTAATGTATGGATTGCTATATTTTCATATTGCTTAGGACATATCCTTGTCATGATGAACTCAATAGTAGTTAATGGACATGGCATGAATTATATGGAAGCAAATGAGTAATCAATACATGATTTATCATCTTAAAATAATTAAGGAGAATATTCTATTATTATCAATTATTATTCATTTGAGAATTATTTGTCCAAATATAGAGTGTCACCTTAAAATAATTAAAATAATCAATTACTATTGTTAGAGAAGTAATATGATTGTATTGAATAGAATGAATATTAAATTCATAGTATATGTCTAATTAGGACCTGGAATGATGAAATAATTAAATTATATAGAAGTATCATGTATAAAACATTTAACAAAAACCAATATGATATTTCTAATATTAGGATGATCATAATATATTGTTAGAATACAATCTTAATCTATAAATATAAATTATTTAATTTTATATAATCCTAAATATAGTTTAGGATTGTAATTTATATCTATTACCAACATATTTCAAAATCTAGTGAGTATAATACACAAAACAATTAAAGAAAGAAAGATAGTTTGGGAATCAATTATGAAGTTTGAGAAACTTTATAGTCAAGTCTAAGATATAAAATGGAACTAATATTGGATATATGTTTCTAAAATTGGTTTTATGAAGGATATGCTGAAAGGAAAATCAAGTATTATAACAAAATTTGATTTATAATTAATTAATATTTTATTATATTTACAAATTAATCATATTATAAGAATAAAATAATCTTAGTTTAGAAAATTATTAAGAACTTTTATTTATTCTATCGCATACATAATAAGATTATATCCGAAATTTTCAAAATTCGCAACTTTATATAGAAGATAGAAATTTAAGCTAAAACAATACTTTGAATTTATGTAAATTAAAAAACAATAATTATTGACATAATTAGTATGAAATTGATTTTTTGTAGATGCCAACCCTTAAACGTGAATCTAAAGTTTTACATGTAATTTGATGTAAATAATAATTTACAAAATTCACTCTTTATGTTTAGATATATAACCTAAAATAAGGAGGATATAAATAAAATGGAATAAATGAAAAATTAGAATTGTGTTCTAATTTCACTTAAGATAAATTACATTTTAAATTTGAAACTATTTTGATTTCGCAATACTGGTTAGAATTACTAAAATTATCAATTAAACATAACTTAGTGTTAAGTTCACTGTTAATGGTGTTGATGTGAACTGTCACGTTAACGGGTCCCTTTGCACATTAGCATACAAATGATATAATTTTAATATTAAAAAAATGAAAATCATAACTCATAACACTCATTTAGCCGAAAAGAAAAAAGAAAGAACGATATAAAAGAAGCAAACAGAAACCTTAAGTGTTAGACTCCTAAGTCTAGACTGCCAGATCGTGCGAGTGTTGGCGAGCCTTGGCCAATACTTGGCACATAAGTTGGCGCGCGGAAGGCGTGTTGACGAGAGAAAAAGATAAAATCTTGCAAGTAGGCAAGCAAAACCAGAGAAACTTGCGAAGTAGGCGAGGGATGCAGGAAGTATCGGTGTAGATCTCGAGAGTAGGCGAGATTCAATACGCGTGGGCACACATAGGCGAGTAATGGCGGAAATCTTCAACGAGACGTGAGCTTAGGATGCGAGGCCATGCGAAGTTGGAAAACTAAGTCATGCGAGACTTGAAAGTGCGCGAGAAGGCGCAAAGGCATGTTAGACCCTGCGAGGATGCACAAAGGCATACGAGCGCGATGAGGCGCTTAAGCACTTGACTTCGGCGAGGTAAGTCGAAGGTATGTGAACTGTGTGAGGTTTTATGCTAACTCAATTTGTAACTTATACTTAGTCATGGAACGACGAGATGGCACCATGAATGAGTTTTATTATGGAAGATAGATTTGTCCATGGACGTGCATTGATGGACTTATGTGCGGATAGGCCGTGGTGAAACACATCAGTAGTAATGTGGCAGCTATGGATGATGTGGCACATGATGACATGGCGGATAAGATAACGAGTGGATGAACATCATCTTTAAAAGATAAAGATCAAGTGAAATGATCATTTGAAGATAGAGGAGATTTTCATTGATAAGGATAATCTTTCTTAGATAGGGTGTAATCTTTTAAATGTGATATAACTTAATCCTATGAGATAAGATAGGATAAGATTGTGATCTTAGCTAGTAGAGTTCTAGTAGGACTCTTAGTTATCTAGAAGAGCCTATAAATAACCCATTAGTGTTGATACCTATTCAGTATTCACTCTTGGAGAGAAATCACTCAGAGGCGAGAGCTTTGAGAGTTAAGAGCTTTTGAGGGAGAGTTCTCATTGTAAGGGTTTCGAGTAGGGAGTTCTTTAGGTGCTTCGAGTAGGAGGTACTCGTGTCTTTTGTTAACATTTTGTTGAGAGTTAATGAAAGAGGTAGCTTTGCTACATTTAAAAATCTCTTGTTGCTTTCTTTACTCTGTTACACTTGTGTTTTTTTTTGTGTGTGAGGGAAACACTTAAACACTTATGTGCGCGTGAGGTGTTCGAGAGCTAACGGAATTGTTCGGCGACATTTATGTGAGAAGGCTAAATCTTACTTAAGCAGACCTAAGCGGGATTGCCGCACTAAAGCAAGCACGACTTGCGGTAGAAGTTCAAGTCCGAAGAAAACCTTTGTGACGACTGGTATCAGAGCCAATCTAGGGTGATGGCTGGTGGAAGTAATCTGACGGAACGGGTTACTCGAATAGAGGCGATTTTTGAGTCTCTAGCCAAAACGGATGAGGGTGTTGTTCCTTTGTTGGAACGTATAGCAGCCTTGGAGAGGGAGCTTCAAGCTACTATGAGAGCTCTGGAGGAACAGACTAGAGCTCGTGAGGAGATGAGCTATGATTTGTTGGTGCTCAAGCGTGCGATGGAAAAGCACGAGACGGATGTCCGAGTGGAAAGCACTATGGTTAAGGTGCGTGAGCCACAAGTTTTCGATGGTAAACAGAATGCCAAGGAGCTCGAAAATTTTCTGTGGGATATAGAGCAATACTTTGTAGCGGCAAAGGTGGCGGACTCGGAGAGGGTGTCGATCACAACATTATACCTGGTGGGTGATGCGAAGCTGGGGTGGAGAATGAGAACCTCCAACGACATCAGTGCAGGTAGACCTCCCATCAACACTTAGGCCCTGTTTGGTTGAATGTTAATTAATGGAATGGAATGTAATGGAAGGGAATGAAATAGTTTATAACGGAATGGAATATAACATAGTAAAAAGTTGTTTGGGAATGATGGAAGTGTTCATAATGTAATGTAGTGAAATATTGTTTGGAAGATGGGTGGAATGGAATGTAATGTATAACAAATGACTTTTATACCCCTTATATTAAAATGATTGTTGCAGGAGGTTTATTATTTTATTATTAATTATATAAAAATA
>JAOQMR010000001.1:20257987-20275845 GCA_027563865.1 Erythroxylum pelleterianum
ACGGTACCGGTACAGACCGGTACCGGTACCGTTCCGTTCCAAAGCTCAATCCGGTACCGACTCCGGTACGGTATTCATAACATTGGTAATGAGGAGGGATTTGTAATGAACAATATAGAGATGAGTTTGAATCGATACAAAAGAAAAGGATGGATCTTGGAGGCTTAATGGAGTAATATCATTACGTGTTTGATAGTAAGTATGGACAGTGGGAATCCAGATCCTCTGTCTAATATTACTCTATCTTATTTTGTTTTATAAAATCTCAGTCATTTATTTTGCGGGCCTTACATAAATAAATGACTGAGATTTATTAAACACAATAAGACAACATAATATTAGACAGAAGATTTGAAATCAAAAAGGGTTCATAATCGAAAAGGGTACATCAACCTAATATTCATGATTCAGCTTTAGGCTTTTTACTCTACACATCCACTTAAATATTAGGTTGATGTAAAAGTTACATGTTTTGTGTGAGAGCCACAAAGGAAGAAGTTTCTGGAATTATTTGACCTAATTATTTTGTTTGAATTGATACTCATTGAAGTATTTTATAATTTAAAAGATTATTTTAAAATGATATTCCGTATTGACCTTTATGAGTACTATATCATACCTTTATATTGATTTTTGGAAAGTGGTAGAGGGAGGGTAACAGGTGTTGAAACAAGTTTGGAAGAGTCAAAGTGTGTGCCATGAAGGAAGTCACGAGCTATGTTTAGATTATGTGAGAAGAATGCCACTAGGTGTAAAAGTGGCTTTAGTTCCCAGAAAGTAGTAAAAAGAACCTCACTATAAGAAAATAAGGCATTATGTGATATTTTAAACGTCGTAGAATGTAGTGTAGACAAAAAATTTCCACGACGTTTTTTGAAAAACGTCGCGAAAAATGCTAACATTCTGCGACGTTTCGAAAAACGTCACTAAAAGGTTGGACAATCCGCGACGTTTTAAAAAACGTCACAGATTTCTGTGACGTTTTAAAAATGTCGCGAAAGGTCTTCGGTAACGTTTTTAAAAACGTCGCGAATTGTCTTGCGCAACGTTTTTATTATTATTATTTACATTTTGTTAAAAATCAAATTAATTTAATTTTAAATTTTAATAATTATTTTTTAAAATATAAATTTTTAAATCTTATTTATTTAATAACTATTTAATATTATTTATGATTTTTATTTATTTAATAATTCTTCAATTTTTTAGTATATCATTAATTTTAAACATTCCATTATTATTTTTTCCATTTTTTGAAAATTATTTTAATTTAATAATTATTTTTTAAAATACAATTTTTTAATCTTTTAGTGTTATTGTTATTTTTCATTGAATTGAACAAAGGATCCTTCCACTCACAACGTTCCTCGAAACATTGGAAGAGTAACTAAATCTATCAAATTTGAATTTTTTTTATACAATAACTAATCTAGTATAAGGATCGATCCCATAATGTTGCAGACTCGAAAAACCAAAGCAACAGGGCGACGAATCATCTAGCAAAACAAAATTACATAGGCCGTAAAAGGCAGTGGCAAGTTAAAGAACAAAATAACATTTCTATGCATTTTGCCATTAGCTTCTCTCTCAGTTCCTAGAGAAACATCTTGAATATCAGAATTTCTTAGCTTTTCTTGTAACAAGAACAAGCAACAAACAAGTTTGAGAAGCAAGCATTAGCATAAATATGCAACAAGTAGAAAGAAGAAAATTGTGAATTTAAATGAGCATAGAAGTTGCAGAGAAGAAAGTTGAGATGCAACTTTTAGTTATCCTCTCTCTTCCTCTGCAACAAGAATAGTCCACTTTTAAAACAAGTGATTAAAAGATAATGTAATGTGGATTTTCAAAGAAATGAAAAAGAGAAAAATATGTAAGTCAAAAGTGCCATGAACAAAAAACATAGGAAATCATTGTATTGCAAATTTGAAAGCTTTTCAAATTGAAAATGAATCATCTCAGTAATATGTGGGTATGCAATGGGAATTTAAACTATATCCTTGTCATTATAACTTTATCTACTTGTTGTTCTATACAATCTTCTAAGTCACAAGACAAAACCTTCATATTCCGTCCACCAACTGAAGGAACCAAATAAAGTTTTTCACTGAACAATTCAATTATAAGAAGACGCAAGCAAAGAGTAGGTGAAGCATATACCATGGATTACCATAAAAGTAGATGGATATACAGAACAAGCATGGAGTCCTCCTTGACTTTTCTTTTTCCATGTTAAGACTAGAAATTGCAGAGACTCTTTGTGATTTCGGTGCTTGAACTCACTTGCGCATAAAATCAAACAGCTAGTGGGCCTTGAGTTTGCTGTTTACGATTGCAGCTTCTGACCACTGGCTACTTGCCATCTTCTCATTTATTTCCTTACTTTGTCAACAACAACCTTTTTGAAGCAAATTTGTTATTCACCTTTCCAATCGTGTGAAAAATCACAATATTCCCCTTTCAAACATGCTCCATGAGCAAAGAACTTGCAAAGAACCCTGAATAAGTCCACAACATATAATTAGAAAGAAAATTCAAGAAGTCTCTAGGCTTTAGGAATATATGAATATCAAAATTGTTAACCAAAGCATATGCGATTAAAGAACGAAAACCCAATTTTACAATAACGAATGAAAATTGAAAGAAAAAGGAAAGTAAGAGCCACAAAGCTTGTTCTTAAGTTTGATAAGCAACACATAAATAATTAGAACAAAGAACGAAAGCAAACATTCAACCCACATGCACATGTATGGGCACAAACGGTTTACTCACCATTTCATCCCGTAAATGCTTTCTATACCTCTGTGATTTTTCACAAACGTTAGGAACAAAACCCGAACCCAAAAGATCCGAAACCCGAAATTCGAACCCTAGGTCATGATCTTCTCCAGTAAAACTTCAAAGCAATGCATTACACAAGAACCAAGCAGCCCACATTCTCCGAAAATGCCCGAAACACGAAAAGAAACTGCCAAAAGGGGAGATCCGAAATCGTCCTTGAGTCGGGTTACGAAAACGGAGCCGAAGAAATCGACGGAGCCTCAATTTGAAGAAAATGAGGAGTTTCAGATGGGATAAGGAGGTCAGTCGCCAGAACGATGAACTGTTTCAGGCGAAGCGAGGGAGTTTTGCGGTGGAAGGTAGAGAGAGAAGAGAGAAAAAAGAGAAATAGAAAAGTAAGAGGATGACTTAGAAAACCGGAAAAGAGTTAAAAAAAACGTCCGAGTATAAACTAGCTGGTGGGAAACGAAGGCGCGAGGACAAAATGTTAAATTTTAAATAGCCTTATGCGACATTTTGTTTAATAAAACATTACAATTGCTACTTGGCGACGTTTTCTTGATAAAACGTCATAGAAAATGTTACAATTTTGCAACGTTTTGTCAAAATGTTGCAAAAAGTTAAAACTTTTTATGGCGTTTTATCGGAAAAACGTCACAAATACTATGTTATTCTTGTAGTGCCTAGATCTTTTATGGTAAAGCAAAGTGAAGAGCATCAACGATGGTTTGAATGGATTGTTGTGAAGAACCAGCCACTAAGATATCATCCACATAAACAAGAAAAGAAAGGTATCAGCTTTTGATGAAGTAAACCCAAGGCCTGCAAGTTTATGACTTAAATAGTGAAACCAAGCTCTGAAAGCTTACTTAAGACCATAAAGAGCTTTATATAAATGAATCTAATTCTATATTTTATGTCTAATTAGAACAGTAGTTGATGAAATGATTAAATTATATATCATAATCATACATGGATATTATGACTCAATAATTGTAAAATTTTATTTTTTTTCTTATAGAATGATTGATATAAATTAAAATTTTAAGGTATAACTTAATGTACATATTCAATATGATATAATCTATTTTAATACCATTTTTTTATCTCACACGATTTATGTCGACTAGGATTATATATAAATACAATACTTAAAACATCGTGTCTGATTACCGAACAAAGTGTTACATTTCACAATCCATTACTAAGATTCCTTATATTAGGATGATATTTTTTGTTGTTGTGTTATTTTAAGTTTATAACCTATTTCTTCATTTTTTCCAAGTTTACAACCTATTTCTTCATTTTTACCAAGTTTTCATAACCTTATTGTTTGAGAAAATAAGCATGTGGGTACTGAGTTCTGAACAATTTTATTTTCCAAACACTTAATGTTCTTTTTGGTGAGACTTTTTGTCAAACATCTAGCATGCTATCTAAGGCCTTTCATAAGCACTTAATGTGCTTTTTAATTTTTTTTACTTTTTAACTTAAATAAAACCTACAAAATATAAGTAAAGGGGTTTATTGCTTTAAGTATACCAACAAATCACCAATAAGTAAATAGTCAACAACTCCAATTAGCTTTAGAGACAATATATTAAACAACTTTTGTGCATATATAGGAATATTTTTTGGTAGAAATAAATCAGCACTAAACATAAATAATTTAGAAACTTTATTGTTTTATTTCAAACGGTTTGTAGTATAAAATGATATTTTACAATAAATTAAATTATGCCTTGCATCTTTTTTTATTTAAAAGATGCAAATTAACAGTCATAACCAATTTTTTAACAACACCTCAAACTTTTAAGAATTATATTTGAACTATTTGTAACTTGTTTAACTAATATAATTGTTGAACAAAATTATGACACCAGACAATTAATCAATATGATCGAATAACCTATAAGTAACTATCATCACTTCAATAGGTGATGTTGAACTATTTAAATTTTGTGTTACTGAAAACATAGTTTATTTGAATAACAACAATCAATCATGTTGCTATATTTCTATCAAAATGCAGATTACTTGCATCATTTTAGACTATATGCTAATTTTCTAGATAATTCAGTTTCGACAAAATTTTTACTAAAATGTGTCACCATGTTGCTACTAGACATATATAGTTATTCTGCTAACCATTTACCGGCAAGGTCTCATAAATACCATCCCTAGTGAATTAGGCAAATCTCACCCATTTAAATCAAAAAAATAATGAAAAAGGTTCGATTATGTTATCATTGAGTCGGTTTAAGGTTATTAGATTTGAGTGCAAAGAAAATGTCTGGTTTTATACCAAGCTTGTTGTTTTATCTCCCGTCCTGAATGTCTTGGATGTGAGCCAAATTCTATCAGCTTCTTCAATTCCATCTACACTTGGCTCACGTAAGTCTCTAAGCAAAATAAAATGCAGCCTTAATTGTTATTAAATATTATGCAAGTGGAAGAATCTAGATATTAATATACCTTATTTGTGGTACAAAGTAAATACCAGAATGTATGGTAATTACAAATAATTGAAATGTGTAGATATAATTAGTTTGATATACCTATTCATACCTATTTATCTATTTGTTTCATGTATCAAGAAATATGTTCAAACATTCAAGAGTAGAATTTGTGAGACTTCTAACCTTATAAATTCTAAGTTACAAATTAATATTTATAACTTATAGCCATAAAGTTTTTGTACTGTAACTCCTCTTTTTACTCATAATAATATTTTGTGCGTGTCCTATTTCTTTTATTCTTGAGTTGCGATCTGACTATATTCATCTAATCATTCTAACAAGGAGTATTATAGCCTAATTAGGTTGTATATATCTACTTGTTATATGTTCTCTGATTGCCACTTATAGTGGACCCTTCATGTTAAAAGAAACGTTAGATATTATTTACCCTTTGAAGGTACTAGGTACTATTTACGTATATAATTATTGTTTATGTAAAATAGTGAGAGCTATTTTTATTAGCACATGATAATTTGGGATAGAACCAATGACGACTAAATTTAATATTAAAAATTAAAATAGGAATAATTCCTTATTGTGAAAGTTGAAGATGAAAGTTATCTTTGAAAAGGATAATTGTCTTATAGCTATTCACAGAAGGTCGATGAACTTCTCAGATGAAGCCAAATAGAATGAAATGGACAAACTTTAGTTATTGAAGTTTTTTTAAGCATAGGAAAAAAAAGAAAACAATAAAAGAGATATGAGATTATCTTCCATATAGGCTATATGAGGTCAAGTCACTTCATAATAAAATTTTCTTTATAAGAAAACTTTATATTTTTCAAATTTTAGAATCCATTTTAGAGATCGAGTATATTGATAAGTTAACTATTCTATTCTCTCTACTCACATTATTAGATTATAAAATAGAGCTATATGAACATGTCATACTTCAACTTCAAAGTCTACTTGATTCTTGTGATCAACTTATCAACTTAACTAATAATCTTCTTATAGACTATATAGTCTTTGATGACGCTATAGCAATGGATCTAAAAGATGAAAGTTGGTGCTAGAATAAGGAAGAAAGTTAATTTGGTTATAATAAGTTGAATATTTACTAATGATAAGAGGAAGATCAACAAAACGTAGCCTAAATGGGAGCCAAAATCATAGTAGATCAAAATCAAGAAGTAAGAAGAATTTAAAATGCTACAATTATGGCAAGAAAAGTCACTTGAAGTAGGATTTATTGGAATTTAAATAAAAAAATTTCTAGTCCTCAAAGAGATTATGCAAGTACTTCAAATGCTAATAATGCTTTATATTGTGATACAATAATAACAATTAAAAGAAAGAAGTCACTACTTAATGCATGACTCTTTGACTAAAGAGATACTTTTCATATGAACTGTAGAAGAGAATGGTTCCATCATTATAAATCTATATCAGGAGGATCTATGTATGATTATAATGATTATCCTTTAATGATTGTTGGTACTAAAACCACGAAACTGAAGATGTACGATGATATAATTTGTACTTTTTAGGAGGTATGACATATGGAGGCATTAAAAAAAGAATCTCTAGGATAATGAAATGATCTTAGGTTAAAAAAATAAAAATTGTCCACTAGATTTTGAAGATAATTTGAGGCATACTTGTACTTATAAAAGAAGAAAAGATAGTAGTAAACTTGTATAATTTACAGAGAGAGACATTACTAGAAGTTGAAGTATCATTTGCTTAATCACTCTAAGTGAGACATCTTTAATATTACGACATAAAAAACTTGGAAATATATCTAAACAATGAATGAAGATCTTTATTGAGAAAAAGTTGCTCCATGTGCTTATTGAGATCCCTTTTGTAAGCCTTGTTATAAATAAGCAACATCATAAAATTTAATAAATCAAAATTAAGAAGCAAGATTGTCTTTAAGTTAGTTCACTCTGATGTGTGGCAAGTACTAGTTCTATCCTTAGGAGGAGTAAAGTACATTATCTCTTTTATTGATGATTACTCCACGAAGTGTTAGGTATACCTTATCAATAGGAAAACATATGTGTTCTCAGTCTTAAAGTTTTCAAAGTGCGTGTTAAACTTGATTATAGTAAAACTATTAAGTGCTTAAAGGTAGAGTAATAGAGGAGAATATATTGACAATGCATTTTGGAAGCAAGAAGACAACAAAAGACATTTCACTATTATATGCACTCCTCAATAAAATGAAGTAGCAAAGAAAATGAATAGAATTTGTTAGAAAGAACATAGTGATGGCTATAGGCCTAGATAAAACTTTGTTGACTAAAGTAGTTAATACTATATGTTACGTGGCGAATAAGTTCTATGAACTATAATTAAGTTAAAGATACCTATAGAGATGTGAACTAGAAAGTTAGTGAATTATTATAATCTCTGTATATTTGAAAATCCTTTGTACTTAAAGTATAATGCCAAGAAACTATGAAGCTAGATCTAAAATCTAAAAAATATTTTATTTTATGAAGTTAATAGGGTGAAAGGGTATCATATGTTGGATCCCACTGCCCATAAGGTTGTCGTTAGTAAGGATGTCACATTTTGAAAAAATAAATTACAAAGGTAAGAAAAAGAGCAACCCTTCACAAAGAAGTTTAGAGACTACTACACATGTGAAAAAGGAATTTCAAACTTCTTGTGGAGCAATATCAGAGAAAGATGTTTAAGTATGAAGATTTAAAGTTTGTCAATCAAATTGTATAAAGAGACCACTAATTGGCTCTCAAATTACGTAATAGAGGGCAATATGACATATTTCCTTTTAACAGAGGAGAGAGAGCCATTAACTATAAACTTTATAGTCCAAATGTTTCTTACTGGGTGATAGTAATACAGGAAGAAATTGAAGCTCTTTATAGAAATAAAACTTGGAAACTTATATCACTACCACAAAAAAAGGAAGTCAATTAGTAATAAATGGGTCTTTGAGATCAAGTAAAGTGGTGACAATCAAGTGGAGCGATATCGTGCTAGATTTATGGTGAAATATATGTTCAAAAAGGAAAGAATTGATTTCAATGAAATATTTTCCCCTATGATTCAACTTACAATAATGAGAATAGTCATGTTAATATGTTTTTAATTGAAAACTACTTTTCTTCATGGATATTTTTAGGAAGAAATTTACATGATCTAACTAGAAGGTTTTCAAGAAAAAAAAGAAAAGAGAATGTGATTTACAAGTTGATCACATCTCTGTATGATTTTAAACAAGCATTGAGGTGTTGGTATAAGAGATTAAATTCCTTCATTATTAGCTTTAGACTTAATAGACTTAATGCAGACCCTTATGCATATTTTAAGAGGTTTGATTATAATGATTTTATTATCTTATTATTTTATAGAGATAACATGTTAGTTTTTGGCTACAACAAAGACCATATTAAAGAATTAAAGGCATAGTTGGGTAGAAAGTTTGAAATGAAGGGCTTAAAACCAACAAATAATATTATATGAATATGAATTTATTGAGATAGAAATAATAGGAATATTTAGTTTTCTCAGAAAAGTTACCTACAAAAGATTTTACAATGTTTCAATATGCAAAATTGTAAACCTATATCTAACCCTTTTCCTGTTAATTTTAAGTTATCATCTAATATGAGATAGAAATGAAGATTTCTCAAGTACTGAATACATCCATAGTGGGGAGTTTAATATATGTTATAATTTGCATAAGACTAGACATTATACATACACTAAGAGTGATTAGTCACTACATGATGAATCTTGGTAGAGAGCATTAAGGGGATTATAAGATGTTACAATATAATATGAAGGATTACACTTTATTTTCAAGGAATATGTTGACTCTAATTATGTAGGAAATATTGGTAAAAGCAAATCCACAACTGCTTATGTATTCACGCTTGCCGACACATTTGTAAGTTAAGTTTCAAAGTTACAATCAATTGTGGCTATATCAACAACGAAACGAAATATGTATTAGGTACATAAGCTAAAAAAGTGATATAATTGAAATTGATATTGGAAGAACTTAGACATAAACAACAAAAGGTTTCATTATTTTGTGACAGTCATGGTGCCTTACATTTAACAAGAAATCTAACATTTGATTCAAAAACCAATCACATAGGAGATGAATTTCACTTCCTTTTTTAGAGAGTGGACAAAGTTACTATGGATATGAAAAAAGTTTATACTTATATATTGGCTTTAAACAACAACAAGGTACATGTGTTTAAAAAAAGCAAGCTAATTTATAGACTGCAAAAGCCTTTATTTTATTCAATGATAAAATGTCAATTTATACACTAAATCAAAAACCAAGATGAGCATAAAATGGAGAATAATATGGAACTCAAACTATAATTAATAGAAACTCACAATAAACTAAAGAAACTAAAATAACTATACTAATAAAATTGAGGTATAGACCATATTCTACTTTTTAAAAACATATTTGCAACCACATTTAGTAGCTGATGAGACATTTCATCTAACATTAGCTTATTTCTCTCATGGTCGCAGATCAATAAGTTTGATTGTTTTTTAATACCTCACCTCACTCATGTTTAAATATTTCACTCACGCATAACTTAACTAAAAATTAATAAGAGATAGATACAAAAAATCTAACCTTTTACTTCCTCATTGAAGCACTCTAGTAATCACCTAAGAACTCCCTACTCAAAGTTCTCAACAAGAATTTTTCTAAAAGTCTTTTAACTCTCTCTAACAAATAATTGAATATACTCTTACATCTTCCAAATAAATTAAAAGGATGTCTCTATATAGGTTTAAAAGAATTTAAAGACTAAGTAAGATTATTTACACGCTTTCTCCACTAACTCAACATCAACAACAACAACACCCAATGAGCGTCTCACTAAAATGTAGGGTCAGGGAAGGTCTAGTAATACATAGGTTTACCCCTCCCTAGTAAAGGGAGTTATTCCTTTTTGAACCATGAAGTTACAGAGGGAGTTATTCCTCTTTTACCACCAACTCCACTTAGGACATGGAAAATGTGTACTTGAAAGATGCTTACTTTATTGCTATGTGTTGGGACCTGATCTCGGAATCAGACCCCAACCGGAAAAGCGAAAAACGGAGAACAAAAAAACAAGACGTTGCAAATAGAAAACGGAAGGATCAAAGCGAAACAATTTCGAGATCTAATACAAAGAATTCGAAACGAAAGAACGGAGATCATACATCGAAAGAATCGAACGGACAAAACCAAAAGCGCTAATCGGATCAAAACGAAAGCGAAAGGACAAAATCAAAAACAAAATGCGGAAGCAAAACGAAAAATCGCGGAATCAAAGAAGCCAAATCCGAAGCAGAAACATAAGGCCAAATAATCGAAAGAAAAATCGAATCACAAACTTAAGACAAAGTCTGACATCCGAAAGCGTGTACTAAGAGAATCGAAGAAACGGATTTCGAAGCGAAACGGATCGGGAGCAAATCGAAAACGAAGCAAACAAATGGTTCAAAAGAACCGAAACTAATGTCCGACATCTGAGAACTTAAACTTTTTCAAAACAGAGTCGCGTTGGAAACCCTAAGACTAAGCAATCTCGGCTTAAACCAATCCGAAATCCGGTATAATTTTTTTTTCTTTTTCTTTCATCTTTATTCAAAAACAATCTTATACAAATCAAAGCAATTTGATTTCCCCCCTTTGGAAAATCTTTCTCAGTCAAAACTCAATTCATATAATTCTTCTTATACAATCATACAAATCCCATAATTCATCTATTACTCAAGCAATACCTCAAAAATCATCTATATCTTATTCTTATTCAATCACTATCTAACAAAAATTGGGCAGCATAACGGCTGCAATTCATAAAACCCAAAAACCTGCAAACGGTTTTTAAAACACACTTCTAATAATCTAAATCAAAACACACAATTCCGCGGACCTCCTGTCCAGAATCCCATCATACACAAACACAATCCTATACCTAAATCACTTCATTAATCTCAATCACAAATCAGAATCCGCGGACCTCCCATCCGGAACTCATAATATAATCACATTCACATTCATATATATACTAACCATAATTTACTTACACAATCCAATTCCATAATCATATACAAACTTATATCTCAAGTCCATACACGAATTCAGAAAATATTTTCATTTCGAAAAGAATACACAACTAACTTTAATGGCTTTCTAAGCCATAAACAATACCAAAGCCAAAATCCAAAATTTCACAAAATACAAAAAAACATGCAAAATTTGAACTGATGTCTTGACCGTCTTCCATCCGATCTCCTGCTCGAAAACCTGGAGATGGGGATGAATGGGGGGTGAGTTGAAATAGCTCGTGGATAACATATTTATAAACTGAAAAACAATCAAAAACCATTTCTCAAAACAATTGCCGTTTTGCAAATTTTTTCAAGAAAACTTATTTCTTAAACTTTCCACATTTTCAAATCATTTATACCACTTTTAAAAAAAATTCTCGATTTCAAAACTCGATTTCTCATTACTTCAAAATTCTCAAATTTTTCCCCAAATCATGCACAATTTCAAAACATGAATGCATCACATTATCAATGCATTACAAATATTGACAAAAAAAACACATAACATATCAAACGGTTTGGGTTGGTCCAAAACGGAACGTATTGCACATTCCCGCGTAGCGATCCTGTGCAGCCGTGAACAGAACGTACTACACCTTCCCGTATAGCGGTCCGGGGTAGCCGTGAACTTATGAGAGTCCGAAATCAGAGCTCCAGTGCCACTAGCGGGCAGGCGGGAGAAGCCTTTAAAACGAGACAGCGCACTGACTCATACTTATGGGACCTAACCAAATCCACATAATATATAATTCATACTTGAAAATCGGATTGCCCAAAGGCACGTTTCGAAAACTCAATTTTCATGTGAGATCATATTTAAACATAAAGTCACTCACAAATGTCACAATTTCACATAATTTCACATAGAAAAATGCGCAATCATCCACAACAAGGAATGCAACAATTTTCATAATTTATCAATATTGATAAATTATGAATTTCAGAAATTATTAACACATTCAAACACCATAAATTTAACAATTTCCATTTTATCAAAATCATTCAAAAAAATCAAAGAATGTAACAATTTTTCATAATTTAGCAATTCATTCATAAATAATAAAATTTCAGAAATTTTATCAATTTATCAAATCATTGAAAACAATGAATTTAACCTTTGAAACAATTTTTCAAAATCATTCGAAAACAATAAAATTCGGAAACCCTTTCTTGATTTTTCGAAAATGCACAACTAACTTATAATTCAAAATATAAACATATTACCCACCTCATATCCATGCTTAAAACTTGTCCATAGCTTCAATTCTTCCATTTCTTCCTTCTTTCCTCCAAATTAAAATTCCCTAAACCATAATCATCCAAATTCAACATCCTAATTAGCATAATCCTCAAAATTAACTATATGAAACCTAAAATCATCATTTTTCCAAGCTATCTAAAGCAAGAATTTCTAAAATCCCAAAATCACACAAATTGGGCATAAAGCCTAATTCACAATAATCCAAAATTAAACAATTTAAACCATGTTATCTCCAAAATTGAGCTTAGGAAACACAATCCCATAACATTTTCAAGCTATCTAAACCAAAAACTCATCAAAAATTTAAAGCTCAAAAATCACCTCTTACCTTAATCTCCACCATTTTCGGCATCTCTTGGTTCCTATAGAAAGCTTTCATATTTTCCCACATTTTTCCTCTTGGATCAACCTAAAAAGCTTGCTTGAAGACCCTAAAAATCCGAAACCCTAGCTTTCTCTCTTTCTTCTTCCTTCTTCCTTCTTCTCCATCACCGAAAGCTTTCTTCCTCTCTTCTCTGTTTCCTCTCTGCTTTTGTTTCTTTTTCCTCTAAGTGTCGTGCATCTGCTTCTTTATACTAAAGCCCACTTGTCTTATTTAAAAACTTTCCATTAATGAATGAGCAAAGATCCTTATGCCCTTACATGTAAGCCTTATAACTTAAAACCTTAAGTGATTTACCAATTTTGCCCTTCAGTTGTCTTGAAAAACTGACATCTTGACTCCAAATTTCGATCAGGTAATTGAGGCAATTTGACAAAACTTCCTTCTAGAAAAATGTTCCTCTCGGTCTGATGTTTCTAATGACACTAAAACACTCAATTCGGATCAGAAACAAAGAAGTTGTGGCCAAAATACTTTCAGGCCAAAACAAAATCGAGACTGAACACTACACCGAACTTCACTCTAGAAATTGAACATCTTAGAAGCTAAATTGCTGTTCAGGCTCGGCGATCGCTCAACGCCCACGCACGGGCGCTCGACGATCGCCCAGCCTGGGCGCGTCGGAACTTCAGACTGACACCCTAACTTCAAACCTTCATAACTTTTGACTCCGAACTCCAAATTTGACAAACTTGGTACCATTGGAAAGATAAAAAGAAGCTCTAAAATTTTCAAAAAGGACTCAACAACAAAAGTTCACTCAAAGATGACCGATCGATAACTTCCTCTCAAAACAGCAACAGAATTTCCAAAAATCATAACTTTCTACTCCCTTGTCCAAAAATTTCGTGCTTTATATCATTGGAAAGATAAAAATAATCTCTACAATATTCATGAAGAATTCACAAACCAATTCAGCCTCTAGGTAAGTCAATGTTTCCAATCAAAGTTTCTGCCCTATTAACAAACACCTAAACAACATCAAAACTTCAATTGATCGTAATTTCTAGCCCCGATATCAAAAAATTGCATACTTTATGGCATTAGAAAGCTCTTAACAGAAGCTACAAGTTTCATGAAGATCATTATCTCAAATTCTGTCAAAATCAAAAAGTCAACTATTCATCCCCAAAAAGTCAACTTTTCTCAATTCTTCAAATTTTCACTCTTTTACTCTTTATTTCTTGATTCTCTACTTAAGTTAAATCAACTCCTTCACTTTAACTTTCATAAACCATACAAATCTACTCAAATATCAAAGTCTTCAAAACCCATCAATTCTCTTCTCATCAATTTCCTTTAAGTATAATTATATCTATTAGACAATACATATACAAAAATTCGCATTTTTGTTCAATTTTATAATTCTAAATTCCACTCAAAGATAGGGGTCCAACACTATATCATCTAGCCACTTTCCCATGATATAAAGAAGTACTCTGACCTTGTAACGTAGTACTTTTATTTTCTTTGTCCACTACTTCAAGTCCTTACCAAGTGTTATGACATAATTGTCTCTTGAATTGATAAGTACTTTGATTAGTCCTTTGTCAGCCATTTCGAGTCATCTTTGTGTATGATTACATCTAAGAATGTTAATGGTGTAACTACAATGCTTTAAGACTAAACAATTCAAGCCAATGTATGATAAATATCCCATATTTACATACCTTTGAATCTTCTCATTGAAGTTAAATGCCTTTGTGCACCTTCAGACTTAACATGACTTATTTGTATCATCATCTTTGATCTTGCATATGAATCTTACATATTATTGAATATTTCTACCAATATGCACCAATGAAATATGAACACTTGCATACTCTTCAAGTTTTTATCAATATTGCTTATTTACCTCACCTACTTGTTGGTATTTATTTTATTCCATTGTTAACATACGATCTTTATGTCAACCTGAGTACTAAGCATCAATCAAGGTTTTTCAACACTTGTCTGATTTATTTATTTAGAATTAAAAAATTACCCTATCAGAAGAACTTAATTCTCTCATTAAAATAATCTATGAACACTCCTTAAAGAGCATTTTCCTCGAAGACTCCTTAATAAAATCTAAAGACCAAAGAATGTCTTCCTTTTCATTGACACATCCCTAGGGTACTATATTTCTTCTGTCGGGTTTGCTTTTACTTAAATGCCCCTTTATAAGCCTGATTGTGTCCTAATATGTCATAATTATTAAGGTAAAGTTCTTCCATTAAGTCCTTCAATCCTTTTCCTTAACCCTTCATGACTATAAAATTGATGTGCTCCTTATATAGCTTCCTTTTTTTGTTTTAATTGTTTCCTTGACTTATAGTGAGAAGATTATCCTACCTTCTCTTTGCCTTTCTCTGAGGCATTTTGAGTTCCACTATTTTTCTTACACTCTCTGCTAGTTAAATTTAGTGATGGCATTTAGAAATCCACGAAAGCATCTACTGCTTCAATTGTACTAATAAGGTCTTTCACATTTTGCCTTTAAATCTCAACTTATGCCTAACTAATTTATTGTTTTATGCCATAAGCATAAGATGTAGTTTTAGCTAGTTTTGGCTAGTATAGGGTCAATGTCATATGGACGAGAATTATGAATATTAATTCTCTTTATATTATCTAGTCTAACAAATAACGAGGATGATTCTCAATCAAATTCAAAATTCAAATGATAAACTAAAATAAATTGATATAATTGATTAACTTGAACAAATATCAAACTAAGAATAAATAAAGAAGATATCAATACCTGAATTATGAAATTTCCCTAAAACTTGTCATACAATTAAGTCTTTTAACAGATCAATTTCATTGGATCGTGGAAATTCCTCAATTATGCTATTATCTTTCTTAAGATTATTAACAACTAATCCTAGGTTGATTAAGTCTTTTCACACATCAATTTCATTGAACCGTTGAATTCCTCAATTATGCTATTATCTTTCTTAAGATTATTAACAACTAATCCTAGGTTGATTAATCAAAATCTCTTTCTAATTAAACTCCTAAATTGAATTAGTCTTATTTATAAATTTCACTATTATATTTGACCTTATAACACGAATTTCTCAACCTCAATTGTATGAAATCAAACATGAATTAACATACTGACAATATTAATTCAAGAATAATAAAAGAACAGATAATTGAATCTTAGTGAAACTAAAGAATAAACTAAATTAAAATGAAATCACTACAAGGTCTATCCTGAGATTCATCTTATGTGGCTACCATAAAGGGTTTAATTCCTAATAATATAAGACATAACATCAAAACTAAAGGAAGAATAAAAATCAAAAGAAACACGATGAAGTCACTTCTAATCTTTATGAAATTCACTTTAGATTGATAGAAATTCACTCCAAAGGGGTCTCCTTATTTGTTCTTCATTCTTTTTACTGTTTTAGGTCTTCCAATTGTGTCTCTTGAGCTTCCCTTCTATTTTTATTTTAATTATGCCTTTTATACTTAAAAATTAGGTTTTTGTGTAGCTAATAAAGGATTCACCACTCCTGATAGGACGAGATGATACCTACAGCCTCTTGTCGAGGTTGTTACTTGAGAATCTCTGGCCAAAGGGGAAATGTCATGAAGATAGTCTTCAGTGACATATTGAATTGAGTAATGAGTCTCGGGGACAAGAACTAACATCACTTGGGCTAGATTTGACATATCAGTCTAGTGAGAGTTGATACTTTAACTATACTCTAAACCAAGTGGGGTATAGAATGGTGAAAGGATGAATTGCACGAGAACATTATCTATAGAAGGTTTCAAACCATTAACTTTCCAGTCAATTGGGGGTCATAATGTGTTGCTAGATACCTCACATGACTTGTTTGAATTTGTTGGACCAATGGTGGTTGACAAATTAAATTCCTTAATGTTTTGATAATAATAAAATGTATAGAATTGGTAAGAAATTTATTTCAGGTGTTTTGGATGGAATAAATCATTGAGGAATCAAGAAGGAAACAATCTTCAACATGATTGAGACATTAAAAAATGAAGATTTGATTAAATGTATCCGTTGAAGGCAGCAGCAAGTCAACCAAGTATAACACAAGTCAACTTACACTACATAAGTCGAGTTATCAAAGAGCAGAGATGAAGTTTTTGTTGGAAAATCCCGGGAGGTACATCACATGTACCAGGTGCGGAAAACAAAAATTTTTGTTACCGGGACCTTCCCCAAGCCAGGATCCATGTGTCTGTATGCAAACTCAAACCTAAACAGCCAATAGAGACTGTCTCTAAAGATATCCACGCAGAGATCAGAAAACCTAACCGGGCCAAACCCCTTTGACCCGGGAATAGCTAGAACAAATTAAAGCCTGCTAGAGCTTACCTTTGTCCTTGGAGAGCTAGGGAATAGACGTTGATGAAGCCTTGAGAAGCTTGGAGGAGAGGAGTGGAGGTCGTGTATATTGAGAGAATTTTGAAACATTTTCAAACACTTAACATTTAAGTTTTCTCTCAACTCACAACCCTCACTGCCGTCAACTATCACCCTCTTCTAGCCTTGTATATATATGTGTTTAACAATTAAAAACAAGGAAATCTAAGAGAGCTCTATGTCCAACCACGTTGATGCATATATATATGTAAATAATCAATGAATCATCAACCTACTTGACTTAGTCAAAAGCTTCCTTCTTAAGCTTTCTCCTCCTTCAGCCAACGACCATCAATCTACAAGCTTCTTATATCTTTAACTTTTAAAGACCTTATGAGATGCTCACACGTTGATGGCCACCAATTCAGGAAAGAATCAAGTTTTGTCTTATTAGGCAATCTTTTGTCTCATTCTCTCCATTATTAACGTCCATACATATATAATATATATTAATTAATTACTTAATTA
>JAOQMR010000001.1:20275945-20286730 GCA_027563865.1 Erythroxylum pelleterianum
TTCTTCCCTACTCTTTGCATTTGATTTTATTTAAAATTGGTTTTGTGTGAATTAACTTCTGATTTTATTGTAGAATTCTACGAAAAGTTTTAAAGATCTATTCAACCCCCCCTTCTAGATTGTTTACAGAATTAAGTGTTAATTCAAGTGGCCAATATAACCTCCACCTAATGGGTCACACACATTGGAGATGCAAAGAATAAATAAAATGGTATTGGATGGGGATCCAAGATATGAGAGATGTATGACTAAGCTACCAAAGTGTGGTAGTTTAGGGTCATTTAATTGTGAATCATAAGACACATGTGAATCTTGCTTATTAGGTAAGATGGCACAATTACCCTTTAATAAGCAAGATGACAAAATTACCCTTTAAAGAAAGGGTGAATGTTTTCATGCTAAATTAAGTGGGATTAAAAGCCACTTAATTCCTACTAACTTTGAATTGATGTTAAGGGTTAGAGGCAGGCCAAAGGGTGTCAAAGACACTCCATTTTCGTGCAAAATTTGTAAGAAAACAAAGTGTCTTTCTGTGAATTGTTCACCATCTTCAAAAATGCTCTCTCAAAGAACACACCACAAAGCTAGCAATTTGTGTGTGTTCTAGTCAATCTGCTTAAGAGGTTTTAGGCTTCGCTATTCATTTAGATATCATTAGAGACGTCTTCCTTTGGTCATTGTGGTTTACGACAACCCGAAGAGGTAAAGACAATGAAGAATGAAGGAGATTGTAAGGTATACATCTTAAGTTCATGTTTTGTTTTACTACATTTTAATGGCACATGTTTTATAATGTATTTTCTAGGTTTCATTTTATTTTCCGCTACGTATTCTAATAGTTGATGCATGTGATGCATGATTGAAACCCAACACATAGGCATGCACTTCTCAAACATGGGCATGCTTAAAGTATATGGACAAGTACATAGTGGTGCTTATGCCCATATACTTTTCCTATAGATTCATAACTTAGTCAAAATAACTTCAAATTCATTCATTTTTCTCCAAATAAGTGAATTAGGTCCTAAAAACAAAATATGAATTAATTAAGTACCAGAAGCTATAAAAACAGTTAAATAAACAGTAAAACACATTAATTATAAACATAAAAATATGAACAATTAAGCACTTATAAAACTATCTGACACTTAATCATTTGTTTATTCTTAAGAAAATCAATTTCATTACTCTTAGCTTAATGAGAAACAACTATGGGAAAGCATTAAAGACACAAAAGATATTAATCAAGATTCTCTATTATTCATCAATTGCAAAGTTCATTCAATTGTTAAGAACTTAGTTGCATCAAATTGTAAATCAATCTAATTTACTTCATAATTCTTCAAATTTCAACTTAATTTCCACCATTCCACTTTATACATGAGAATAAAATGTTAAAACCTTTAAATATTTTGATACGCCTTAAAAATAAAAAACTAAATTTGAAATGAGAGTAAACACCTTGTCAAGAATACTCCTAGTTACTCGACTGGTCTCTATCTCAAATAACTACCAGCACTTTTCATAAATATCACCTATTACTCGACTAGGTCAGTACCAAAATAGTTACTAACATCATTTTTAACTTAGACCTTTTTATTGGTACAAAGCCAGTAGAGTGAACTTATTAATGCTCATTTATACACAAACTACTATTATTTGTGGGTAAAAAAAATGCTTAAAAGAATTCACATTTAACTCAATGGATGTACAAATTATTCACAAAGTATCACAATGTGAATCAAGTATCCATTCTTAAAATTAATAAATTATTAAATTCTCAAATTATTCATTATTAAACTAATTATAATAAAATTGACATGTTTTCCTACTAAGTCCCTCTCCCATACTTAAGTTGCACAATATCCTCAATGTAGAAAACATGTAACAATAATACATGTTTTCCTACTAAGTCCCTCTCCCACACTTAAGTTGCACACAATCCTCAATATACAAACATGCAATAACAATTAAAAAATATGAAAAATAATAAGAGGAGGTGAGAATAACTGCTACTCTCCTAATAGTAAAAGATTACCAACTTTATCTAGTGTTATTAATATCTATCTGGTGTTGGTGAAATCTTCCCTACTCTAATACATTGGGGTCATGTTGGCTTAATAGCCTATGAAACTCCATTGAATCTCAACTCACAAAATTAGAATCATAAAAAAAGCTAAATTATTAATGAAAATTCTATAAACTACTTAATAAATAAAGAAACCTAATTGTTGGGTTGCCTCCCAAATAGCACTTCCTTATGAGTCTTTTAGCTAGACTTCTCAATAAGACCTTCTTTAACCTAGATCTATAATCAGTAGCTTGCTTCCACCCATCTTCCCAAATGAAGGTTCATTAGTCTACAAATAAGCCACATCCTATAATATAATAATGACATATGGAATCAAATTAATAAAATTAAGTAAATTCGCTAACGCCCTTTTAATTATTCTATATCAATTCATACAAAGGATTTCTAAACCCAAATTTTATGAAATCATACATGAGTTAACATACTAATAATAATTCAAGAATAATAAAAGAACACATAATTGAATCTCAATGCAACTAAAGAATAAATTAAATTAAAATGAAATCATTGCAAAGTCCATCCCGAGGTTCATCTTATCCAGGTACCATAAAGGGTTTAGTTCCTAATAATATAAGACATAAAATCAAAACTAAGAACAAAAAATCAAAATAAATATGATGAAATCCATTTTAATTTCATGAAATTCACTTTAGATCGAAGGAAATTCTCTCCAAAGGGGTCTCCCTGCTTATTCTTCATTCTTTCTATTGTTCTAGGTCTTCCAATTGTGTTTCTTAGGCTTCCCCTTTACTTTTCCTTTTAATTTTCCTTATATAGTTTAAAAATTAGGTTTCTATATAGTACACAGAGGTGTTCATGACTGTGTGCTTTACAAAATCACTAGATCCTCAAATTAGACCAAACATAGGCTAAAAATATAAACATGGGTAAGTAAATAGATGTTTACTTCTCATTTCTCAATCATGGCACATTCATGTCCATGTAACTTTATGAAACTTTAAAAAAACTTGTTTTGCATTCAACATGGAGTGACTTGGAGATGTTTTAGCCAAGTTATAAAGCTGAAGAAAAAGTATATAGACATGAAAACACCCATGTACTTTCCTGTATACTTCAACATTTCATAACTTGGCTAAAACATCTCCAAGTCACTCTAAACGTGTTTGACTTCAATCCTTTTACTTCAAATAAGTGAATTAATACCTAAAAATGAAATGTGAATGAATTAAGTACTAGAAATAATAACCAAAAAATGATAAATTAGTGAATTAAGTACTAGAAATAATAAAAACACTTAATTAAAAAAGTGAAATGCACTAAATATAAACTTAAAATATGAAGAATTAAGCATTTATCCAGTAAAAACATGTTTATAGATAAGGAAACCTATTTTCTTTCTAAAACACTCTAAAATTGCACACTCGTGTATATGAACCATACACAAAAATCTCCATCTTGGCAAATAACACACAAAATGCCTTTAAGATTGCATGTTCACATAAATGAGTCATACATAATAATTTTCACCTCAACCAATATACTCTATATAGGTTAGGTTTTAATTATATCTAACACTTTGAGATATTAATGAAATCAAGTAATGATTAAACTTAGTCACAGTAACCAACTTTATCAATATATCACTTACTTTCTTAAAATTGTAAACCTTTTTTAATAAGATTTGACCAAATAAAATAAAATCCTTGATCTTATAAATTCTTACATCTTTTTTCATAGCATCCATGGACCTGTCCTTCTTCTAACTATCCATAGTCCTATGAAAAATAGTTAGAACCTCATTACTAATGGTATGAGCATACAAGACCAAACCTTCAAAATCATATCTCCATGATGGACTAATGGTATATCTCATTCTATCTATGGCTATATTGTATTAATTCTCTTCTCCTAGTATTATTATATCTCGTGAATTAGAAGTTCCAACCTTATTAGCATAAACTCCAAGTTGTTTTAATTCCACTAGTACAAGCCTTGAACTGCTACTGCATTCTATTGACCCTAGCATATCCTCTTTCTATGTTTGCCTTACTTTATATTACTCCTCAAGCACTTCGTCCTTGAAGGTTACCCTATACTTTTTACCAAACATATAATTTTTTTTAAAAAAAGTCCAACTTTTAGTGATTGTGTGCTTTAGTAAGCTCCTCAACCCTTTAGTAAGCTCCCCTTATGAAGTTTCATCATCCTTCACTTATTGAGATGCCCAATCGCTTATAGGAAAACACAATACTATATTCCTTTGACTTTACTTCGACAAATTCTCTACCTATAACAGTCTTTGTAAGTCACAATTTTATGTCTAATTTATAACACTGTATATATTTATTGCTAGTTTTGACTCTTTAATCACAATCATTGCACCTTTTACTACTTGAATATCAATTTTATGTTTAAAACCATTTGTACGTAAGGTATCTAAAGAGATCAAGTTCTACTTCAAATCTGGTATATACTACATTTTAATAACACTATTAAGCATCTTAATTAGTATCTATTTATTCTGCTAATTTTTTAAGCTTTATTATCCCTTAACCAAATAGTGCCAAAATTTTCTAATGTTTTTGATTCAAGCCAATCCATGTTTGGTGTCATATGGTGTGAGCATCACATATTTAGTATCTATAAGTCTTAAAGTTTACTTATTAACACATAGAGCATGTCTCCGTCGTTACAATTTAGGTCCCCTACTCTACATTATATTAGTAGACCTTGATAAATTATCAGTTTTCCTTTTATCACTTCACTCCATATTTTGACAATTCCTTTTAATATGTATAATTTACTTGCATTTGTAGATTTACTGGAATTTGTAGCACTAGACTATCATTTTACTATTAGTTTTAAATCTAAAACTCCTTTTAAAGAGTCATTCTTACTCTTCTTCCAGTCACGATCTTAGTTTCCTCTTATATACGACCCTTTGGTTTAAGAGCTTTCACCAATGTTTTATCTTTGTTGGTTATGAGGCAAAATTGCAGCGGTTATTTCTTCCATCCCAATTGTCTCTTTACTCAACGTGATTGTGGCCATTAGATTTTTACAACAAAGAGGTAAAGGAAAAAAAATATAAACATTACTTTTTCCTATCTATAGGAGGCATCTCGAGTCTAAGTATATTGATATGTTATTCCATATATAATTCTTTTTTTAATCTTTTATGGTATAGTCTATGCTTCGAATATAACTTATTTATGAGAGATTTCAATATGTATCAACTCTTTGACTTATTCCGTATCTCTACATAGGATATAATATCTACATCATGGTAAATGATTTCATGTATTAGAAAGTCATATAGTTGTAATTACTCATGCTTATGACTTTTTCTAATAAAGTGGGCCCATATATTTTGGATCAATCTCTTATAACCCCTTCAACATGTTTTATTATGTCAACAAATTCTTCACTCTCCATTGCCATAATCCAAAATTCTCACTTATGTTGAACTTGCCACTTTAAACTTTACGATCAAAGTCATTCTCACCTTAATTATGATTTAATACTAATTGTTAGGAAATAATATAAAGAAATAATAGAATAGGATGAAAGAAACAAATAAGAGCAACAAGAAGTTTTTAACATGATCCAACAAATTTAGTGTGCCCACATCCTTGGGAACCAAGAGTAACTAATTTCACTATATTCATCTATCTCTTAATGAAAATTACATATTTCCTCTCTTATATATACTAGCTTTACTAATATGGCACATTAGTCGACTAATACATCAGCTAATGTTATAACAAACTCTTAGCATATCAAATTTAACAATTTTAACCTATATTGGTCAACCACTAACCTATATAGGTCGATCAATCACCCCAAGAATAGTGCTTAAAAATAATTTGTTTAATATAATGATGACTAAAACATTCCTCAAATTATTTCAAAAAGAGTGTTTGAAAGATCAAGAGGTTTTTATATTAAAGCCAATTTCTCCAATGCCTCTTAATGAATGTAAAGAATCATGCAATAAAGTGAAATAAAATGTTTATGCAAGGTGAGCCTTTTAAAGCATCAAATTAATAAATTAAGATTATAAATAATATTACAAAGTGAAAATTGACCTTGATGAGCTTTGATCTAAATTTGTTCTTGTTTTGATCTTTATTTCTTTTATTGTGAACTTTAATTTCTATTTATCAACTTCATAAACTATCTTTTTGATCTTATGCTTCATTTTGTTCTTATATTGCTTTTCATCAAATAATAAACTTATCAGTAGTAATTATATTTTGTTATCATCAGAACATCAATTAGACCTCTTTTGGTTCAACATTTTCAAAAAGTAAATATCTAGATAGCTCCATAACTGCTCTTTTTTTTTCTGTCACTTACTATATTTTGTTGAGGAGTATATATTGCTATAAATTGAAGATCAATGCCTGCATTCTTATGAAACTAATTGAACTTGTTAAAAGTACATTAAGCCTTATTATTTAATTTAATAACCTTAATTTTCATACCACATTGATTCTCAATCCATTTCTTAAATTTCTAAAACATATCAACAACCTTAGACTTAAGTTTTAAGAAATAAACCTAAGACATCCTACTATAATTCATTAATAAATATAATGTAATACTTCCTACCATTAAAACATAGGATCTTCATTAGCCTATAAACATTAGTATGGATAAGCTAAAGTTTTTATGTTGCCTTCCAAGTTTTGTTAACAACAAATGAAATTATCGATTAATTTCCTCGTTGACAAAAGTCACACACATCATATTTTACTACAATCCTTGTCATATCTTGCACAAGCTCACTATTCTGTAAAAAAATGAAATGCATAATAATGAAAATACCTTAAGTTTTTATGCCAAAGTTTAGATTGATCAACTATAATATGATATACATAAGCATTATGCTTCTAATATAGAAAAAAACACATATCTTTCATCTTTATGTAAAATAATTCATGAGCAACAGAGTCGTACATATGTGTGTTATTATTAAAAACTATAAAATTATATTTTCTTAGTAACTAAATATTAATTAATAGGTTTTGATCAATTTTTAGGTACATATAACACATTTGAAAAAATCTTAGTACCTCTTAGAATTTCAACAAGAACAACTCCTCTTCCTTAACTTTAAGAAAATTTTCATTACCAATTTAACATTCAAGATGCATATATTATCTAGCTCCCTAATATACTTTCATAAAAAATTATGTGATGATTGCAACCTCTATAAATGAGCAATGTATCAACTGTAATACAAGTTATGATAAATATATATGCCTCTTGCTTTTATTAGTTTTCTATAACTTGATGTCCTTGCTATATGTTCTTGCAAACCTTTTTCATATGTCCCATTTATTTACATGAATTGCAGAGAAATTTCCATTTATTTCCTCCTTTACAGCCTAAAGTTTCTTTATTATACATCTAATCTCTAGTTTTATTCATTTATATGTTGCCTGATTGCGCATTTTCTCTTATATTGGCTTGGAATGTTGCTTTAATTTATTCTTTTTTATTAACCTGTGCTTTTTTGTTCTTGTGTTTCCAAGGTAATTATCAATTCTGTAAAATTGATCTATAAAAGATCTTTTAAGTCCTCAAGTGAAGAAATATCAGAGCCATGGTTTTGTATTTTCAAAAGTGTTATTTCTGTTTTCGAAATGTTCATGAGCCTTAGGAGTCGAGTCTGAGTGTCAAAAGTCTTTAGTAGAGAAGTTGAGTCTCGGATCGTTAAGTTGACGCCCTTAACGATCGGATGATTTTGACCTCAATTGGAGTACTTATCGACATTCATTGGGATGTTTGGGATAACGGATAAGCTAGGCTTAGCCCAATTTATTTTATTGAACAATGTCTTCTCTTTGATTTTATAGCGATAGCATGGTTGGACAAGGAAGGGGAAGGCGTCGCAACGTGAGACCTTTGCGACTCGAGCTAGAGGAACATATCGCAGAAGCAATCGCAGAACCAACAGTAGCTAGCTCATCGACTCATAGGCCGCCTCATACCGTAACACCACCAATAGTAGCGTAGCCGGATTTACCACCGATGCCAAGAGAAGCTCTGCAGCAGGTGATGACATAGTGGGCACAGCAGCAACCTGGGGCTGAAGCACCACAGATGCCACCACAAGTACCGCCACCACAACAGCTAGTAGTAGTACCTAGTCATACACTGGGGCAACACCCGATGCTTAAAATTTTGGGTTATATCAAAGAGGCATGATGGGTGCGGTGGTGTTACAGAGGCTAAAACCTGGATGAGACGACCCTCAGAGACATTTCATGATATGGGTACGCCTGATGAGATGAAGCTGAAGGTTGTCATCTGATTGTTGGAAGGTGATGCTAGAGTTTGGTGGGAAAATGTCCAAGGAAGCTACCGTAATCAGATGACCTGGAGAGATTTTATCAGTGAGTTCAACGAACAATACTACACCAGATTTGATCGAGATCAGAAGAAGGCTGCCTTCTTTACACTAACATAAGGGAATAGGTCGGTGCACGAGTTTGAGACAGAGTTGAGGGAGCTCGCCACTTATGTCCCTAAATATGTGGCTGATGAAGAGAATTTGTGTGTTCGGTTTGAGACGAGACTATATTTGGCTATTCGAGAGAGGATGAAAGTTACCTCAACTACTACCTTCAAAGAGATGGTACAGTTGGCTAAGAGAGCCGAGAAGTTGGTGAAAGAACGTGGGAGACAGTGGAAAGAAAGGAAACGAAAAAGAAAGGGAGGATGTTCTTTCAACCAGCAGCCTAAGAGGAGCCGTGATAGTTTAGCTCCGGGTAGTATTGGGGGTGCTACATCATCAGCTACCCACTTGCGGTTACCTCGATCAAGTGATCAAAGCACTACCTCTGCTACTAGCTCTGCTTCTCGAGCTCGATTATATCGGTCTGAGCAGTGTAGGAACTATAGAAAGGTACATGCAGGCAGGTCTCCAGAGCCAAGAAGGTGTTTTTAGTGTGAAGAGACAGGGCATCTGAGGAGAGATTGTCCACAGTAGATTTGGACTTCGGCTCAGGGATGAGATAACTCAGTGCAGTCGGTGAGACATCGAGGGGAGACTGTCAGAGCAGGTGATCAGTCTTCTAGATCTACACAGAGGACTAGTGTGGGTAGTAGTGCACCGCCAGCCGGTCAGCAATGCCCAGCTACGCGAGCACAAACACGAGTTTATGTAATGATGGAGGAGGACGTTCGAGCAAATCCAGACACGATTACCGGTATGTTCCGGATAAATATTTCTTGTTGTGTATTGTTATATTTTAAGGCTTACTTGTATAGTATCGGTAAATTCTTAAATATTGTGAATGCTAACCCATAGTGTTATAAGGTGTTATGTGTGTTCTGGGTAAAGATGCTAAAGTGTTGATCGACACTAGCGCGCAAAGGTCTTTTGTCAGCATGACCCTCGTTAAGGATATTCGTAATCCCCTGGAGTCGTTAGATCCTCCTCTCATTGTGGTCACTCCTCTTGGGGAGCAAGTGGCTTGCGATGAAGTATATACTGCTTGTGAGATAAAGATTGGTGATGTTGTGTTAGAGGCAGATCTTATTCCCCTCGATCTCTAGGATTTCAAGGTGATTTTGGGGATTGACTAGTTAGAAAAGTATCACACCAGAGTTGACTGTTTTAAGAAAGAAGTGGAGTTTAAACCTTAAGATGGAGTTTTTATTAAATTTACTAGTGACCGACGGGTACTTCCGAGTTGTTTGATATCGGTGATCAAGGCCAAGAGGTTGATTCGTCAGGGATGCCAAGCATTCCTTCCACATGTAATTGACACTTTAGCAAAGAGGGTTGAACTGGGAGATGTTCCCATTGTGTGTGAGTTCCCTGATGTTTTTTCGGAGGAGTTGCCTGGATTACCACCTGATCGAGACTTTGATTTCACCATTGACTTGGTCTCGGGAACAACTCTAATATCTATCCCACTGTATCGTATGGCACCAGCAGAATTGAAAGAGTTGAAGATTCAACTACAAGAGTTGTTGGACAAGGGTTTTATTAGACCAAGTCATTCACCGTGGGGAGCACCAGTATTATTTGTCAAGAAGAAGGACGGGACCCTCCGATTATGTGTTGATTATCGACAATTAAATAGAATCACCATCAAGAATAAATATCCACTTCCCAAGGTTGATGATTTATTTGATCAGTTAAGAGGACTATAGTATTCTCAAAGATAGATCTAAGGTCAGGGTACCATCAGTTGAAGATTGATGAGAAAAATGTGCACAAGACTGCTTTCCGGACGAGGTATGGACATTACGAATTTTTAGTGATGCCGTTCGGATTGACAAATACACCAGCAGTATTTATGGATTTCATGAACAGGGTATTCCATCCCTACTTAGATCAGTTTATCATAGTTTTCATTGATGATCTTTTGATATATTCTAGAATGAAGAGGAGTATGCTAGACATCTCTGGATTGTGATGCAAATACTTCGCGAAAGGAAGTTGTATGCGAAGTTCTCAAAGTGTGAATTTTGGCTGAGAGAGATAGGATTCCTTGGGCATGTTGTATCAGGGGAAGGTATTTATGTGGACTCAAAGAAAGTTGAAGCTATACTTGAATGGGAACAACCCAAGAATGTTACAGAAGTCCGCAGTTTTCTGGAGTTAGTTGGTTATTATCGGAGATTTGTTAAGGGTTTCTCAGTGCTTGTAGCTCCTTTGTCGAGGCTCACCCGAAAGGGAATAAAATTCCAGTGGGACGATAAATGCGAGT
>JAOQMR010000001.1:20304846-20339832 GCA_027563865.1 Erythroxylum pelleterianum
AAAATTTAAAATCATCAAATTAAACCTCAAAATAATTTACACAAGCGTCAAATAATTTAAATATGCTTATTGCGAATTGGGGCCCAACATATACTCTCCCCCATTGTCTATACGGAGGCATAATATTCCTCACCTTACTTTTTTTTTTCACTTTTTCTTTGACTCCTTAAATTTGATTAATACCTCATACTTTTCTTTTATAAAGTCAACCCATACATACCTTGAATAATCATTATAAAGTAATCATGTATTGAAATCCACTAATGGATAGTTGTTTCACTCATTCAAAAACATCGTAATGGGTCAACTCAAGCAGCATCTTAGCTTTCTATGTAGATTCATCGTAAGGGAGTTGATGTGCTTTTCCATATTGGCATCCAACACATATTGTATCATCACAAACATCTAACTGAGGAAGACCTTTAAACAAGGACTTCTTCATTATTGCCTTCAGCTTATGATAATTCACATGCCTAAGCCTTACATGCCACAGATCAAGTTTCTCATTTTTCCTTTTCTTATTTACATATGTCATTTGTGTAGATATAACATAGACAAACTTTATGCGCTGCCCTTCTATAATGGATGTACTTGTTGGCTTCAAACTTTAGTACACCTTAACATCTTTTGGATCAAACACTACATAATTTCCTAAAGATGTGAGTTGTGAAATTGAGTGAAAATATTTCTTCATACCTGGCATATGGTAGACATTACTCTACTCCACCTTGTGAGGATTGTATTGGGGCACTATTATAGCATGGTCGATGTGAGTGATTGGCAGCTTAGAATTATTTGTTGTGACCACATCCTGTCTTCCATTGTATTATGCTAGATTAATCAATTTGTCTTTATCTCCTATTATATGGTTGGAGCACTCAGAATCAACAATCCAATTATCAATGTAGGTAATTAGCTCATCCTTCATCTTTATGATTGTAGATTCTTCCATTTGCTCAGCCATGCAAGAAGTGGCATTCTCTACATTCTCTTCTACTATTACAGATGCTTGAAGATCCCATTCCTCCTCACTGTCTTTATCATTCTGGTTAGAAGTTGCAGCATTGCCTTCAACTCTTTTGAATTGGCAGTCCCTAACGTAATGTCCTCTCTTGCCACAATTGTAGCATTGATTGTTCTGTCACCGGTACTTTTTTTCTTCATTATTTCAAACCTGTTAACCTCCCCCTTGTTGAGAACATCTTCTCTCTTTGTTTTTCCATCGACCATCCTGTGACTTCCCTGTATTATCATTAACACGTTCTATAACAATTTTGCTTTTCCCTTTATATGCCCTTTGCTTACTGAACAAGACTTTCTCCTCATCCTTTAATAAAACTATAGACATTTGGTTGTCTAAGGTCTCTTGATTGACAAGAATATTTTCTAACTCTGTAAGGATTAGTTCTTTGGCCCGACCACGAGTTGCGGTGACAATGGCATTATATTTTGGTCGTAAAACCATAAATAATGATTCTCCTCATTCTAGTCTCCATAATTGCATTTTGAAGATCTAATTTTGAAATTTCTTCACAAAGAGATTTAACTTTCGTAAAATATTCACTTACCAACATATTTTTTTGCAAGACTGATAAGAGCTCATTTTCTAACTGTTGAAGCTTTGTGTCATTCGTCCTGGCGAGCAGTGTTGCTAGACTATCCCATGCCTCCTCAAGTGTTTTTGCATCCTTGATGCGGTGTAACAAGCCATCCTCAATTGTCACAAATAGTACGTACATAGCTTTTTCAGCTTTAATCTTCTATTTATTTAATTCTTCTGCGTCCGTGGGTGGTGTGGTATTGTCAAGACCAACAATACTCGATAAGTGTTATCCAGGAAAGTAGCATTTCACTCACAAGCTCCAATTGTTATAATTAGAGCTACTAAATTTTTCAATAGTACTTACTGAACTCGCAATATCTGCCATTATAACTTGGTGATGCCCAGCACTTAACCAAGTTAATTTAGTCCTAAACCAACTAGATTTATAGTCCTTAACTGTAGATAGACAGAATTTTTACAATGTCAATCTTTGGCAAAAGCTCCTTGCACAACGATTTTTGACGATTTAATAATATGGTTCAATCGTAGGCCAACCTGTGCTCTGATACCACTTGTTAATTTTTGTCAAAATGAGTGAAGGACTCAATTGAAAAGAAACTCAAAACACAATATATTAATTGTAATTTTTCCAAACAATATTCACACAAAATTTTCACTCACTCACGGCACACACCTCACTTTGCACTCACTCACAATTAATTGTTGGCCACTCAAACACACTTCACTTTCAAGCCTCACAGTCACTCATTAAGTGTTGTTCACACATACACGTACGCAACTTATGGAGCTTAGCTCCTCTTATAGATATCCTAAGTCGGTTATCAACCAACTTTTAGCCTTTTTGTAATATTCTAGATATTATTCTAGAATATTTTGGAAGGTTTGTATAATAAAATGTTATTTATGTATATAGGAAAAATATGAAGACTCTAGAGAGATCAAGAGCAATATATGTGACTTCTTAACACTTTAATCTAACATAATATGTTTATAAAAGAGAAGAATTATCCAATAGAAAATAAACCTCATATATTTAAAATAACACAACATATATATTTATATATATACACACAAGAATAAGCAGACAACAATATGAAAGTAAAGATAAGATATCCACGATTTTACTAAATTAGCTAAAAAGATAAACTATAAATTTATAATGTTAAGATAGAATTTGAGTCAACTTTAAACACACATTTTATGGACAAATATAAACTAAATTTAGAATAAGTAAAATGTGAATTTATCTAGATTACATAGACTTCAAACCAATTTCATAACAATTTCCCACTTATTTTAAAAGAATTTATATATATACACCAGATTCGAATTGTTACACTATATATATACACTATGAACTAGAAAATATACTTAATAAGTTAGAACTTACATAACTATTAGTAATGCTTTAAGTTACTATATTGTACATAGTTCTTATTAGTCATATCACACCCTACCATATCTACTATTCATCGAGTGTTTGCACTAATAAGCCATGTGTGTAGCCAATCCACATAGGAATTGCACTAATAAGCCATGTGTGTAGCCAATCCACATAGGAACAGGCCCATTCTACACTGACTCCTAGTGTATAACGCAATCAAATACACCACCCATAACGGATATAGAATTCGTTAAGAGCTCAGCTTATTCTCACTTAAGTTGCAGTTTAATACTAATTACACATTATAGGAAGGATACAAATATTGGATAGTGCCTTTCAAAATTAATCAATAACTTAGATATTACCCATATAAACCTAATTCATGGGATCACCAATTAGATAGTTTGGGTTATCATTATTGTTGATATCTTGTGTTGGCTTTAGTCATATTCCCGTTGATGTTTTAAATATTTGTTTCTTTCCCAATGATTTAGGATCGTCCAAATTCATTTCTGACTTTACATAATCAATGGATATGATGTAATGTAACTCAATCACATCAGAGAAAACAACGTAGAAGTCAATAAAATCATTCTCATGTTGTCCCTTTTACCACAACCCTACAATTTTGGCTAATAAGGAGACTGTCACGTAGTTTTATGTGAAATTTGACTATATTTGCAATACAACATGTATATTTTTCCCACACCAATGAGGCCCACACGTCAAAGCATTTAATGTTGTTGTCGCTTTTGTCAATTTATGGTTATGTAACTGCATCATCTGTAAAAAAATATATATACATAACTAAAAGTTAATGTTGTAATCTCACCTATAATATTCATTTATTCATACTATTATATGAATAAGTTACTCGTGTCCTAAACCATTATGGAAAGTTTATCTTATATCTTTCTTCAACATTAACCTTGCTCTTGCTTCTAATCTCATGTTTGTGCTCTCTATTTAAAAAAGTAAATTAATCTTAAAAAAGTAAAGGTTGATGATAAATTTTAATATGAAATAATGAATGAGAAGTAATATACATACTCCATATATAAATTGACTTCCTATAGTTGTTCAAAATATACCAATGATTAATATAAAGTTCATCTTTAGTTAACTCCACGTATTTTTTTGTTCCAAGTGGTTTTATCTTTTTGGGAGAAAACTAATAAACTACCATCTTGGTCAAAATCAAAGTTATGTTCTTATCTATTAAATCGTGTCTCCACGTTGTTTAAATATATAGAACAAAATGTCAAGCATTGTAAGCCTCTACAATAGAGCCTTCAGGTCCAACTCTATTGTGCAAGTAGAGCTTAAGAGAGCCTAAAACCTAAAAATTATTAAAACTTAGCATTTGTTACTACAAACATATCTAAAGACAAAAAATGTATAATTGAATACAAATTACCTTTCAATTAGGAACATCAATCGAAATTAAACTTGTTCATAAAGTGTTGCCTTATTTTCCAAATGCATCATAAAATCAATGAATGATGGCGGGAAAACTACTTCAAGCTTACATAGAATCAAAGTTATGTCTTTTTTATTTTTTTTTAAGTTCTTCTAGTTTTTGTGTCTTACATCATAATTGCTTAAAAAAATCACCCAATTGTTCCAAAGTTATGGACAAATTCTTTGATAGACACCCACTATTCCAATATAAAGTAATCGTTGCAAAAGTACATGACAATCATAGCTTTTCAACTCGGAAACTTTTCCCTCTTTAGCATAGAGACAATGGGCTATATTAGAGGCATACTTATCAAGAAACTTAACTGATTTAAGAAATTGACAAAAAAAATTGTTTCTCCTTTTTTGACATAGTGTAACATACAGGTGGAATCATATATTCTCACAAATATTTTTTAAATATCTATGACACTAAGATTATGCCTCAATAGCAAATCTTTCCAATATGGAAAATTGAAAATTATGTATTTTTTTATTCCAATTAAGATCAAGAAGAGTTCGCTTTCATTTTGTATCATGTGGGTGTTTTCTAGGTATAAACTCTAACAATTATGATAATTGATTAAGCACAACAACACCTGACAAGTGCAAAGGAGTTTCCCTATATTATACTTTGTCATTAAAAAATTTGCTTCTCCACCATCTATGCCCATATTACAAGTATTGACGATGTCCCATATTACATATTTTACTTCGTAGCCTCGTTAAATGAGTTGATTTTTACACACAGTATTGGACCCCGTTTCTGAAGCCCAACATCTGTAGTCATAAAACGTGAGCATGGATTACCCTGTAGGGTTATTTGAATGAATTCTCATTAGCTATCATCAATTCATCTTCATTCTCATAACATCCCAAAAATTTCCTATCTGATCAATGGATATACGACAATCCATTCTTGTGTTTATGTCCTCAAATATCACCCTAATATAACACTCATTTGTGTTTTCTCTACTAAGTACATTTCAAGTTCCATTAAAGCTAAAATGTATTATAGAAAAGCATCAATGAGCCCACAATTTATAACTGGATCTGTTTTAGGACAAAAGGCATAACTTTCATTAGAGTTATCAGATTGAGGTCATTTTAGGATGGTTTCGAAGAGGACTTCTAGATCTACAACTTTCATGAGACATTGAAGAGAGATTTTGCTATTTAGAGGATCAAAAATGCAAATTCTTGAAAGTGCATAGTGTATATCCGCTAAACGGACATACACCTCCACTTAACGGACATACGCGGGGCTAGGGGTCTTTCCAGACTCAAAAAGGTCTGTTTAACGGACTTAATGTCCATTTAACAGACATAGACGAGGCTAGGGGTCTTTCCAGACCTGAGAAGGTCCCTTTAATGGACCTATTATCCGTCTAACGAACATAAGTGAAACCTAAGCCCCTCCAAAGCCTTTCCAATGGTCTCTACATCTATCTTAACTTTAATTTCACTCTAAATTGGCCCAAATTCACTTCCTCTAATGCAACATCATTTCATAACAATTCGACTACTAACTTTATTTCATTAAACTCTCTAATCTGTACTCATTTGATTCATCACTACAACTAATTCTCATCATTTACAAATTCCTATATTTCTTTTCCATAACATATCTCACTTATATGCAATAACAATTAATATACAAAATTCATCATCTCAAGTTGATAACTTCTTCAAGTATACCTAATTTCAACTCAACATCATCCATGCACAATTCATATTCAAAATCGCAATTTACTATAGTTGTCCCGTATACATCCTGTGCAGCATCACTAACATATAAAGAACATATCTCTCAATTCCAATATCCAAAAATTTCATACTTTATATCATTGGCAAGCTAGAAAGATAACCTACAACTTTCAAGAAGACAACTTTATCTAATTCAACCTAGATTAATACAGTTTTTAACTTGAAGTTAGAACACAAATTTTACTCTAATGAAAGACTTGAAAATGCAATGTACGACTTGGAAGATCATGAGCAAAACGCAATCATATTTCATTAATGTCAAAAGATAAGAGTTTACAAAGCTTTAATGGGCATTTCTAGCCATAATACATCATTTCGCAAAATCCCAAAATACAAAAGATACTTGAACCAATAATACTTGAAACGCGACTAAAGCCTTATGTTTACAACATCTAGCTTAAAAATACAAAAATATGCATAATCGGAGTGATGCCTTGACTCTCTTTCACTCGATCTCTTGCTCATCACCTGGAGATGGGAAGAAATAAGGGTAAGCTTAAAAGCTCGTGAGTAACAAGTTTATAATTGATAACAAGCAAAACTTTGCATCAAATCGATAAAACACATATTTCTCAAATTCTCAACTTGTCAACACATATCATAAACACATAAGTCACATATGCATCAAATTGTCATCCAATCATAAACACATAAGCAATTCAGAATGGTTTAGGTAGGTCTATAAACAAAACGTACTAACACAATCCTACTTAATGGTCTTGTGTAGTCGTAAACAGAACGTACTATCGTAATCTCACATAATGGTTTTGCGTAGTCATAAACATGAGGGAGTCTATGAAGGAGCTCCATACTACTAGCGGGTAGGCGGGAGAAGCCTTTAATAGAGTTGAAGTACACTTGACATAACAGAATGGATCACCACAAACCCACATAACATGTATTTCATGACTTGAAAATAGATTGCCCAAATGGCACATTTCGAAAACATGTTTTTCATGAGCATGAAATATTTCGAAAACCATTTCCATTTCCATTTCACAATTCATCAACAAAAATTCATATACGAAACATATAACAATTTCTCAATCATTCAAAGAGCAATAATGTAACGTTCATAAAGTAATTGAAATCATTTAATGCTCTTAAATTTGAAAAGATAGTCATGGCTCATACTCAATTATAAACATGAAACCCACCTTGAATTCCTTGCTTAATACTTGCTCAAAGATGCCTCTCCTCTTGCTCCACTTGCTTTTCTTGATTTTCTTTATCAATACCAAAATTCCCATTCAATAGGAATATCAATTGAGAACCCAAAGAAACATAATCATTAAAATTGATTCTAGAAAGCTTAAAACCCAAGCCTTTCCTAAGCTTCTTGAAATAAAACCCTTCAAAAAGTCCAAAAGATTAAGTAAGACCTTACCTTGAATCTTCACCAAATGAAGAGATTCTTGGCTCTAATGAAAGCTCTTCTTTTCCTATACCTTTTTCTTTTCTTGAACAACCTCAAAAATCTCTCTTGAAGGCTGAGAAAAATTGAAACCTAGCTTGTTTTCTCTTCTTTCTCTCCTCTTCTTATTTTTCTCTCTTCTTCTCCTCACTCATGTTTTCTATCTTCTTTAAATGCAAGACAACAATTCTTCTTCCCTTTTTACCCTCAATGATTGTAAAATGTCCACTTTACCCTACCTTATATGCCTTATGGTCTCTATCCTTAAGTGTCTTGCCAAAAATACCCTTGAACATTCTTATTACCTTAACACTTTAATTTCATTAACCCATGCAATAAATCCTACTAACTTTGACATAATAAATATCTCTATAAACAATTAATCTATCAAGACCTCATAATTAATTTAAATCATGCCTAATAAATTAAAAAAATTCGGGGGCCAACACACAGGACATGTCATAAACCTTTTAGTACTCTATCCAAACAAATGGTGATAAGATAGAAAATCATTTATAGTCCATAAAACAGTCACATGCGTTCCAAATTTTTCACCTTCAATAACATCATAAGTTTCTAATCCAACCTCCTAGAGATGTTTTAAATCATTAACTAGTGGTCACATGTATTTGTTAATATCCTTACCAGAAGTAATAGGTCATGGAATAAGTGAAGATAATAAGAAAAAAGGCTCCTTCATACACTTTCATGAGGTAAATTATATAGAACAAGAATTATCGGCCACATGCTATAAGTACTCATATTACCAAATGGATTAAACCCATCAAAGGCTAACCCAAGTTGAACATTATAACAATCCTCTACAAATTATGAAAACTTCCCGTCGTAGTCTTTATATGCCTTTGAGTATGTTGGATGACATATAACGTCATCATCAACGTGTTTCCTTTTTTGCCAACTCATATTTATGGTTGTTTTTGTTAACATAAAATAACTTTGTAGTCATGATTTAATAAGAAAGTATCTCAAGATTTTATGACGTATCTTTTTTCCTTTTCCATCGTCCACTTGTCACCTTGATGTGCCATAAATTGGACATTCTTGAATATCTATAATGTCCTTCCAAAAGATAGCACAATTATACCTAATTACAATCTTATATTGATATATATCCTAACCTAAGGTCCCTTAACAATTTTTTTGCTTCATTGTACGATGTGGGCAATTTGTAGTCAATCGGTAACGCATCATTGAGCAACTTAATCAACATGTGAAAAGATTTGTTACTCCACCTATTGTATACCTTTAAATGCAACTACTTCATAACAAAATATAGTTATGAGACATTTAAGCACCCTAAATTTAATACTTCTTGAGCTACTTTCAATAATTTCTCAAAATTATCTTCTGTAATTCTACTAAATGTATTAGGAAAAGACTTATCATTCATAGTCTCCATATAATTCTCATATCCTCTAACATTTTTATAATCTCGTCATTTGCATCATCATTAATATCATTATCTTCTACATCATTATTGTTATCACCATCATCTCCTGTATTAAGACTTCTAGCATTACTTGCTTCAAAACGTTTACTATGATAAATCCATCAAGTGTAAAATTTATCTATGGCTCAGATTAGCTAGTGATTATACAGCATCTTCACTTTGATTGTCGAAATTTAAACAATCTATGCATGGACAACGAATTTCATATTTTAAACCCATTTGATCTTTTACAAATTTCATGAAAGTCTTCACTCCATCTAAGTATTGATTGGACATTTCCGATAAATCATCCAATTTTTGTTCATGTAGCTATATAATTATAAGTTACTAAATTACTAAATGCAATTTTAATTTATAAATAACATAATGGTAAGTCAAAATTGACATACCAAGTTTGAATTATACCAAATAATGAAATTGGTTGCCAGACTATGACAAACCCTAAAATAAGATATATGACAACATAATATTACAATAAGCATATCATGAGAAACTCTATTCAATGAAAAACATATATAGTATGGTGTATAAGAATAAGAGTATGGTTATAGTCCCTAGTCATTCATCAAAACCACTCCTTAGTCATTGCCTATCCTAACCTTTCTAATCATTATTAGTAGACCAAAGTGTGGAGGATCTACTCAAATCATCCCAAAATAGCATTTAAAATTTACTTGTAGGGATATCTCCTAAACACACAAGTGCATTCATTTTTATAGAGCAAGAATGTAAAAGCCACTTCCAAATATGTCCTAACATGTCATTATGATTATATACATATCTAAAGCAGGTTCTATATGTAATATATTCTGTTACATTACTTAAATTTTGAATTGAAGAAGTTTTAAGCTTACTTCTAACATTATTTTACAAAGTTTTTAATACTTCTAATACTTCCCAAGAATCTTGTCTTCAGACCTTTTATCAAAAGCAAGAAAGATGAACATCATAAGAACAAATAGCATAAATATAAGATTTTCAAAAACACTCAAGATTCATATTTACATCCTCAATTTGAGGCGATCGATAAAGAGAAAATAAAAATATTGAATCTTTTCATATCTAGTTTCTTAAAATGGGAAAAAAAAGTTTTTAAAATTTGACTTATATAGATAGACTAAAGGCTGTGTGAACTAGAAAAGGGATCAGTTGAAGAATTAAAGTAGAGTAAAGGAGAAGAATATAGATAGATAGATTAATAACATATCCCCCCGGCTCTTAAAACCAAGATTAATAACACTAGTTTTGTTAAAATGAGGCAGTGAACTTACAAGGGATCCCTATAAGTTTTTTGTATTGCAAAAAATCATTTGGTACTAAAAAATATTACAAAGGAGATCGAGTAAAGATAACGACAACTTCTCACAAATGAAAATATAGTTCTTAAGTTAGGTCCATTTTTAAGAACTAAAAAGATAAATGCAAGTTACATTGATAGCACCAAGTTGTTTGATGATGTCTTATATTTATAAAATTATAAGAAGAAAAAACATGTATACTATTTGCAACTCTAACTACATAAATTTCTGCACACATAAGAAGTTAGTGCATTTTTGGACAATCATGCAACTTGATGGATTGTTATTCTACCTAAAGTCATACATACTGTATCATAGTATGAGCAATAGAATAGATTATTCCCATTTGATTATGTTATTATCGAGTAAGCTTCATTTTTTCACTATTATAGATTGGGAAACAATTTAAACTTTTTCTGGGTCCCTATTCCACAAATATTTTTAGATGTTCCACCTTAAAAAGTGAATAAAGACGTTAAAATAAGCCTTGTAGTTAATTTTATTACCATTTCTTGTAGGAATCCTGTAGTTAATTTTATTATCATTTCTTGTAGGAGCCTTTTATCACTACACTTAAGTTCAATGCATGGTCCTCGGTCGCAACATTTCTAACTAAAATTCAAGCTAATAAAAGGATGCTTATGATCAATTAATGATCATGGAAATTATGGTTTGTGTACATGATTGATATTCCAATTCCACGCTACAGGCTAAATGATAGAAGAAAATGGTCTGTGATTTTACAACTTGCAACAAATGCAGTGTTGCATAAAGTTAGGTTAAGAATTAACCGCGTTGCTAATGAGAGCAATATAGTCTAGTGAACCACAGTACAAGCACAAAAAATGTGTACTTTGTATTAAGTGAATAAGCTGAAGCAAATGGGAACAGTGGTGATAAATAGAGGTGGGTATACAGAGAAAGGTGGGTATAGGTGAGAAAAGGAAGCACATTAGTCCATTATTCATACCTACCAGAAGCCAATTAACACTTACCACAACTCTACATTAACTAAATTTACTCGGCCCCAACTCACATTAACCACGCATGAACTGAAAACACAATTACCTGAAGGAGAAGAAGAAGAGCCCTTATTTAACCAAAAACCAAAAACCAAGTGATACCCAACTGCTTATACCGGATTTGTTTGTTAAAGCAATCGAAACCCACATTTAGAAAAGGAAAAAGGGAAAACTACAATAGCTCAACGAAGCTAACTTTAAAAAGTGCCGATCGGACAAACCTACTAACCAATCGAAGGCTGTTTCAATGGCCAAGGAACGTTTTTGCGGCAGGCATTAGCCCATACAACGGACGAGACTCGAGAACGGCCTGTCACATTCTTCAGTTCTGTTGAAACTCACATAACCATCAATCCACATCTTTTTTCGTTGAAACTATTTTCCTTTGCTTCTCATTTAAGAGTGACATAGGTTTCTTTCTTGATGAAATGTGGCATCACCTTCTCTTTTCTTCCTCGATTCTTACCCTCTCTCCATCAGCAAGATCTTTAAACTTATAGACTAAAACAAAGTCAATTTTTTTAATCAATGTCTTCTGAAGCCGCATTTACAAGCTGCAAACGCCTTGTAGCTTCGATTATCTTATTTGCTGTAGGTTTTATATTTTTTGCTGCTTATAAGGGCCAAGAGAGTGCAGACAGTGTTAACCCTGTCACAATCCGCATATCATCAATTACCATAAAAGCTCTGCGTGTTGAAGTGCCTTATCGTTTGGTACTGACAAACTTGACAACCCAGGTTTTGTTTTCGAATGCTGGTTTTGACCGAAATGTGGAAATTAAGGCATTGAGAACATACTTCGACTACAAGAATGTCAGCATTTTATGTGGAAGGGTAAATAATGATGATATCACAAGTATCGGTGGTCATCAGGAAATGTCTCTCCAAATCAAAGAGAATCCAAAGGGCTGTAAAAACCATAAAAAGCTATTCTCGTTCTTGCGTGGACAGTCCGGAAAAGAATTTGCGAGAGATTTGCATCAAAAGAAAATCAAATTGGATTTTAATGTGAATTTTGTAGCTATTTACGATCTTCATTCTGGGAAATGCTGGAGAGCGAGGAGTATAGGAGTTTGTAAAGATTTGGTCTTTAAATTTGATCGTCGTCAAAGGGAATGGATATTCAAGGGAGATGGGATCAAAGCTTGCAATATTTTAATTCCTCAAGAAGATCTGGACAAGTTGCGGTCTTAACTGGTCAGATGTTTGTTAGTCTTTTGGGTTCATATATCTCTGTAATAGAATGCAATTATAAAGAGTTCTTAAGATCAGAAGATTCAGAACACGTCTTTTACGGTTTTACCAATTGATATTACTTCTATAAGATAACCAAAATTAAAACAGTAATGCTTTCTCCTCATTACAAATTTGCATAAATAATGATTCATCGTGTACCAAGACCCCTCAATTTATTAAGAAACTTCGTTTCATGCTTAGAGTCGCGAAACTTGGGCATGAATAAGCCCAAGGTACGAAACTAGCTAGGCAGTAGGCACTAGTGGACCTTTCAACTTCCATAATTGGTCTCAATATAGAAAAGGGTCCTCAAACGTGGTTCTGAGTTTTGTGACAGCATTAATTTTGGAATCTCATTTAGCATTAAAGCTCACATGTTCAGAACTCGGACATGGGACAGATCTTATCCACATGTAGCTACCCACTTCAGATGGACAAGAACAGATAATTTTCGGGATACAAAAAACGACTCCCCCAGTTCCGACCTTGCATATAGTAAATCTGAAGGCAAAAGATAATCTAAATTCAGTAGCATCTGTTTCACTAGTATCTTTGTTCTTAGATATAATTATGCATTGTGGTCCAGCCAGATTTTGCTGGGGTTGGACGTTTTCGTTTAGATCCATGATTTTGAATAACTTCGGTTGGAGATCACCTGCAAAACAATAAAGGTACGCCGGAGATTGGTTCCGGCAAGCCCCTCCGACACTCAAGTCAGTCTCTTTGTGAGGGTTGTAATGATTGTAAATAAAACGAATCAGAGTTTCTTGTGTCGTACCTGAATTATGGAGAAGTAGTACTTTATATGCCTGGAATCGCTAGGCTTAGGTCTTTACGTGAGTCTTTATGTGTGCATGGGAGACTAACACCTGCAAATAGGCTGTGGACGAATGGATCCGGACCTGGACCTGAGCCTGACACAACCGACCCAACCACATTGTATGACAGTTTTATATCGTGTAATTGGGTTGATTCCATTAAAAAAATTAAATTTACAAGTAAAGATCATTTAAGCTAAATTTCCATGAAATAGAAAGACAAATGTAATTTGAACGAAATCTCGAATTCACAGATAATACATACATAATTAATTCCATCATGAACAACGTCGCTTTTCTCGATCCCTTCAATGTATTTATTAGATATTCATAAACTTCCCCATCAAATATGAACTGATGTAACTTTGCACCCTGTCGAAGACAGGAAATTTCCTACCTCATCGTCATGTACACGTCAATTTTGGAACTCCACGGCTCTTTCTACAAAGAAATTTCACTTCTAAAGCCATTGCAATTTGCATGACCTCTTTCAAGTTCAGGCTATCAATTCAAACCCAACCAATTTGTCGTCAGCATTGAATAGAGCTATGTCTGGGGTCATGACTCCAAATACGAGTCTAATAATCGAGTTGATTTTACGACAGACCAAACTGACATACACTTATACATATTTTATTATTGAATTTTCCAGTAAGCTGCTAGAAGGATTGACGAGTAATAATTTAATAGGAGATGAGGTGATTGCATAAGAGACATAGTTCCACATTCCGGGTGTTCAGAATATCTGTTTGTGTCTATGACTTGCGAAATTAACTTTATTGAATGTAATCTAGTTAAACTTAGCGTGGTTTAATGAGCTTGATAAGCTATTACAAATGTGAAGCAAGGTGTGTAGACTATTATTATTAGATATATTAACGATTAATTTGAGTTTATATATTAAAAATGATAAATGACTTAATATTGAAAATATATATAATATTCTTTTTTGAGTGTGTTTATGTTGCCCTCAAATCCTCAGTACCTCTTTCTCTGTACCAACTCTGTGCCTATTACATCTAAGTCATTCATTTATATGGGTTTCATATAAATGAATGACTCAGATACAATAGGCACAGAATTGGTACAGAGGAAAGGTACAGAAGATCACGTCCCGTTTGTATTGAGTGGATATTTTGGATTATTCTTTCAGTTTTTAAGTTTATCTGGAAACGAGTCCAAACTTGAGAAAAGTCTGCCAGAAGTTGTGTTCCATAACTTAGTGCTGTGTTTCTTTTGTTGTTGTCGATCTATGTATGTGACCCCATAACCCCATTGTGTAGTGTATGAGGTGTAAATTGACAAGCGGAGAGGATTTTAACAAATTAGGTAATTTGTCGAACAAAGCTTATCCACATTCGTTTGCAAGTTGTTCGATTTCCTAGTAGGCCACCACTTCATAAAAAAACATTTGTCAAGCACGAGGCATTGTGATATGGACTCTCCGCGTCTCCATGCTCTTCCTAAAATGTCCAGTACACAATTCTTTGTGACTTCTACGGAATTATTTTCATGAAACCACAAGTATTCATCTATAATTGAGGAGATTCCTATCTTATACTTACTGCTTACTCACTAGATTAGAAATAGTTGGCAATTTCTGAGAATTGCAGGGTTGTAAAGGAAATGGCATTATAGTTACAGCTAAATATTCTTTACTTGAGATGTTCTGCTTCTGGATTAAGACAAAATTGTATGGGATGAAATGAGATATAACATTTTGCAAACTAGGGATACAAGGTAGAAAAAGATTTGTTCCAAGCATAATCAGAAAGCTTTTGGCTCTAATTAGTAATTAGGTATTCGATTAGTATAGATGTTCTAGGAACAGTTCAAGCAAAGTGTCCTTTTGGAAATTATGCCCAAAGTAGAAATTTGTAACTAATTATTTATAAAATACGGAAGTGGGGTGCCTGATAGAACAAGTCGTGAATGGAACAAGTCGTGAACAGGGCAATCTAGATATTAATGTAGACGGTTTTCAATTTCATCAAACAAACATATCTCAAAATCAGAACAGAAACAACAAAATTAAATGTGTTTTTGAATTAGCTACGTATCTCTTTCATTATCATAAATGATTGAACTGGCTAGCATCTTTATAAAAAAACAATTATAATTCAAGCTCAAAATTGTCCGTATTCTAAAATATATATGTCATGTCAAAAAAAATATAAACAATTTTAAGATTTGGAATTTCAAATTAAAAATCCAAATGTCTTTTACAATCCTCGTCACAATTTCTTTCTAATAGTAATGTATAACGCACATCCATGTATATGAAGTAGCATTTCATTTCATAATGTTGGTCAATCATTTAGTGTAAATATCTTTAAGGAGTATCTGAGATATTCTAAGCAATTGGTGAGATAGCAACATTCAGTTTCCGTGCTTCTCTACCCAACTCTTGCAATGCAATTCAGCATTATTGAAAAATGTCGTTTTTGAGGGATTTTAATTATTTAAAATAAGTATCGTTTGTAACTTTTTATGCATATTTATGATTTTACTTCCAAAATTACCCTTTATTTTCTCTCACATCTTAATTACACAGATTATATTTTCAAGGCACTTTAACATGTAATTAATAAGGGTATATCAGACATTTTATTAACTTTTTTAATAAGTGTACATTCTTCTAAAACGACATTTATTTTGAATAAGAGGGAGTATAAAATAATCTGAACTAAAATAATTAAAAATAAAAAATTACGCACTAGTTTTTTATATCGTTAATCCACTCCTAAGAGGTATGTATAGAATAGTATTATTATATTATGCAGTTATGTGCGAGTGAACATTAGGTGATGTTGGCGACCTCACCAAAGATTAACTGAACATGAGGGGGATTCCACGAGGCCCACAAGGGGGCGATCAAAAGCATGGAGTGGGCATGATCATCATGATGCTTGTTTGTTCTACAACCAATAAGCATCATCCCAGATAAGGGTTAGTAAACTAATGACATCATGGCTTAGGTAAGATGCTGTTGTCCATATCGACTTACGGGAAGGGAACACCTATCTTATTACTATATTGTTTAGAAATGATGATGAGTCGTGGAATTTTGAAAAGCATGATAGAAAAACGTTTACCTACATTAATGAAGATAGAGAAAAAGAATATATAGAAACCGGTTTGGAGCGAGAGAGGAAGAGAAAATGAAGGGTGGGTTTTGGAGAATGAAAAAAGCTAATCAACAAAAGAAAAAGTATTTTGTAGACTCAGATCCAATATTCACCACTTTTTAAAGTCTTTGTTTTTATGTGCTCTTACATGGCAACCACCACGAAAATGGCATAGATTGAATTTTGATTTGAGAATATTTACCAATTCAATGGTTTCTCCACTTTGGTGCCACTTGAAATGGAAACCCATGCATTACGCCCATATTTTTGTATTCAAAATCCACGTTCGACACTAGTTACAAGCTAAAAAATGTTAATAGTGGAACCCAGTAGCACGCAGTATAGGTACATGGCAAAGTTGATACTTTTAGTTGCTCAAGTATGGCTTCCATGGTGATCATTTAATATAGTTTGTGAAATTGATGTTTTACTGCTTAAGAGCCACATGTTTTGTTTTTTCTTAGTTGCTCACGAGGTATTTTAGGAGGGTCTTAGTTATAAGAAAACTTTTTTAAGCCATCTACATCTAGACTAATCCTCACTCGAATCGAATAGGTTCCTTGCGAGAGGTAAAACTCTAGTCTCAAATTTTAAACGGTTGTATATATAAAAACGATTCGAATCTGCAATCTCACTTAAACTAAAAGAGCTCCTTATTAACTCACCTGCAAACATGTTTCATTTGTAGTTGTAGAATGTATAGACAGAATGAGAAAAATTGTTGGGAGGGCATATACCTTCCTTAAACATATGGATGGGAAAACATGTGTTGTATACCCTAGTTGGCTAAGTTTTACCTTCCTTATTCTCAATCTTAAGTTGTGTTTTTATTTAGAAATTAACATTAAATTTCTAACTTATATTATATTAGGCAATACATATAATTGTTATCTTACTTAACGTTTCTTATAATTCTTATTTTTCTGTTCAAATGCAGCACTTCTTTATTTTGTTTTTTCGGGTGTTTTCATCTTTATATTTTTCAGTTTTGTTAAATAAAAAAAACAACTTACATTTTTCTTTTTATAGTTGATCAGTCTTCAGTTCTATACGTGTCTCAAATTTTCAGGTATCAGCTTTCCTTCCATATATTCCCTAAATTCGCAAGGAAGGATCATTTGATGCGGCGTAGTTGAATAGAGGTTAAAAATTTCCACTCGAAGAGAAAGAATCACTTTAAATTCTCAATAATTCTAATCTTTGAAGCGATGCTCCGCCATATTGAGGTGAAACACGTGTGACGCAACTTGTGATGTTTTGGGTGGCTCGTAACAATTGCCGTCACTCATAAATGACACGTGGCAGATTACACATCGCACAAATTCAATACAGAACAGTTCATACGTTGTTTGCGTGTCATTTTTGTCGCTGTCTGCTCGTACTAAAGTAAGAAAATTTTTAATCGGAAACCTACATGGACGCAAAATAGTAAATCAGAATATACGTGGCGGCCCCATGTCCGTCAGAGGGTGCGTGTACCATTACCACCTTCTCCGCTGACTCGTCGACCAAGAAAAAGGCTGCCCTTTTGTATTTCTTTTCTCTCTTTTGCATATTTATCCCGTGCATTTCATATTTACTTACATTCTTGTCCTTGCTAATGAGGGAAAATTCCAGATGAGTCGTAAAATTTAGGTTTACCTTGGATGAGAATTAATTATAAATTATAAATATTATTTAACTATTTATTTGCATTTTTTTGTTTTTTTTGAAATCAAATAAAGAACGCTTCATTAAAAGCAATTGTCCGCTGCTAAAGTAGAAGAAATACAAACAGGGAATGATAAATCCCAATAAACAAGATCTGACAACGAACTAGCATTTCTTGCAAGAGCGTGCGCAACACAGTTCGTAGTAATTAAATATTATAAGTGAAATTTACCGAGTCACGTGTGGTGAGGTTGCACGTGACTGATTTTAAGGTGTACGTCAAAGGTAGCATTATGAGAGCGAAACGTGCGATGTGATTGATGGACGGTAAAAAAGAACGGCAAGATGAAGTTTAAGGTTTTTTTAAGTGTGTTGTGCAGTTCGGTTGGGAAAAAGGCAAGCTTGGATAAATGGGGACATAACCACGTGGATGGGTTCATTAGTTCAAGAAGTGAAACTTTTTATATTGTACGCTGATAAAATCTGACCTGCATCTCCCTTGATCTTCTCTTTCGACATATATCTCAAACCCAACTTGAGATTTTGCATATAATCTGTTACAGTGCGTGTACATTCTTCACCTAATTCGCACCCAACCCAGACTCCATCATCATCAATCCAAGATGCACGTTTTTTAAATGCTAAGAAAGTTTTCACTCATTAGAGTTAACAATTTGCGAACTGTAGATAACATCCAACGTTCAACCGTCTCACCGTCCCACTTATCCGACAAATCATAAATCAGGGCCTATCACCAACATCGTGCGGTCAAAAATTGAACCACAAGCCAGACGGACCCACCAGAAACCCACTTGCCTAAGAAACGAAAAAAGAAGGTAAAGAAACCAAACCCATCTTGTGTGTTTTCTTTCAACTGGAAAAAATAATAATAATCCACACTCAGGGCCAGGGCCAGGGGCGGCTCAATCGCTTTATGATTCCGAGAATCAAGACACGCTACCAATCAATATCCTCCACGTTTCGAACGTCACTTTCCTAGTAGAACCCAATCCCACACGTTCCACCACTCACGTTGGCCCCACCTGAAAACACCGCACTTACATCGACGACTGACGAATCCAGTCCTCCACCGCCATCACTAGGCATTCTAGAGTCCTCAACTTGCTTAATATGGCAAACAAATTCAAGCTTTTGTTGCTCTACGTATAGGTATTTATACACAAAAATATATAGTATAACAGAGCAAAGTACTAATGCTCTACGTATTGGTGTTTATACACAAAAATATATATAACAAAGCAAAGCACTAACACACATCCATTTCCCATTATATAAACATCGTCTTCTTCATCATTCAACTATTTCCAAGGAGTACATGGTCTTATACTACCCTTTTTAAGTAGAAAACCCTATTTACATTTCTTCTTAAAACCCCAAACTAGGACCAAAACTTATGTATAATCACTATAAAAAGACTAGAAAATGCTTATTGATCTTTTTTTTTCCTCGTCCAGTCCTCCATATTTCATCTTTATTTTCTTCTTTCCCAACTCTTTATCTACTGCGTCTGTATATACACAAGGACAGCAACTATACCAATACTGGCCTTTCTAGTCTAAAAGGCTCTCACGCATTGGACTACTTTGTAGAGGAAGAGTATATTGGGTATAAAACTATCAAATATAAAAAGCTGGGATGATCTGATGATAAAAAGTTGGGACATTGGTGGCTTGGTGCTAGTATTCTATTATTAGTCCTCCCAAGGGGGCTCGGTGGGGTATTCCCTTTCTTCTCTTGGCAGTTCGGTAATTAACAGAAGTTGGTGGCGGTGTAGAGGGGGAGAAGCTGTGGTCTTTCTTCTTATTGTTGTCATTCCTGTGGTTCTTGTCCTTGTACCTTCCATGACTGCTGCTACTGTAAGAGTCCTCTGAATCTGATGCGAATGCCATTTGTTGCTTCTTCTTCTTCTGGAAACTCTTTGATGTACCCCTTATCTGCAAAATCATAATTTAAAGCAGGAATCTATCTCAACATCAAATCTAGAATAGGCATATAATTATCTGCAAATTGTAATGGAGATTGACAAATGCTATCCCCAACTAACAGTCAAATGGGTTCTTAAAGAAAATTGTCAGGTGAACCCAACATTGTCTCTTCATTACTACTTCTCTTGTTTAAAAGTTTAAAAGTCAAATCTTTAGTTAACCACTGGAACCAAGGGTTGAATTTTCTACATTGCCCCAGACCAATGAAGAAGAAGAGAACAATTTGGTCTTGATCCCAATTTTCTCACTCCAATTTCCAACCACTTGTCCCGCAAAGAAATGAGAAAAGACAATGGAAAACTAAAAAGAATAAAAGTCAAAAAAGAAGACAAATTTTCATGTGGCAAATGTGATAATACCTTGCAGCCAAGAGAACAGAACCGGAAGGAATCAAGGAGACTGCGTTCGCAGACCTCGCAGGTGTTGGTGACACCTTTACCAGGCCTAGGTTGAGGTCTTTCATTCAAGAAAACAACCCTTGCACTGTTGATAACATAGGTTTGGACACCAGATATGTCCAGCACCTTCTGTATTTCAGACACCCTTATCACGTCATGGTACGAAGATCTCCTTATCTGTCAAATTATAAACCATAAAATGGCAGTGTTAGACCCTGCAACCAGAACCAACCTTTTTCTATAATTGTAAACATTTAAAATGCAAATTTAGGGTAGAGCTTTATGAATTACAAGTGCAGTGAAATTTTGGGAATTGGAGTAATATGCTCATAAAAATGTAGAAAAGACGGTTTCATTCTAGGAATACACGGTAATGAGATGAGACATAGAGCTATTTTTCATCGGCTTCCAACCATAGCCAAAGAAGAGAACTTGACAATGGTGTACATAGAAAGAACCGAAACAAAACTGAATAAAAAAGAAGATAAAGATTGTGTATCGAACGAAGAAGAATCAAAACAGAGGGCCAGTGGAGTGCAATTGGAATGGATACAAGAGAAAAGAATGACGGAGCAAATGAACTGGTTGAAGAGTATGGTACCTGAATGGCATGATGATCCTTGTGATACGCAAGACAGAGAGAACAAAGAGCACCATTCATACAATCCAAGCAATACATGTTGCATTCACTCTTGTGAGAGTCAACGTGTAATGGACATTGGACAAAGAATCGCTCTCTCAAAAGCGGCTTCAGCCATGGTGGCCATCTGTTGTCTTCGTCTTCAGGAGCTCCAGCACCCTATAAACAGATAAAAATGTCTTAGGATAGCTTACCAAACAACTCGTTTTCCCGAGAACCCAAATGAAAGAAAGCACAATACTACAGATGAGTGCTTTAAAATACCATAATTCTCCTGTTCTTAGGCTTAACGGTGGTTTCCTGATTTTCGATCGCCAGCTTGAATAAGCACTTGAAAAACAGAGCACTCTGTTTCACACCACCAACACAGTCCCAGAGTCAGGGAGAGAGAAGCAAAGAACACAACACAAATGAGAAAGGAGGGATTGAGAGAGAGAATATCTAGGTTTAGAAAGAGAGAAAAAACATAGGAGATATATATAAAGAGAGGCTTATTGGTGTGGAGGCGGCTGGAGAAACAATTTGAGGGACACACACAGAGAGAAGTGCCGTTCTTATCCTGAAAAAGCTCTGCTCGGGCCGAACCTAAAAACCCGAACCTGAAGCACTCTTTTTGCTTTGGGAGCAAGGAACTCACCTCTATCTTTCCTTTTTTCTATTTGTTTTAATTTTATTTTCCTATCGTTTTCAAACCCTCCTAAGTCCTAACCTTGTTCTTGTCGTCATTTCATATGATTTTTTCCCTTCCCTAATTCATTGTTCTGCCGTGTCCCTCATTATTGGTGATTAACAATAATTACGAGTCAACTTGCACCAAGAAAAAGAAGGCATAGTTGATGGAAAGCAAAAATATGCTAAAGTTTACATATATAAATTATTTAAGATTAGAGATAATATTTTGATTTGAAGCTTATCTTAATTAGGCCAAAATTAATTGGACCTTAAGTCGAGTTCAAACCTTTTTAAAAATATTTGAGTATAAACTCAAATTGGTCGGAAATCGGAATAATAGTAAAATAATTTTATTTTTAAATTTCAAATTAAAAGAAGAAAATAGACCAACTTTTCTTTTCTTTAATTAATGAGTATAAAAGTGAATCATTATGTAAATTTAAAATTTTATTTAATAAAATAATTAAATTGTGATTGAATATACTATTTCTTATTCAAGTGATAAATTATTACATCACACATAAATCAATTGTGTTATCTTTGTAATAATAAAAATTAGGTATGGCTATTGTTTATCCTTACACTATTGATTAGGTCCTTGTCATGTTTATGACCATGCCTATTTTATTATAGTATGAGATAGGTACTCCAACTTTCCTACAGTGGATAGACATCTCATCTCATCTCATCTCACTTTTTATTTTTAATTATTCATAATGATATGTTCTTCTGCGCTCATTTTGTCCGAGCCTTATCTCCTCATTACTGTTACTGTTGATTTTTACTTTACTAATAATTTTACGATCCAGATCTCTTTCGACTACAATAAAAATATAAAAGCCGTATGGACTTGTGCAACAAGGCAGCGAATGAGACAATTCAAACAGGGATGCATGATAGTGTGCTAGAGAGATGGATCCATACTCGAATGCCAATGCCCTTATACATACAAATACAAATTTAAAAAAAACTATTCTCTCCTGCGAATTTTAATTATTCAAAATAAATATCGTTTGTAACTTTTTATGTATATTTATGATTTTACTTCCAAAATTACCCTTTAATTTCTCTGACATCTTAATTACACAGATTATATTTTCAAGACACTTTAACATGTAATTAATAAGGGTAAATAAGACATTTCATTAACTTTCTTAATAAGTGTGTATTCTCTAAAACGACACTTATTTTAAATAGGAAGGAGTATATATTAACTACACTGTTTTTCATTTATTATTTTATGTGACAGATAAGTGTCACAATTTGTATATATTATTACTAAGGCATTCTTATTAGTATATTTTGGCGTGCTTACTCTGTCTCGTGTTACTGTTGATATTTCTTTTTCTTTTAAATAATTCTGGTGTTTATAGTGTGATTTAATAAGTCACTTTCAGTTTTCAATCTTTATGATTCCGGTGTTTATAATTCATTTTAATTACTGAATAGGAATTTTCCAAATCTTCATTCATATTATAATAAAAATATAGGAAAAGTGTAGGAGAGTACCCTTTTAATTCAGCAGTTGAGGTTGTGGCTTTTGAGAGATGTAGACCAGATTCAAACATTTATCTATTTAAGGTGCGATGGATTTAATGTCTATGCGTAAACTATAAGTCTATGAATAGAATGTACCTCTTAACTCTTTTAGACTGCCCATAGTCTTGGATATATTAGTACGTTTAACGTAATAGTATTTGATAGCCATTCTTTTGTTCTGTTATTTTTATCTTCTTTTCTTGTAACTTGTATATAAACTACAGTCATTTGGTTAATAATACAAGTTTTGATTTGACCCTAAACATAATTTCTACACATAGTGACCTTTTATTTTTGAATGGTTTAAAAAGTTTAATTAATTGAAGGATGCAAAAAAATTATTAGAACATTGCTTCAAAATTTTTTTTAAAAAAAGTTAGTTGATATAATTTAGAGTATGAAAAGTTAACCCTAAATAGACAAATTGAATTTCGGTGTTAAACTCATTCTAATTATTAATTTAAATATACAAGAATTTTTTTTAATATATGAGTTCAAAATGTTTAAATTGTTCCAGATGGTTAATATTGTAATGAATATCTTACACAAACTAATTTGATTAGAGACTAATACTAACTCATGCTCAATTTTCATTATTATGTATTTAATTTAATAAACATTATAGTTTATGTTGTCAACTCTATTTAATAGAAATTTTAATAAATCATATACAGTTAAGGCGTCTATCTACTAACTTTTATGTTGCAAGCAAATATGAACACTTTTCAAGAAAAATTAGCGGGTATAATAATGCCAGCATAACATGCAATCATGCATATTGTAACATAAGAACCTAATAACCAAAGTTATAGTTTATTATAAGAGGAGTTGATTACTATATGGTAGAATGCTGACAAAATGTTCACTAATTTGGTTTCTTATTGTGAGTTTTTTTATTGATATTCAAAACATCAAATACCTAAATCATCCCTACTCGTTTAGATCTTGAATATAATAATAACTATATAGATGAGGAGAATAAATCAATTATCTTGAGTAGAATTCGTCACAGTGTAAAGAGAAAGCTTTCAACGATCACAAACTAGTTTATCTCTCTTAACCTTTATTATGTACAATAGCTTGATGGATAACCCAATACGCAAATGCGTTCATTTTGTATTTTTTTTTGGTCTGTACAGCATTAGGGTAGAGAGAGGAATAATATATATACAATTTCTTGTTAACATTAAGTCTAGTACGTCCATCAAATACTAAATTAACGGTCAAGATTTAATATCCTATTAAATTAAAAAACTCCTTAAACTAAGTTTAATACGGGCTTACAGAAAATATGGGTCATAACATTGGGTCATATTTCTTACACTTATAGCATGAAAAATTTATCAATTATTAATTTATAATCAAATTATCATTTTCAAACAAAATTTCAAAACAAATATGAGATTTTATTTTGTACCAAAGATGGCTGGAATTATTGTATAAAAACTATTTATTAAATTCATACAAAAGTTACTTAAATTACTATCATAAAGAGTTTTCTTTCTAACTTTAGAGCATACTGTAAGCAATTGTAAGTTAATGAATCAAGCATTCAGTCATGAATTTTTAAAAATGAAGATTTCCTATAATACCATAAAATGTTGTTTGAATGACCATTTTAAATAAAGAACGAATTTTGATTAATGCCAAAAATGTTTGATAGCATCATCTAAAGTTAGCAAACATGTCAAGACCTTCCAATAAATCATTTTTACTTACCATAGACAAAATGTTTTCAAGTTTAGCAAATTGATGGAGGACAATTCGTAAAGGGCCTATTGGTGCTCCCAACAAAAATGGTGAATTGTCAAATTTAGCAAGCTTTCTTTTTCTAATTCTTAACTCACAAGACAGTATACTGATTGCTGATTGTAAGAGAGATTCTTTATATATATGTATATACATATAGAAAAGAGAGACTGTCCTTCACACATACAAGTTCACTGAGAATTTCTATTTTATAGTTTCCAGTTGTATCAGTGATTGGTTATGGGAAGAGATATCGTGAAATTTGTGTGTTGGACTGGTTGTCAAACAACCATAATTCTTTTTTTTTTTTGGTTAAAGGGACAACAACGAAGACAACTACAAAAGATGTCTTGGAACCAACGTTTCATTACAGATCCTCTAAAAGAATAAGGTGATTAATGCAACAAACTCGATCAAATGGAAATGACCTGAAAATTTAGACACTCAACTGCGCTGGGGCTTTGAAGGGACCAGATAGCCTGCTATTAGGTTTTGTTGGATTTAGCAATACCAAATGCCTCACTTAGAATGCACAAGTTGGCTCAAGCTATCTTTACTCCACATAACATAAATAGTTGGTTGTAATGCTTCAGGACAAGTCCAAAAACAATAACAATTATACTTTCTTTTAGTTTTGATACCTGTTCTTGACAAGATAACGCACAGCATATCATCTTTCGATTCGAAGAACATATATAGACATTCACTTTCAGGAGCCTTCATTGAATCTTCTGGCCTGAAACCTGTTTTCTGTCAGTCAAATCTGTCAGGAGAATTATTATCTTTAAATCCACTTACGCACCTGTGTCTCCTCTTGTCCTTTGCCCTAACTCTTTAATACTTACTTGGTAGGGGCAATTTTACTATGGGGTCGTGGCGGCGACTTTGAATTGATAGCTGCAACTACCTACGATTTTGTGCGGGGTATGTAAAACTTACTCGAAGCTGGCTCAAATACTTATTATTCTATTTCTTATCAAAACTTTGTAATTTTATTTATCTCTTATACATCAAGTCCTTAAGGGTCTTTTTATTTTCAATGCAATTTTTTATATTTTAAAATTCAATAAAAAATTATTATTTTGTGATTAATATGTTACACATGAGGATTGCAACTTGCCACCACTTCGTCCTTTTTGTGGGGTTTACTCTGTCATCGATCCCTCCTCTTTTGGGGTTTACTTTGTCATCAATTCATTAAAAAATCATCAATCTCGAAATTGATAATCTCAATGTATTAATCAAGTCAACTCAATGACCAAGTGCACCAGAGCGAATGCTCATTTTGGTTCCCTATAATTTGGGTTGGGTCACTTTCAATCCTCAATTGCAATCATAGCCCTTAATAATTTTCATTTCATAGAGTTGGATTGTGGCCAAATCGTTCATTATTTTCCAATCCACAAAAGGGGGAAGGAAAGCAACAACTCTACGAACTACGGTATAATCCAAACATGATCCTCTTTAAATACCAAAGTCTTATTAAATTTAATTTGCTCTTTTAGTGATTAAATTGTGTTGAAATATAAGACTGAGAGTTTGTCTCACGTTAAAAAAAGAGATGAAAGAAGACCAACATATAAGTATAGTGAGTTACTCCACCTATTACCAATTGATTTTAGGATGGAACCTCACTTGGGCTTATATGTGATATAATTTTCCTCCTCGTGTGAGCCTAGAGGCCCGTGTTAAATTCTAACAAATTGGTCTAAAATTTTTATTTAAAAGGTTGAATTCATTTAAAAGTGAGAATTTGTTATGATTTTGGTGACGGTAATCACTCACATATTGTGAAATAGTTACGAAGAGAGAACTTGGAGCACTTTAGAAGACTGTTGTGCTCCGTTGGAAAGAGTCTTCCTTCTCCTTCTTGTTCAAGGACGTCCATTGGTGTAAGTGCAACCAAATTGGAGTTTTCCAACACCGGACCAGCATGAGTCTTTGATAAGTCAACGAGCAACTTTCCAAAAGACGATACAAACCTTTTTCTTCAATCTTCGAGGTGTCTTGACTGGAAATTCAGAATTTGACGAATACAAAAATTATTAAACAGTCAAAAGAACACTTTTAAACTTAATCCTCTAATTGATAATCATATTATTAAAACTAAAGTTTTAAAAATTGATTTCGTACTGAAAATAAAAATTCTAGGACTTTAATCCATATTACTTAAACTTAATTTAATTTTAAAATTAAAAATTATCTTTTACAAGATTTTGTTTTTTTAGGCAATTCCAAGTAAACTCGGTTGTTGTTTGCAAACTACTCATATGGCAACAAATTTCAAGTCAACTATCTAAACAACTAGTTCTAGTCATTTGGACAATGATTAACTCAAGCCTAATTCTTATTAGTAGACTCTACACTCTGCCCGTATTAAAAATTCAACAAACTCGGTCTTTGTTTGCAAACTACTTATATGGCAACAGATTTCAGGTCACTAACTAGCCAAGTTGCGATGTACACATAAAAGATATCGAGAGATGTATACACTTATGAGTCTGTCTCCTATGTGCGGATAGGTTGGGCTGAATTAATCTCAAATAAAAATCCAATCTAAAATATTTAAAAATTTAAGTTTATTCTCAAAGACGTATATCATTTTTAAATCCAAATGTAATTTATTATAAAATCTCAAAATTAACTCTAATCACGATCTCATATTTTTTTCAATTTCTATCAATTATATAAAATATAAATAAAGTATATAATTATTTATTAAATAAAAATGATATTTACGATAATTCATGAGAGATAAATTAAGTATATAAGATATAATAATTTAAGTAATATTAATAGAAATTATAGGACTAAAATGAATGGAATCAATTTGTATTTCTCCAGGGGCTAAGAAAGGGAAGGTTTATAAGTGAGTTGGTCCAGAACAGAGGACTTACGCGGTCAAAGTAAAACTTGGAACTCTCCACCTCCATGTCCATTGTCACGGCACGCCATTTACGACCAAGAAATTGCGGCATTCAATTGAAGCGTGTTAGTTGCGTGCGTTGACTGTTACGACGGCTCTTTCGCGGGTCCCACCTCTCTCGGAACTTTTCTTTGTGGGTCCCCGTTACTACTTACTGCCGTTCAGCGGCCGGCCAAGTTGGCTAGCCTATTCATCCACCCACAAGGGTCAACTTTTTATGACCTTATGTTTTTGAAGATTTTTTTCTACTCAATTACATATTTACATCAAAACATTAAAATAAGACATTTAAGACAAATAACCTTTGTAATGTTTTCAAAAGAACGGATTATCAGATTAAGACACGTTTAAGAAGAAAATTTAAGACATGGTTTATTGTTATCATTATTGAATCATTTCCCGTCTAATAGCTAAATGTATAAAAGTTTAAGATGTTTGATTTGTTCAAAGATTAACTTATGCGGTGGGGCTTTTTGACTCACTTTAATGTACACTCCAACTATATTATGTACTGCTTTTTTTTTCTTAAATGATAGATTAATTATACATAATTAAACTCATAATAAAGAAAGACATTAATCCGTAAAGACTTTAATATGGTGACTATATTGTTAGTTTTGGACTTTGCAATCAACCCGTTGGTTGCAATTTTAATGTTCAACGTGATTATTTAATTAATAAATGCATTCTTTACCTATTATGCTAATTACATTTGAAGTTTTAATACTAAAGGTAAACTATCTGGAATAATTACTGTGTGACTAAAATTATGATTAGATCATAAGTATGAGATTCAATTTACATTTATATATTATTGTCAATTGTTCCTAGTTGTAGTTTATTAAGACAGGATATTGATGAAGCGATAAAACTAACATACATTATGTTTTTTCCATATGAAGAAAATAATTAATCACATAAATTAAAGTATGGAGATATTAAAACTAATGTGTAAGTGCTAATTAAATAATAAATTCACTGAACTGACCTGATTATGAGGATTCTAAATGGAATATTACTTATGCGCCTATAAATTTTCTTATTATGATGGTTTTATAATTGATCCTTATACTTGAGATTGTCAAGGTATCTCATGTGAATTGCTGTGTTTTGAAGTTACTTATGAATCGGCCTATTTAGGATAATTCAGTCAGGAGTATTTGGATGCAGTATAAATCATATGGAGATAGTTGAGTAAGCAATAAAAAATTCGTCACTCTAAAATAATTAGAGATAATGCTTTTATTGTTCTTAATTAGTAGTGATTTAAGGAATTTTCTAGCTAGAGTGAATTAATATTTGAAAATGTGTTTTCAAATATCAATTATAAATCAATTACTAATTAGTAAGAACAAACATAATTACATTCAAAAGAGTAGATACTATATTCATACTCTGTCTAATTGAAATATTGTATGAAGAAATGATTAAATTATAGACCATAACTATGCATGGACAAGTTAAGTGAAACCATTTTGACATTCTTAATATTTAGATGGTCATGATATGTTGCTAAACATCAATCTTGATCTATGAATATAAATTATTTAATTAAAGAATTAAAGATAAATTAAAAATGACTTTTAATTTATCTAATTCTAATTCTAATTCTAATTATGAATTATAATTATAATTTGTAATTATTGTCAATATATTAGGAACCTATCGCAAATAAAGAGTAGGTTAAAAGAGAAAATTTAATTTTAATTAAATTGTACGTAATTATAAAGTTTGAGAAACTTTAGAGAACAAATATGAGATATTTGATTTATTAAATTAAATTAATTATAATTATAATTAGAGTTAGACTTTAATTATAATTAATGTATTTAATTTCAGTAGAAATAGATAACCCCGATACATTTTTCTATAAATAGAAATAAGCATAAGGAGCTAGCACTCTTGCCAATTCCTCTCAAAAAGTTACCAGTTACACCTGGATGAGGAGCCAACAGCTATTTTCCAAGAATCCTTGTTATCAAGAATAAAATATTTTTTAATAACAATTATTATTATTTCCGGTATAAATTAAATAGAATAATTTATAAATTATATGTTACACAAATTATTCCACGAGCAGATTATTCATATTTAAATAAAAATTCAAACCAACCAATATTAATAAATCTAACATATATATATATATAGTTATTTACATTTTAAAATCTTTTAAATAAATTATATTACCACTATTTAAACTTCGATCTATCCCCAAAAGGAAAAAATAAAATTTTGAGAAAAGAAAGGTATACTTTGTTTACGGTGGCTCTATGGAGAAACAACCCAATGAATGTCATGAAATTTCCCAGCAGACAAAAGTAAAACATGTAGGTGATGACTGGAGCAGCAGATTTAAAATTTTTTTTGATTGGGGATAAAATTTTAATAGGGATAAAATTTTATTTTTAATAGAAACAAAATTTTATTCATTTTTATAAGGGCAAAACTTAAAAAGATAATTTTTTTTAAAGAAATCTATCGGACCCACTTGCCCCAATGACAATTAAACAATGATAATGCATAAAATTAGAGCCAAATAAAGCTAGGAAGGAAGTTGACACGCATCTTCTATCTTCACCAAGGTCAAGCAAAGGTTGTTCCAAACTCTGTATCGTCTTAAGCCCCGTTCTTTTCAAAACTACGTGTAACTTTAACTTCATACAGTAATGTCTTAAGGGCTAAATTGGAACGTGATAGGAGCAACAGTAGTGAGATATTTTGCCATAAACGCTTTGGAAAATGTTGCCATTTGTCCTTTGTTTTCTTCCTGTCTCTTTCAACTACTCCATCAAATTTATCAGCTTCTCCTTCACAACGCATTGTATTTTGGTTTCAAGGTCCTCCCTCGATAGTGGCAAGGTTGACCAAAAACTCTAGCAGTGTCATGTTTGAACCAGCAAGAGATAATATATTGAAATTGAAAAGGAAAATAAGCATTTGAATGTCATTAGCCGATTTAGCGAATAGGAAATTGGTAAAGTATTGGTTTATCAGACTTAGCCAATAATTATACATATTAGCTAAGTAGAAAAACATTTATCAAATAGTAGGTGCCGCCTAAAACACATTTTCAATTTTTCAATAATGAATAGAAAATTAAATTCAATAATTAGAAAACTTAATCAATATGTTCAGTTTAATTATAAAAATTTTAAAGAAATCAATTTTTTAATTCTGCTTTCAACTTGTCAGTTTGATTTATTTAATAACTTTTGTTCTTAAAAATTGATAATTTATTAATTGATATTTTGATTTTTATAAATTAGTAAGTTCTTATCAACTAAAATAAATTAATTAAGTTTCATTTAACAATCTATTTTTTAATTAAAATTTAAATTCTTTGATATGTAAGAACATTCATTATTTGATATGTAAGGACATTCTCTTACTCTCTTTTAATTATATTTCAAATTCTTAATTTTTATTTAATCTTTAATCAGTTTTATAACGGTTTAATACTGGTTGAAACTTTTAAATATTAAACTTTTTGTGTTACTAATTTAACTTTCAATATAATTTTTAAAACATTAATTAAATTACATAGTGAGTTATGTACTTCTACGTGCATTTATGATGAAAAGTTACATTATTTTGATTTAAAAAGAGGAGATTAATCAAGGTGCAACCTATTTGTTTCATAACTATCAAATTAAAATAAAAAGAAGTCTTACAATAATGCAAAACTTTTCTAACTCTTATTTTTCCTATTTAGAAGATTCAAACCCTAGACTTATTTAGGAAAACTAAGGTCCTCAACACTTAAGACAAATAAATTACAAGAACGCAAAACTTTTCGGATTCTTTACGTTTAAGAATATTTTTACTGGAATATTGTAGTTGTTAAAAGATTCAAACCCAAGATTTATCTAGGAAAATCAAGCTCCTCACCACTTAGAGGAATTAAGTGTTGGTAAATATGCATATATGTTTAGTATTCTATATGTATAAAATAATATGATTATAAAGTGTAATAATAGGAACTGAAATATTCTTAAACTTAAATCCATGTGTTATCAAACTTACAGAATTTCAAATAATACAAATAATTTAGTATTATGGAATTAACTATAAAATATTGAAATTATAAAATATTGAATTTAGTTGTTTAAATGTTTTGTTCATGAATACTATATGATAAATTTTCCTTTTAATTGCTTGGAGCATTTTTTTTCCCCCTTTTAACTCTCAAGTGTTAACAACTTCAAAAGTCTAACTCAAACAATATCATGAACACCTTTTTAGTGAAGTTTCAAAAGCATGTTTTAGGTTTATGAACAAGGGAGGAAATAAATGCATTTAAAATTACAATGTGAAGCAATAACGTTTAGTAAATATAAAAGAACTCAGGGGAATGTCAGTGATACTTGTTTGTTAATGGTTCCCTATCCACTGAAATAAAATAAAATTCTTCAACTTGGAGATTCTTCTTTATGTTGCATTATTTTCATTAACTTGTTGAAAATTATTAGTTTGCTATACCAACTTGTTGTTTTTAGGCCACTTACTTCAAATTCCCTTTTTAAAGAATTTGAACGCATCTTAATATTCTCTTAATTATATTCCAAGTCAATTAAAAACAATCAATGACCTGGATCTCGTCGTATTTAGATGTTTTTTTTTAGAAAAATCGTACATCTCTTTCTCCTCCCCTAATAATATTAACAGCACAAATTCAATTCAGTTGTATCTGATAAACCCAACAATAACTATCTGCCTTGATTTTACCTGGGGTGTTAATTCATAGACAACGACCATATTGGAGTTCTCCCAACCCATCTAAGCAAGTCTCCTCTCCATCTATGTTACATAAAAGAAATTTGATGACGACCAAAATATCAGTATCAATTTAAACTAAGAAAACGTATTATTCTATAGAGGTTTGTGGTAGGTTCAATGGCACAAGGATGAGTTAAGAATCCTTTCTTTAATCATGATGAGGTATATATGCTCTTAGAAATCCAGGAGAACTTGCAAAGAAAGAGACGTTTCTTGTGAAATTTGACGTTCTAAAACCTCACTGAGCACTGGAAAGCTAAAGGAACCTAACCCATATTTGGAAAGTTTAGAAGAATGGAGTTGGACTTGCCAATAGTGTCTCTCGGTGTTATCAAGAAGCATAATTTCCACCACTGCTTGATATCATGAACAATGAACAAGGACTATGTGCTTTTGTTTCTTTTGTTTTATATCTCAAGTTCATTACGTTTACTACTCTTCCTTGGTCCAATTGGTTATCCATCTAGTTTGGTTTAGTTTGCTGGATTCACCTACAGTGCAGAATCTGAAAAGGACGGTAAAGCTAATCCATATAGGAAAAGCAATACCTTTTGAATGTTAGTGCAGGCTTACTCATTATCTGCTAAAAAAAGTTGAGGTAACTTTTAGGTAAGGGGAATGATTGTAACTGAGTTAACCAGTCCTCTTCGTAGAGCAGCCCAATCATTTGTCCTTCCCTGGTATATGAACATTTAAATGGGTACAAAGTCCAGACATTAAGTCCATTGCAATTGCCCAAGCCTGCGGAGATATGCACTCCTGTCTCCTTGGGTCTCTAAAACAAATTACAAAGTTTTTAATATTTATAAAATTTTCAATTAAATGCTTAACTTTTTTAAAATTAGACAATTTATTTTAAAAATTATCTTAATTAACATTTTATTGATATGCTTAATGAAATAATTTAGAGACTGATTTTAAAGGATTATATGATATCTTCTTCTTTACATTTTATTTTAATATAAAATAAGTAACCGCATTGGGTATGCATAACTATACAAAACAGTCTAATTATATTAACGAAAATACAAAGTCATGTAACTTATCTAAACATTAGTTTTTATGTTATTTCATTAATAACAAAGATAATTTTTTGAGTTAGGTAATTTAATTTTTAAATACTTAATTAGGAAATTTAAAAGATAAAGATTCAAAAAAGATTTTTGACACTTTTAATTCTTATAGTGTTTTATGTTTAAGCAAGGGAACTACTTTGGGCAGAGCGTAGTTTAATGTCTAAATTAGCCCAGAAAGCATTAAACAATAGGCGAAGAAAGAGTAGATGTCAGATAATCAATATAATAAATTAAGAGTATTATGGTAGACTTACAGTTGTTAAAATTAAGAATAGGATTAAGTAGTAAAACAATCATTAGATGCCTAATAATAAAGTCAAGTTACTATTTGAGTAAAGCAAGGAATATAATTAAATTCCTCAATTACATAGCACACTACACAGAGGCAAATTATTACATTAAATAAGTTGCTTACTTTGGGATTAGATCTCCTGTTTGTTACGGTGTTTTTATCATATTTTATTAAATCTTATTTATATATTTGTGTAAAATTTATGTAAATATATTAATAAAATTTAATAAAATAGAGGTAGAACAGAGTCACTGTATCTTATATTTGACATGCTTACTTTGAAGCGTGGGATTCCTTAGCGAGAGGTCTTGTCTCGCGTTGCCCAGTCGATCATCTAGCAGAACGCAATTCCAACATGACAACCGCTGGGTCAAAATTGTCCACCAGTTCTTATCTATCTATCTCCAAAAGTCATGCGTATTTGTGGAGAAGTTTAAAAGTCATGCAATATCGTAATCATATTAGATTTGAGACACAACAAGCTAAATCCAAGTTGATACTTTTGATTCCCACTTTGCATAACAGTTTGAGGATGCTCAGAAAATCTCTGATTGAAGCTTGGAGAGCTCTCAACATCCCATCTCCATGGCTTCCACTCTTATTACTTATGCCACTTCTTGGTTTCTTCATAAAGAAAATGAGATTTAGAAGGGACAACCAGCATCTTCCACCAGGGCCTAATCGGCTGCCAATTATAGGCAA
>JAOQMR010000001.1:20362358-20376795 GCA_027563865.1 Erythroxylum pelleterianum
TTTTATGAATTGAGTGTTATATGAGGATATATTTCTAAAAGGGAAATAATATGATTGGGAATAAGTTTGAAAAAAAAATGAATGAAAAAGATGGGCATTATGTTTAGTGGGGCGTTACACTCCCAACATAAAATTTTGTTTCAGAATAACATCAGATGTCTCAACACCATATTCCCAAAGATGCTGCAATTCAGATATCAATGGTTGTAAGAATAAATTAATTTTATGCTTTGAATTTGTAGGCCCTAACATAATCACTATCAAGAACATATATGCCTCTTTCATACACATCCATGGAGGCAAATTATAAGGAGTAAGTATGATTGTCCATGATGAATATTCCTAGCCGGATTGACCAAAAGGTTGGAATCCATCAATCGACAATCCTAACCAAACATTTCAACTTTTAGCAGAAAACTCATAATGGGCGTCATTAAAATGTTTCCATGCCAGTGTATATGATGGATGAATCATTATTCCATCTTCCTGTTCGTGTTCATTATGCCATCTCATGTGAGATACGGTAACATCATAAGCATGTAGTCTTTAAAGTCTTGGAGTTAGCAAGAAATAATGCATCCGCTTCTAGGGTACTAATTTCTGTTTCATAGAATGCTTTCTAGGCTTGAACCTAGATTGACCACAAAATTTGCACTCTTATAATTCCACATCATCTCCCCAATACAACATACATCCCAATTTGTAACAATCAATCTTTTCAACAGGCAAACTAGACCCTTAATAAGTTTCTTCATATTGTAAAAACTATTAACCATTTTATGATCAAGAGGCAATGATTCATTATACTATCCAAGAATTTATCAAAACTATGATCAGAAATATGCCCTTCAGACTTTATGTTAATTATTCGAGCATTGAAGACAATTGAGTTATTGTCTCACAATTTGACTATAATTCTTGGTTAGCTGATTGTAGTAAATCAAAAAACTATTTTGCATGTGGGTTTGGTTCTTCTTCAAGATTTTATATATTTTCCTCCTGAAACGTATAACCGGTTGCATCATAAATCATTTGCATGTAAGGATTTTCATTTGCATCTACATTATTTGTTCTAAATCCAATCCCCCTTTAAACTCATTTAAGTTCACTGACGATTGTACTTCATTACCCTTTGAGGTGCTACAAATCAATGGTTCCTTATGTCGTGTCCACTTCATCAATAGGAATGAATGTGTTTGCACTTTTTACATGGACATCTAATCTTTGGGCCATCCATATATGCAGGTTGAGAACATGCATAATGAATAAAAGCTTTAACTCCCTACAAACTCAGGATTAATGAAACCATCTGGTGTTAATCATTTATACATCCAAGATCTATCAACATTACTCATTTATGCAAAATTGTTAATTTCAAACAGTGATTCCATTGTTCGTATCCTTTATGTTCCCCAAAGTTTACAGAACATTTAAACTTTACCCAACATCCCTTAAGTATTAACCAGTTGAATTAATCACTTACAATTGATTTCAAAGCTATGGTACGTGGTATTGTTTACACCTATGAATCAAGAAAACAAGTTCTCATTGTGACTCCTAAGCTTGTGAAAATTTTTACCGATAAGCCTCACGGGAGCTACATCACGAGTTTCCAACCTATATACCGTTCTAGGGGTTTATTATGGAAAGAATTGTCTTCTCTATAAAACATATTAATTTATTGTGTTAATACTAAGTTTGCATTAATCACATCGAAGATGAAGTATTAATCGATCGGAATTAATCACCTACAATTGATTTTAAAACTATGGTGCGTGACATTGTTTCACCAATAAGTCTCATGGGAGCTGCATCACGGGTTACCAGCCAATATATCATCCTAGGGGTTTATTATGCCTTAAATCATTTATAAGATCTCAAACTCATTCCGCATACAATAAATGCTTATGTAATCATACATCTACTCATCAATGATTCAAACATAACCCAAACATAAATAGTTATGTTATTAAAGAAGAACATAAAAACTCATTAATGATTATGCCATTGGACCTAGCACACAAAAAGGCATTTTATGGTTAACTATATATGAAAACAAAAGATCATCCTTAAATGATATGTTGTACATCTTCAATTTCTCACATTTTATAAAAAAAAAGTTAGATAGGAAATCCTAAAGTAAGCTAGATGGGAAATCCTAAAAGCTAGAATGAAGTTCCAATTGATATAATCAAAAGTTTTGAAATAAATGATCTTCATATTGTAACTTTAGTTAAGTGTTTTCTTATAGTAGTCTATGGACTTAGATCATCTCATCATGATTTAAAAACCTAAAAATTTAACAAATTAACTCATAATCATGCTGTATATTCTCATATTAGCATAAATGAGTGATGCAACACCTTATATTAAGCATATGTAAAATGACAATTTAGCTACTATAAAATTGTTAAAATACTTCCTATACGAAGTTACTAATTGACCATATGAAAACTCTAAAAATGTAGTAATATCATAGTATATCTGTTTAACATTCAAGCCCCTCCTATATTGATACTTAAAAAAAACATAATCCTCAATCCATAATGCCATTTGCATGACAACTCATCCAATATCCTATATTAAAGTTCCTCAAAAACCCTTAAAATCATTCATTTGTCAATCCCGTCACAAAACAAATATACATAAAGAAAAATAGAAAAAAATCGAACCAAAAATGGGGTGAGAACATGAAAAGTAAAGAGAACCTAATCAATTTAGAGAGTATCAATGAAATAATTCATTGGCAAAATTCAAATATTTGGAACTATAATTCAAACTCATCCTATATTAATTCATTGATAAACCCAACTTTAAGAATGTAACAACCAAATACAACTAATAAGAAAATGTATTAATGATAGAGATTAACAATACTTAAATTTTAAAGCTAATAATTTAGATTAACAATACTTAAAATTTAAAGCCACAAACTGAAGTTTATACCATAAACAAGTTTCGGTTGGTGCAGGCCATTTACATTAAAAATACAACAAGTTCAAATGGGAGGTGCAAACTACAAACAAATACCCAAATTAAACCAAGTACACAAAAACCCAGTAAATAACAAAACTCACTTACCTCAATCGACACGCAGAAGAAGTCACTAAAGCACGTGAAGGAAGAAGATGACGGAGCTAGATTGTCCGATGGCCAAAGAAGATAACCAAAACAAAGAAAAGAAGACAATGACAATCAAAGCAGTACACAAAACACAGTAATAAACAAAACTCAACGATGTCGTAAAAACAATCAAAGAATAAAATGCTACCTCAACCGACGATTAAAGGAAGATGGCGACAATGACACGCGATGGGTGAGCGACGACAAGGAGAAAAGGACGAGCGACGACGATGAGTGATAGTGAGGAGAAAAGATGGCAAAAACATAGAGGAGAAAATGAGGGGAGAGGGTTCGAGATGAGTTTAACCCTAAATGAAAACGACCAAACGACGTCGTTTTTTATTTATTTAAAACAATTAAGCTGAAGCTAATGACGGAGTGGCCAGATTGTCGGAAAATCACTGACAGAATACATTACCGTGGGTAAACCCCGATGCTTGATTATTGAACCAAGCATTTTTGCCTAAATTTATCGACGGAGCGGTTATACCGTTGGAAATTCACCGACGAAACATAGATCCGTTGGTAAATCCTTGACGCTAATTTATTGCGGCAAGTGTTCCCGCCTAATTTACCGACGAGTATGACTTTTTCGTTGTTATATTCTATCATAAAATTTGCCGGGATATTTTCCCTCTACCTATACTAACGGAAACTTTGTCCATCGCAAAATGAAAATTTTCACGACAGTGTTACCGACGGATACTGATTTTTCGTCTCTAATTAGCTACAATATTTGTTCCGTCGGTAATTTTTTTGTCGATAATTTATGATTTTCTTATAGTGTTAGCATACGTAAATCATTTACGGGGACTCCTAAGAAATCCTTTCTTTAATAAATATTGTGGAGGCTATTAATAATTAGAATGTATCAAAATGAGTCAATCTCCACTTTTAGATAGTTCATTAAAATAAGAAAATTACTTTACATTCATTAGTGTGTTTTTAAAAATTTTATCTCTTATAATTTTATTTACTATTAAGTCACTAAATAGAAAAAAATACATTGTAAATTTGAATAACTATTAAACAATTGTTAGATTTTAGTATTGTTATTTTTGATAAAAATAAGTTTATTAGGAAAACAATAACCATCAAGTTGAGGATGAATCAATGATTTGATATATCACTCTTTCTGCATCATAAGATTTGGAAATTGGAATATTATCACAGGAACAAAATTGTTCTTACATGCAAATCATACAACGCTTATATGAACATATCAATTACTGTTACGGAACTTTTTCTTTGGCAGCTGAGTCTACTTGAATCGATGAATCACTCTCTAATTAAATATTTTGGAGGTTAGTAGTTGGAGTACTCCATAATCATATTGCCTTGTTTTAGATCACATGTTATCTTCTTATGCCTCCTAAATTATTACAATTTAATTATTCAATGGGCTCCCCCTCCATCCATCCATTAGTGCAGACAAGTGAACCTTCCTTTTCATAGTAGGGAAAAAGAAGAAGAGAAAAGGCTTAAATAGTTTATCATTGTTTTAAATATCATTCAATTAGACTTTTTTTTTCCATCTTACGTCCATTTTAGATTTTTCATGTCATTCGGGCAAGAAGATCGATTTGATCCCAAAACCGAACTCCATCAAATCAGTGCCTTAACCCTTTCACTGTCACTGTGGGGTGTGGACACACGTCTTGATCACTAGACGAGGAAAAGGGTTTTGACTTTGTAAGATCCTTTTTCCCTTGATTGGCTTCTCAATCGTATTTTACTCCATACTTGTTTAACAGGACATTCCCAATTTCATCATTTGTTCAAAAGTAATAAACAAGATGTTTAATTTCCTACGATCAATGCACATGTTCCTACTCTTCACTTCTTCGTGTACTCTTTCTTAAATCGATTGAACAAATAAATTATAATTTAATTTACCAGTTTACCACAAGGGAAAGAGAGAAACGAATAGTTTAGTAATGTTTTCTAATCTCGCCTCAAAATGTACAGAAACTCTTGTATGTATATGTGTCTTCAGCGTATTTGCTTGCTTGTTATATATCTTATATGCTATAAATTAAGTATTGGAAGTAGTCCCTTTATCTTGTATACAAGTTAGAGTGATGTCTTAACCTCTGTAATAAGATTAAACAACTTCACCTTTAATAGGTCATCGTAATTCAACATTTTGTAAAAGAAAAAAGAAAAAAAAAGAAAGCTTCAAACTCATGACCAATCCAATCACCAAAAGAAAAGTGTAGTAGGTAGGTTAAGAAAAGTGTCTTTGAACAAAGGGAAGCCAACCGGAGAAACTGGTGTATTATGGGGTTTGATTGGTGTGAAGAGAACACTGGGTGGGGGCTAAAGGAAATAAAAGGGTATATGACACATCCACGATGTATATGATTGTTCCAAGTCTAGAGAGCTTGCTTTAAGAAACATCCAAGCAAACAGAAACAAATGATAAAAATGGCTTCAACAATGACTTATTGCAGTAAGTAAAAGTTCAGAGCTCAGTGTCAGAGCTCTAGATTTCCTTTTATATCTCCTTTTGTGCGTGTACTCAATGCACTGCATTTGTTTTCTTAACCTTTAACCATAGAATTCCATGATTTCAGGTAATATTTCTTTATAAAGCTCTGAAAAGGGGATATTGGTTTGAGGAACTGATAAGATAAATTAATTAGGCAGCAACCGTAATAAAAAATAAGATTATCTAAAAGATACTCATGATTTAGCACTGACAAGGTATGATGAAAACCAATATCGAATAAGTGAGAAAAGAAGAAGGATGAATTAAAGTGACATTATCATGTGCAACTCAAAGTAGTGGTCAATGTTGCTTAAAACAATCCATCGCACTTGGCTTTATTGAATACGACTTAATTAAAAAATCTTGAACAGACAAAATCTTTGATAAGTCATCATGACTAATTAGTTGAGCTTTCCTAACTAATTATGGTCTCTGTATTTTGGGATTTGAAAGACAAACCACTGAATTAGAGAATAAGAAAAAGGTAAGCCTACGCCAATCATATCTGAGAAGGTCACCAAGTTCACAATTACTATAAAATATACACTTTTATCATTACCTTCCCAGCGATTTCGGTCAAAACGAGCCATGTTTGTATAAAAGGAACGAACGAAGAAGGTGATACGATTGTAAGAAATAAATTTAAGTGGCTAATTTGAAGGTTCAAATAGTTGTTCTTTATTTTAATCTTAAAAAGTATGAACATATATTGAAACTCATAAATATTATTAAAATTTAAGATATCCCTTGATCTTAAATCATTAATTCGACAAGTGCTTTATTCATAATCCTAATGCAAAGATTTAAATTTAAAAACAATAATTAATTAGAAATAAAATACACTTAAATTTATAAATATTTTTTTGATAATTCAGTTATTTATATTAAAAAGAAATATATGTACATCAAGGAAATACAGTATCAACCCCAACCAAGGGCACGACCAACACCAAGAGGAGCCCTAGAGCCGTGCCCCCCACCAAACAAAAACAACACAAGCCTGAAACTTGTGCACCAACCAGAAGGACCAATTAAAAGACTAGAGTATCCGCAACACAACCAAATCGCAAAAAAATCCTCAAACACCCGCAAAACTTTAACCATTTAACACAACTAACACAAGCACAACTAGTAATTCAAAGGGATGGAGCTGCAAGCTTCGAGTACCCATCCAGCTGCAAGGCCTTACATGGGTGCGCCCAGCAAGAAGAGTAGTAAAGTGAAAAAGGTGATACACACTTTACGATCCACACAGAAATGTGAATCTGCAAAATGAAAAAAAAAGTAACAAGAACAGGAAAAAAAACCATCTACCTCCAATTACCTTCCCTCAGTGTTTAAGCTAAGCTGTTTTAGTACTTGGAAGATCACTTTAGTAGTAATGTTCCCCTCTTCTATAGCTGCATTTTGGATAAGTTTATAAATATTACTTAAATTGAATATGTAAATTAATTATAATACATAAATTTGTAAATTATTATATACATTCAATACTTGTTTAAACAATAACTACATGCTTCTATTTCGACATTACTATGCATGTATTAATTAAATTTAATACAGGCATATTTTATTTGTTGTATGCTATTGAAGTTCACATGATATATATTTTGACGGACTGCAACATGGATCACTCAAATGAAGAAAGTACAACAATCATAAGATAGAAAGCGCATGTGTAGAGAATATGTGCAGGTAAGGTACTCAACGAAAGGTCTGAATTTCGGATATTTGTTAAATTCATTGTATAAAGGCTGAAGGTACTGATACGTCACCTTTCAGGACAAACAGCAGATCAATCTTCGGATATTCGTATGCTTCTTTAAGTTATTTTCACATCCAGTTGGCCCCATTGAAGGTCCCTTCAATAGCTAGCTCTATCTTGACAAGCTGTAGAAAATTAGAAAATGATCGGATATTGTTATTTTTTTCTTTTTTTATTCTGGAATTGTGCACTGGATTTCAAATTTTCCTACGTGAGAATAGCTTAACAAATAGTTTGAATTTTTTTTCTTATTTTTAGATAAAACGGAATTATAATTAATTTTAGATATGAATCATCATAGTTTGTTTTCTAAATAATCTTCAGCAAGTGATGTATGCATGAGCCTCGTTACTCCTAAGTAAGAATAAGGTACTAAGGTTGGTTGAAAGGTCATGACGAGGACCCACGGGAGAATCAATGCCCAGCCCTCCACGTGACGCTGTCGTTTTCGGCTTGGTTCGAGAAGGCAAACAAACATCTAACTTTTTGGTTTTAATATTTCTCATTTTCATTATTAGATTGAATTGTGGTCTCTAGGCTGGAAGAAAGAGATGTTTCGATTAGCTCATCAGCCCTTCCCTTTATATCCACACATTTGCGACAGACATACGACAAACTACTGCTTACTTTGTTCACCAAACTTCCTTTGTTAAATTAGAGACATTGCATGCAATCACTTTTATGATCAGTGATATGTTATAATTTATGATAGTGTTGCTTCCAAGGGGGTGGTTCATTGGCTATAATAGTCTATGTTAGTACTGTTCTGAAGAAACGATTCAATTAGTGGAATAAATAGCATTTAATTTAATAAATTGCATATTCAAATTAGGAAACATGTTGTGTTTTACTTGAAACTTTAAAAAATATGGTTGATTGATAGAAAAAATATACAGAAACATGTAAATAACAATCGAATAAAATTTTAATTATATTTTTTAAATGATCTATTCATAATAAGTTGCAAAATATCTGATGAATCAAAATTTTCAATTGACTTTAAATTATTATTTTAAGAGATATATTTATAATATTATATTTGACATTTTATATATATCACATATTCAAAAGATAACAATAATTTACTAAGAAAAAAAGGACCGACGATAACTCTGTGTTAGTATTACTCTCGAAGAGTAATTTAATTGGTGTAACAAGTTTAATTTTTTTAATTTAAAAATTAAAATTTTAAATATCTAAAATATGATTGTAATTTAATTAAAATTTTGAGATGGAAGGGTAGTGCTGAAGAGTGAAGATACCACTTTTTTTTTGGTACAATGAAGAGAAATTAAAACTATCGGATAAAAGAAATACCACATGCATCAGCCCATAAAATCAAAGAGAGGGCGTTAGGAATATCCTCCCAAACCTGAAAATTAGAAGCAATGCCATGACCCAATTTGAAGATACCACTTTGAGTGGATAGTTTCACAGATGGAGTGAAGTGGCCATCCCTAAAAGGCAAGGGGGGACTTTGGTTTACCTTGCATCTCTTATGCAAAAAGTGCTTTTGTGCATAAAGATTTGGAGGTTATTCGATGATAAACATACTATTTGGGTGAAATGGCTACATGAAATATATCTTAGTAACTCAAGCTTTTGGCAACTGTCTATCTTAACACTTGCATATGTTAAACTTAAGACCGGTAGTTTTTCATTAATTAAGCATGTGCTTGGCAATGGAGACAATATTTGGGTATGGTTTGATAATTAGACTGTTAATAGTCCTCTCATTCAAAGGACTTAATTATTCAGGCTCCTGAACAAAATTTCTCTTAACCCCAAAGTTTCGTCTTTGATGAATCAAACGCAATGGAGTGACAATTTCAGAGGATTCAATTTACTAGAGGACTTGCTACCTCAGATTGATGATATTAGCATGCATGATTCTGTCACCTGGTCCAGATGCCGAAGGTAAGTTTACCAGCAAGTCTTACTATAAAGCTTTGTAGGAAGGTGGAAGATATGTTCCTTGGTTCAATCTTCTTTGGAAATATTCTCTCAATTACAAAACCTTTATTTTCACTTGACTAGTCATTAAAAATAGGTTTTGTACAAAAAAAACAGATGGTATGGAATTTATGACCTAATTTGTATCCTTTGTAAAGAGTTGGAAGAAAGTAGAGAGCGTTTGTTCTTTCAATGCAATTACTCTAAAGCGATTTGGAACATAGTTTTACATTTGTTGCCAGATGCCTTCTAAAATTACGATTGGAATTTATCGATAAATTGGAAAATCCGCACTACACATTTGAGATTGAATGATGCCCCCTTGTACAAAACTACCTTTACAACTACAATCTATTATGTATGGAAGGAAAGAAACAAGCACATTTACAGGAATGAAGAGGTTCACAAATACAATTTAGCTAACGAAATTGTCAACCGGATCTGGGCCCTTATGATAGCTAATTCCAATCAGCTTGCATTATCTATTAGCATGAATATCACATGGAATCTGTAATGCCAATTGTTCAATTTATTTCCTTTTGTAATTTGATTTGTTTTTAACTTTGAACCTTAGTTTGTTATTTGGCTTATGGTCAGCTCATTGTAATTTCGACATAGCTTTGCTATAGTTAATTTAATTATTATTCAGCTTTCAAAAAAATTTATTAAACTATTTATTAGTTGTTACAAATATTTGGTAATTTATTGAATATATATGTAATAATATCTATTATGAATTTCATTGTTTTATAAAAACAAATATCGATAAGTTGATCATACCATAATATTTTACCATAAGTTGGCAATAAGGATTTTTAAAAAAATCGCTTACTAATGCTTTTGGGACAAGTGCGTCAACTTCCAGTTGTTTCTACGGATGGATATTTTATTACGTAGATCATAATGTTACGTAATAAAATTCAAATTTAAATATTTTTAAATTGAGTTTATTTTTAGATTTAGTAAAACCTAAGTTTGATTTATCTTCTCATTATTTATATCAGCACTCTTCCTTTTCAATTAGACTATTTCCACACTTAGGAGTCTTACATGGAAGGGAGAGAACATTCTCCCGCCAAGTAAAGCACTTAGCAACCTATTCAAAACGGCATTGTCGTTCTTTGCTTGCATAGCGGCGACAAAAGCCCCTCGCTTCTGACAAAATCTCCCACGAGCACTGACGAATCCTTTTCATGTTCATTCATTCACGCCTTTCATCACGCGGTGGCATGACGCCCAAATTCCTTGAACTCAAAACAAATAAATAAATAACTCAAATTTAATAGATCACGGCAATTGCATTTATAATTGTGATTCTGATTAGAATAACTTATGTAACGAAACTAAAGAAAGCCGAAAATTGAATGAAAGTCAAAAATAGTATTCAGGAAAAGAGAGATGAAAGCGAGAACCGGAAAAGATGTCAATATATCTTAGCATTCACATCATATGTGTACCAGAACGGTGAGTGATTAAGCTATGATGAATTGGATGAGGCATCTAATCGCAGGCAAAAAAGTCAAGCTAAGTGACAGGGCACTGCTTTTCCCCGAATTATGCGCAACCTCTGACAACTGTGCTGTGCCCACAGTCGCCGATTCCAATCTTTTCTATTGCTTCGTGGACGGCTAAGGAAACTCATTAACGATCAGCTTTTCATTTGTCAAAAATGAAAAGACAATGCTTTTCATTGTCAAATTTCAAAATATAGCAATTCAGTTTAAGGTTTATTCATCTTAGTTACAGTTTGAGGCCGCTAAATTTTAAAATGCTTATCGTTTTTTTTTTGGGTTAATTTAGTAACTTTACAGAGAATAAAGAGTTATGTACAAACAAGAGATACTCTTAAGAATCTCTGAATACTCAAAATACATGACGGCGTACAATGTATTGCCCTGTTATCGATCTCCCCTCCTAAGTCCTACATGACACTAATAACCAGTAGCTTTCCAGAATATGTGCACAAGCAGAAATAAGCCAAACAAACCATGCAACATGTCAGCATATGTTTAGATATACACAAACCAAACCACAGTCCAATCAAGTAAAGGATCAAGAAATCATCAAAAACCTGCCAATTTGTCTTTATAATCTTACTCATTCCAGCATGAGCTTCCATAGGCAATGATTTTTCTGTGCCAAACCATTGCCTATCAAAGCTCCATGTTACCTAAAGTGCATATGGATAACCTGCTGCGTCCTTGAATATGTGTCCATCCGTGAGGAATCATTCGTGAGGAAAGGTGCTATAATGAATAGAATGTGGCCCCTCATTCGAACAATAATCTGCATCACAATGTTAGTGCATAATAGATTTAATTACCTCTCCGTGTGTTTAGGCTAAGATGCTCCAGAACTTAGAAGATTATCCTAGCTTGAAAGCTCTCCATCTCCATAGCTACATCCTTGAATGTTCTTGAATTCCTTTCGGCCTAAATGTTGTAAACAATTATGGATAAAAGAATAAGAAAGATGGGATTCTGAGGAGGTGTTTGGTGAAACCAAGTTAGGATAGAAGGAAGGCTTGATGAGTAGGGAGGGGGGATTTGGAAGTGGTTGAGACAATGTTTCCAAACAGAATTAGAGAAAGGGAAATTCAAAAACAGATGTTCATTGGGTTCCATGTCCGAAATATAAAGGGAACAATGTTTGAAAGTATATAGAAAATGAAGCTTATCCTTTGTTTGAAATTTTTGGGGGACAACTAACGAAAGAATGAATGAACACTTTGAGCTGTTACTTTTTAATCAAACTAGCTAGGTTATACCAAGGTACTTGTGGGGATAAAGGTCTCAAAAGCTTATTAGCAGAACCGTTGGTGTAAGTTTTTGAAGAACTAGGAAGCCATTCTAAATAATTTGGAGAACTATTCGGTTGGTATTGAATAGGTTCAAAATCAACAATGAGCTCCATAGAAAAATCCTGCCACCTCCACAGATTATTTCTAATTATATCAAAAACCTTTGTTGTCATAAGCAAGCCCGACTCATTTATCTCTCTCGGAGATAAGAAGTTCCTTAAGATTCCCCTCGGATATCAAGGATTTTGCCATAAGAGTGTGGACTGTTCATTATCTATCCTAAATCTGAATTGATTTTCTAATTTGTCCCTCACACTTAAGAGTTTCCTCCAGTTCCAGGAACTATTATTGATAAGTTGTGCACTCCAAAAATTTTTTCGTCTCAAAATGATCGTATGCACCCATTTAACCGACATGGCCTCTCTATCGTAAAAAAGGTACCAAATCCTCTTGCCTAACAAAACAAGGTTTCAGGTTGGCAAATGCTTAATTCCTAACCCCCCTTCCTTTTTGGTTTAGGAAGGTCACTCCATTTAACTTTGGATAGAGTGACTATCCACCCTCTCAGCCTATAGAAAATTCCTGAGTTTAACTTCTAGTTCCTTGAGGACAGAAGATGAGAGAATAAAGTGAGAAGCCTAATATACCTGGAATGAAAAAAGAACAAAACTCACTAGTTGTAATCTACCCGCATAAGAAAGGTTTTTGTGGGTCCATTTATTAACTCTCACATCAATCTTGTCCAATAAAGGTAAACACTCTCTTCTCGATAACATTCCTGTAATGAAGGAAACTCCTAAATACTTTATAGGTAGGGATCCTTTCCTAAGGTCAGACATTTGTTCCATTTAGTTTGTCAAGTGATCCATGTCATGAGAAGGAAAAACTAACTGTTGAAAGGATTCATATCCATTCCTGAAAATCGACAGAAAGAGGTTAGACAATTGAGCAATATTTGAGTTGAACTGATGTCAGCATGACAGAACAGCAGTAGATCATCCGCAAATAAGAAATGAGTGAGTTTAAGAAATTACATCTCCGGTGGTATTTAAAAGAAGGATTTCTAATTATGCAATCATTCAAGCTCCTAGAAAAAAATTCCATACAAATAATAAAAAGAAAAGAGGGATAAAGGGTCTCTTTGTCTCAGCCATATTTTTCTTTGAAGAATTTAAAAGGTGATCCATAATGCTTATCGTATTTAGATGTTTGGAAGTTTTATCTGAAATCTTTAACATATCTTTTGTCTCTCTTTTTAATTTAAAAGTTGAATCAACGAATTTCCCTTTCAAAATGGACTGACATTTCTAGGGAGAATTTAAAACTTCACTGCACAACAAAAATGATTACGATCACTTGCATATTTAATTGTCCCTTATCAAGATACGTCAAAGAATGGGACTAGGGGTGCTGGAATTTTCTTCTTGGTCTTTTCTTCGGAGGACCTCCGTTCAGGATATGTTTATGGACTCTAGAGTTTGATGTAGGCCTCAAAATGTCCACAATAGCTTTTCAAGGCCCAGCCAGTTCAGGGTAAGAGTGCGTCGGGATCAATCTAATACTAGGCTCTCCGTCAATCTGACTCTGTTCCTAAATCCTAACGGCTATGGCTGATGCCGACTCAACAACAGTAACAATCAACAAATTGAAGCAAATCTTAATCTTCACGTACGGCACGCTCAAGCGAGATTTTCCAAACTACAACCTCCTACATGATCTCATCAGCCAAAACCAAGCCTCCTACCTCGGCACTTACATTACCCACCATCCATATCCTCTCATTATTGGACCCCATGGAATCCCTTTTCTCATCAACCTCCCCGGGGCTGGTCACCGCGTTACCGGCGAGCTTTACTCTGTTTCTACTCTTGGGTTCGGCACAGTTGAAGAACTGGAAGGTACAAACTGTGGGCACTACGAGAGGCTTCCAATTCAGGTAATGAAGGTCAAAGAAAGTGATTTGGATGTCAAAGGGGGGATCTTGATTGAAGCAGAGACGTACTATGCCAACAGAACCTTTGGAGAGAGGCTATGGGAGGCAAGAGGAAGAGTTGGGCTTGTGGAGTACAGTGCGAGTGATGCTTCTGGGTACGTGAGAAGAGAGCATAGGCCCAAAGGTAGTAGCTTTCTTGGGGATATCCATTTGCTTTTGTCTCAGGGCATGCTTGTTTGGGAGGTATGGAACAAAAGATATGGGTATACTTTGAAAACTAACGTTTGGTATCATTCTTTCATTACACAGGTATGATTTTCATTCCCAGTTTTGAGGTAATATCCCATTCCTCTGGTAATCCAGAGGAATGGG
>JAOQMR010000001.1:20389635-20400490 GCA_027563865.1 Erythroxylum pelleterianum
TTATTTAATTATAACATAGTGTAAAGTAATATGCAGTTATAATGTAAAGTAATATTTAGTTATAGTGTAAAGTAATAAGTAGTGTAAAAGTATTATGCAGGTGTGTTGCGCGGAGACAGGGACGACTTGTCCTTGTCCTCCCTTTTTGGGAGGACAGAAATTTATGTTCCTGTCCTCCGGAGAGGGACGAGAACGCGGAGACAAAAAGCAAACACTGATAAGGACAAGATTTGTTTTTATCTAGTCCACTGTCCCCAGGGACGGGGACACTATCCAAAAGTCGGGTTAATGATATGCTCACAAATGTGTACCAATTCGTTCACGTCTTACGTTTACCTCAAAGTAAGGACAAGCAAGTAGGAAGATCTTCATGAAACGCGTCAATACTAGTTGTTTGCAACCCAAACCCTTTAATAATATTTCATGGAATGTGTATTTTATCATCTCTTGTGAGCATGTGAGAGGACTATCGTTCTTAAAGACACAGATAACGGAATACTATTATCTAAGATTGATCATTATTTATAAAAAATATTTATTTATTTGTGGTGTGTCTATTTGATCAAATGACAAAATTAATGTTGAAGAAAATGTGTGGCCATAGGTGAATCATAATCGAAAGAATCAAAGAACACCGATTATAGAGAGAAACACCAGATTTGAATAATAGTAATTGTCTGACCAAGAGTTCATAAACGGTAACGGCATTCAGAATATATTTGTTTCCAAACTCAAACTATTTTCTTTACACTACTTACACTACATTGAGTTTTGAGGAAATTGTAAGGACTAATATATCAATTTTTATTAATTCCAAAAAATTTATTAACATTTCTGATGTGATTATTGGTCCAGAATCCAGAATTCAAAATCAAACATTCTTGAATTATTTTTTAATGTAAATAGATTATATAATAACTTTAGGAAATATGAATTTTTTTCCATAAATCTCTGTACTTTTTTCAGAAAAAGATGATTAATTAATACTAGACATTGAAGAAAGCTATGTCATTCATGAATTAATGTACATTATAATAAAGTAGAAAGCCACTTATAAAAGTTTGGTTGGCCATAACAATATTTGCAAGACCTTCACGAGTAGATCACAGGCATCGCCACTAAGATTTGTGGGGGGACATTGGAAGCGGTTGGTGGTATCACCTATGTTGATAATATTATCTTCCTACTTAGTTTCAGTCATGAGTATACCAGGAGTAGTGGCTACAGGGAGAGTGGGAGCTGGCAATTAATATGGAAGACAGCAAAAACACAGAAGTGGGTCTGCTAGTGGGAGTTAGTGTATGCTTACTGGTCTCTATGTGTCTGTCCAATGGACCACCTTCTGGTGACGTAACGCTAGACGTTTTCATTTGCATGTGCAGACTATACTTGCTCCTTTATGAATTCTGAGTACTCCAACCCACATCTGTATTTATACTTATCTCACTACAATAGAAGGGATACTTAGGGACTATATTTTTTGTTGCTAAAAGCCAAAAAAAATCGTCGCTAATTTGTCAAATAAATCCTCACAAATTCTCTTAGGAAAAAACTATATGTGAATTTTTTGTCAAATCGTCGCCAACTATTTTTTGCTACTGAGTTGTGTGTGTAGTCAAAAGAGATATGCAATGATATCCGAATCGTCTCCAATAATTTTTTGGTATGCTTAATATTTGTCGCAAAAAACTATTAGCTACGGTACTGGGAACGTAGTGAAAAAAATTTCACAACATTTTCGGTAACATATCTAATAATTTTTAGCGATGAAAGATGAGCTTAGCCAAAAGTTATTGGCAACGAAAGGGTAGGTGTAGCAAAATTTCTCTAGCAACGTTTTTGAAAACGTAGCCAAAAATTGTTAGTGACGATTTGGAAAATGTAGCCAAATTTTTTAGCTATGCTTTGAAATTTTTGATTATATACATTATTACTAAATATTTTATCATGTTAATTAAAGTTATTGGTGACATTTTTAATTCATGTTATTGTATGTAATATTTAGATCTTTTGTTTTATAATTTGTTATACAAAAAAATAATAAAAAAATTAGAAATTAGAAGCATTGTATATAAACAATTAAATATCATTAAATGTGAATTACAAACTTTAACAAAATACTTATGTAAAAAAATAGAAATATTAGTTTAATAACTAAGACTCGTCCTTATTGTCACTAGTTACATAATTCGGCTAAGTGATTTTTTGACCATCTTTTCAAGCTAGGCCAACTTTTTTTCATTACGTTGTAAGTTTTGTTCATTACGTTCCAATTTAGCCTAAAGCGATAGGTTCTTGAAGACAATCAACATATGCTGGTGTTGACGAGGCTGAAGCAGTTGGCTTAAGCCTAAACCCAAGACCTTTGATGTAGCTAGATCTTGTATCGAGCACCTTGTTTAAAATTTCATCTATATTGGGCTCATTTTTGTCAGGCATTGATGTTTGCAACAACTCCTGCATCTTATTCTAAAATTTAAAGAATAAAATCAATATTCAATTCAAGTATTATTAGTTAGTACTACATAAATAAACATCCTTAAATTTTAAACAAATTTTTATGCTTACATAATTATTTTACTCTTCTTCAAACATCCAATTTTCACCTTCCTTATAGCGTGTCAGTTTATAGCTTGTAAACCTATATCACTCTTCTCCATGTATAAGGAACATAGAGAAGATTAGACAAAGAACTTACATATTCATTTCGCACAAGATTAATGGAAGCAAATATGAAGTGAAAGAAAACAAACCTAAACATTAGGAAAGGCCTAATAATTACATAAACTATTCCAATTTTTTGACACATTCATTTTGGAACATGTATCCTTGCCTCCTCATCTGAAGGAAAATATTTGTAATATTTATGTAGTCGATAATGATGATCCTTGGTCATTTGTTTCAAAAGTGAAGTGACACCGTTTGAAATATCAAGATTGTCGATATTGATGATATTCAGGTTCATCCGTGAATAACAATTAGAAGTGTAATTAATTATATTGCACATAATTAAATAAATTGAAATTTTATCGAAACTTTGTCTAAAGCATTTTGTAACAAGTTGTCTTCCTTCAACTACTTGGCATGCTTAAGGCAAGACAATTTAGTTCTGGTAATTACGCCTAACTCACTAAACAATTTTGTCGATTCAATCTTCTCTATAGGACGACCTTGCGAGGTATCAATATGTACAAACAACTTATTGTTCATTGCAACTCACAACATTTAGTTATACCTCTACCTTTTTTTTCTGGCGGTGGTATTGGAACTCGACAAAAAATGAATAATGGTAAGAAATATTTGAGTATAATTCTAATTATAGGTGTCAAAGTTTAACACACTTGTAGATCCCTCAATACTAGTTGAGGCAGAAGAAGGTTGTTGCTGAGTTGGTTCATTGAAGGATGAGATCGATTGTTATTGTTAGCTATGATATAGTTATTGTAGAGGAGGATCTGATTGTACTAAAATAAGGAACGTATTAGGAGCTCTATTTTACATACCTAAGTGATTAGCTAAGTATAAAAATGTTTATGAAAATTTGGAAAGTTTAAAAAAAGTACGAGGAGTGACTTTAAAAATAGACTAAAAATTGAAAAATAAATATGATTGAAGGCCTAGGAGTTTTTGATTTTACCTACTGTTAATAAAATAATTGAGTTTATATTTGAAACTTGAAATGATGTTAAAACATATGGATAAAGGCCTAAGATTTTATGTTTTACTTAGTACATCTTAAAATAAAAGTAGAATATCTAGAAAGGATCTTAAGATTTAAAATAAAAAAATTCCTAGAATAGCTTTAAAATTGATATACATAAAATGAATCTTATAGCTTTAAAATTAAATGATATTCGTAGAGCTATGTCGTAAGTCTTAAAATGTAGAAAATCCTATTAACTATGTGATAGGGTTTTAAATGAAATTTATATGCTTAGAGTGAATCTTAAGACTTTAAAAAGAAACAAAAGTGCCTAGAGTCAAGTATAAGATCTTGGGAAATGGATAAAATGCCTAAAATAGATCTTAAGGTTTTAAAATAAAGAAAATTCTTATAATAAATTATTATCCTGGAATTGAAAATAAAATAATTGGAGTTGGAACTTAGAATTCAAATTGGAATTAATATAACTAGAACGAATACTATAACTTAAAAGTTAAAATATAATGCTTAAAACTCGATCTTAGAGATTAAAATAGAGAAAATGCTTACAGCTAAGTCTTAGGTTTTTTGACTAGTACCTAGATTTTCAAATGAATTTAAAATTTGGTTTAGAAGTAGGAAAAGAATATGATAGCAACAATCTCCACTCAATAAAAACATTAAAGAAAACTCTAACATAATTCATCAAGCATCTAATATGTGGTACTCAAACTACCTTTATAATCCATATTTAGGTTCAATCAACCGTTCTAGACGCATTACACAAGCCACCCACTTCATTATTATCACACAAAACTATCACCATTAACCAAAACACAACACAAAACCCAATCTATTACATCACCCAAACAACATAAACACAACACCGACAAAACAAAAAACCAATGCGTAGTGAAGAAGACACAACAACACTTACCTTAAACGGATGACGACAAAGACGAAAGAATGAAGACGACACGAGGGTGGGAAGAAATGTAGAGGAAATATGACAATGTGTGCAAGGGAAGAAGAAAAGCTTCTTCCTTTTCGTTTAAAAAGGAAACAAATGACGTCGTTTATTCATCGAACAAACAAAATCGTTTTTGTTTTTATTAAACATTCCAACATTTGGCAACAATCTGTAAAAACGTCACCAAATGTATGTACACCGCCAACCATTTAAAAAGGAAGGAAACGACGTCGTTTGTTACATTTCATTTATACTAAACGTTCCAACATTTGGCAACAATTTATAAAAACGTCGTCAAATGTATGTACACTGCCAACCATTTAAAAACGAAGGAAATGACATCATTTGTTACACAACAAAAGATGTTGTTTTGTTTTTATTTTTTAAAATGTTTCAACATTTGGTGACGATTTCTAAAAACGTATCCAAATGTATATACACCACTAACCTTTTAGCGATAATCTACAAGAATCGTTGTAAATGACATATTTGGTGAATAATTTCTAAACTCGTCGCCAAATTACAACATTTTTTTAATATATAAATTCCATAAAATATTATGAATTAATATATATTAAATAGAATTTTGTGACACAATATAAAATTATCAAATCATATATTTTTAAAGACATTAATAAAAAGAATTAATTTATGTAATAAAAATTAATTTTATGTTTTTAATTTTATAATTTTTTAAAATGACATTGTTGTTATTGTTGTTAACTAAATTTATTTTTAAACTTACAATTATTGTCAAAAATAGTAGATTTGATTATTAAGAATATAATATTAGCATTTCATATTTATTTACATTTTTTAAATATTGCAATTATTTTTAATTACATTGCAATAAATATAATTATATGTGGTAATTAGTATAATGTTATATTAATGCCATCACAAAAGGTCAAGCCAAATGGTAATGGCTAACATTTTGTGACAGTTTTTTGAATCGACACTAAATGGTATATTTATTCCAAATTAATAAAAATGACATCGTTCTTTAACCACAAACGACGTCATTTTCTACTGAGTTATTAACACGAAAACGAACCTCTCTTCGTTTTCATGGTAGCCGTTATATTTCCTCTTTGTTCATCATCTTATAGCTATGATTATGAGCTTATGTGAGTTTTGTGTTTTGATTATGGTGTATGGGTTTTGTTTGTATTTGAAAGATGGTGAATTGTGTTTCTGTTTGGATGTGTATGGGTCGACGTTTGCGTTCGACCTTCTATGTCTATTTGAGGAAAGTATGCTAATTGTTTGATGAAATGTTTGTTAGAGAATAAAGGCTAAGTCTACAACAAATGTTTATGTACATATTTACCATATGGTTACTTTAACACCAAATCTCTACCACTTATAGTATACAGAGGTATCCATCAAAATGACTTTATTTCAACGTATAATAAGGCTATGATTAGACATAACAATTAAAAGTGAAATGGTTAAAACCAGAAAAATTCGCAAAGCGTTTTATATTTATATATATATATATATCTATCTATATAACTCACTTGGGAATGGAACATTACTTCATATGAAGAACAATTCCCATCACAATGAATTTTCTTGCAGCTACCTTTCTTACTTTTTCTTTGCTTTGGTACTTTTTTATGAATATATATATCAATAAACCAAAATTCTTTGAACCATAACACAATAGTTAAGGATGTTTAAATAGAGAACTTGGATTGCAATATAGTTATAAAATAAAATAATAAGGTTATGGCTTAAAGGAGCTAACTAGGGATATATAATTGGGGTAGGTTTTTATCTTAAAGCTTATAAACCAATGGAATCCTCTTTTTATTCTTACAGCCTATTTTATTCTTATACATGAATATATCGATTAGGTCTTCAAATGTTCCAGGCAAGTTCTCGAGAAATATCCTAATATAAGACAATAAACTTCAAAGGAAATACATATCGATACGAGTGTTTCAATCTCTTACAACACAAAATCTTAAAATTTATTTAAAATCACTTCAACGTTGCACAATGCCTTATCATTTGATCATCAAAGTTTATAAAAGTGCATACTGCTAGCTAATTTAACTGTTCGTCATATTTTTACTTTTATTCTTAAAAGACCAAATCTTTTAGCATACACACATTTGAATTTATTGAAAATATATTTTATGAAACCATATATATAATGGACTACTTTAAAACTAACAAGCTAATTATTACGATAAATTAAAGTTAAATCACAACTACACAACTATTTACATCAAAGGATTCTGCAAGGGATGTTTATGTATATAGAAGCAATCATATTTCAGAGCTACATAGAATGCTTATGCATCCCTTAAATATAATACATACACACTTAACATTCTCAACCTTATCATTAAACGTAAACTCACTTAATAGATCATAAAATTAACATTGTTAGAATATTGAAACATTCAAACAAGAAGTCTTCTATTAACATTTCAGAATAAAATTGATAACATTAATTCATCGCAGAATGTCGACATGGCGACTAGTTTCCAATGGTAGAAATGAGCTCTGCTAGGAGGAATGTAGCAAAATTCTCCCTAATGAAGAACAAATCGATGCACAACAAATCTCCTTATCAAACACTAATCACCACTTTCCTTCTATGGTTGATCTTCTTCTTCAAGATTTTTAGTATCATCTGAACTACCTCTTTTTTTATTATTTGTATCTCGTTTTCTATTAGGAAGCTATTATATGAACATTTGATTTTATATACTATATGTTGTGTTAAGCTTCTTCGAATATTCAAGAGAACATGGATGGAAATGGAGGCGGTGGCGATGTCTCGATGGTTCTTACAGGATTAGGGAAATCAGTTGTTTTAGAACAGTGGTCGATTGCAAAAACTATGTTTGTTTAATATGACTATAATGGAGTTTATCAGTCAGATATGTATGTGTTCGAATTTGGGTTTCTAATATTGTTTGATTTAGTTTTGATTGTTCTATACTGTTTGCTCATTAGGTAAAACATATAGTATCATCTAATATTGTCATCCATACTGCATATGGGAAATCATTGGCTGCATCTTCTGCAAAATTAGTTAAAGTAAAGAAGTTGTTGGAAGAGGGTGTCAACAAACCAGATCCTGAGGGAAGATCTTTAACTGTTTCAATTGATGGCTTGGAACATGCAAATAACCTTCTTGGGAATCCAGATATTGAAAACCGCTCTACCTTTTCTACCGACTCTAATTTCACTTGGAATCCGAAAAAATTATTATTATTTATCCTTTTCAATGGAATATTATGCGTGAAACTTTATTTATTATTTTGTCTGTAAGAATTGTTAAACTTCTAATTAACATCTTGTAATACTTATATACCATATATCATTATATTATATTGCTTACCATATTTCAATATTTATATTTATTATTATTTTATTGTCAATAAATATTAATGATTAAGAATATTAGTAAACTTAAATTTATGATATTTTGATCTTAATAACATTAAAATTTTAGGTATGTTTATCTTTATGTCCAAAAAATTTTTGCTTTTCAAAATTTAAATTACCTACCATGCATGTGTTTTTCACCAATATGTTTAAAACTTTGAAAACATTTTACAATTTTTAAATGCTTCATTCTATTTTAATGAAAATTTTGTATAAACAGAGGTGTAATACTATGTACAATAGACATCATTAAAGAATCATTTGTATATAAATTTATAGAATTTTAATGCATTAGTTATCTAAACAAATTTATAAAGAAGGAAAATGAAAAAATATGAAAAATCATGTAAATGACAATTATGATTAACCTTAGGATTATTAAACACATTTATCATTACAAAATTATCTTTTTAACATTTATTATTTTTAAGAATACTATCACACACAAAAATTTATCAAATTTTTTTTAAGAAATACATAAGATATAAAATCTTTAATTTTAACTTTTGGCGACGATTTGCAATTTCGTCGCCAAAAGTAGACTTTTAGCACCGATTAATGTAAATCATCACAAAAGGGTCCAGCACTAGCGATGATTTCAATAACTCGTCGCTAAATGTTAATTATTTTTCACGATTTGTGAAAATCGTTGCCAAATATATTAATTTAGCGACGATTATGTAAAACGTATAATTTATTGTGAAAACCCTACTTTTAGCAACAATTAGAAAATCGTTGACAAAGGTTTATTTTGTTGTAATGTCTATAAACTTTCGTTAGTTTTAAGCCAATTACGTCATGGGTCTCAACCTTAACCTCGTGCCTAATCACAAGTTCCTGGTAGCTAGTCTCCTTTTGCAGCGTGGTTTAGACCCTATTTATGCCAAGAAGTCCCTCCTTACAGAAAATATTGGGGTTGACGCTGATGCCAATGTTGGTGGTGCTAAAGGTGGAGAAATTTAATCCGAGTACGGAAGTGGGGGAGATGAAGAAAATTTTCACGCGGGTGGAGTCGGACGAAGTGTTGACAGAGTAGATTCTGGCCTTGCTAGAGATGGTAACTACCCCAAACGTGGAAATGGAGGAGTAGAAGCTGGTAGGAGAGATATAGAGAAGGTGGTGAAACAATTAGTGAAGGAGGAGCTCCTGTAGGTGGATATGGGAGAAGTGTAGGTGAAGAAGCTGGTCATGGAAGAGGCGGCGTTCGAGGTTTTGACCGTGTTCGAGATGGTGGCAACTACGAACATCAATATCACCTTAGGTATGGAGGTAGAGATTAGAGTGGTGGAGGTAGCCATATGGAAAAAGTTTGGTAGATGATCACTAATAAGATCCTATCCATATTATTATAAGATGTAATTAGCCTTCCACACAACCAGAAGTACATGCATAATCATCTTTTCAAAAACATTCTATGCGTTCCAAGACTTTTTGTCCCTAAACCCTTCTAACTCTAATTAGGGGACAAATGGATTATAATAAGAAAATTGTAAATAGTAAAAATTAACCCAATTTAATTAGATATATCAAAATTTAAGTTAAAACCAAATGTTCAATTACACATTATTTTCAAGGATCAGGTTACAGATATGTGCACTTTTATAAACAAAACTAGTTTCCCCGCCTTATTAAGTGGTGGTTAATTTAATGGATAATAAATTGCAACAAATTAGCAAATAAAAATGGTTTAAAAGTTAGCATGCCTTAATTCACGTTATTCTTCTTTAATTAGCTAATTCAAATTAACCCATCTGCAATTTCAAGTTACGTTAGTGGAGGTGATATTTCCTTTCAATTCCTTATCCATGATTCAACCCAACTCAAATTTTTATGAACAAATTCAATATTAAAATTTTGACTCCAAACTCGATCTATAAAGAGGATTTAGACTCCATAATCTCAACCCATTGCCAAACTTATATAATTAGTTAACCTTTAAGTTTAAATTGTGTTGGTTAGAGATAAGCAAGTCACCTTGGGTAGGGAGAAGGAAAATATAATCCTCGTCCTTTGATTCTTTAATTGAATGTAGTCTCTTTATCCTTAACCAATGTAAAGAGATGGATTGATCAAGTTAGCACAATATTATCAATGAAAAGAGAGGAATATTTTGTTAAATTGTTATAGCATAATGACATTATAGTATAATAGTTTATTATCCCCAAAGTTAGCTTCCTATAATAAGAGGAGTAGTTATGATCCATGTAGACCATTTTTACGGGTATGGTGAAGGCAAGGTGTTGATTATCAATCTCATCGATCTCATCCAACCCGAAGAAAAATGATATAATCATTGGGCTGCATGTACATTTGTTCTATTAGTATTCATGATTTTATTACTATACGAAATAATGGATAGGTAGTTAAAAATACCAAAATTTTAATAGGATGCTGACTATCAGAAGAAAAGTTACTTAATTATCACAATGTTATAAATTAATAGTTATTGATCTCACACATGGAAAATCATCAGTCGCATAAGATTGTTAGTAAATTTGATGGTAAAGAGTATTAATTCCCCAATATTACTCTTAGAATATAATCAGATAATTACGTCCCACACTAACTTTTTTCTTGGCAGTGCAGAGAAAAGAGAGCTAAAGATGAAACAAATTACAAAAATCATAGTACAGGGCTGGAAAATTAAACATAACTAAAACATTTTACAAGAAAACAAATAAATGAATTGAGCAATGTATATTTTGGATTAATCACTACAAGAAAATCGTCCATTACCGACGGAATATTCCGTCGGGAAATAGGAAATTTCCGTCGGTGATAATAATTACCGACGGACAGGGACGACATGGCTAACCGTCGGAATATCGGCTGAC
>JAOQMR010000001.1:20420569-20435634 GCA_027563865.1 Erythroxylum pelleterianum
GTGTGTGTGTGTGTGTGTGTGTGTGTGTGTGTGTGTGTGTGTGTGTGTGTGTGTGTGTGTGTGTGTGTGTGTGTGTAGAAAAAGAAGTTAAAAAGGAGGAGAGGAATGAAAAATTACAGTTAACTAGATTCCAATTTGGTAAGTTTCTTATTAAATACTTAGAAGTTATTTTATCTCCTAAAAAGTGATCTAGTTAATTAATTAGATTACTTATCCTATGAGTAGTTGGCAAGTAAACATTTACCTTACACAGCGAGAAGTCAGTTAATTAACTTTGTCTTGCTTTCTGTATATTAGGCATCAATTTTCGTGTTACTTCAAAGCATTATTAAGAGAATTGAATAGAAGTTTAGAGAATTCTTATAGGTAGTAAGAGGAAAGTAAAGATGTTTCTTTAGTAGGATAAAACAAATTGTGTTATTCGAGAAAGAATGGTGGTTTAAATTTTAAACATTGTACAAATTGGAACCCAAAGATTTGGTCTATATTATTAAAAATATGAGTTGAATGTTAGGAGGATTAATGCCATTCATTTAAAGGGCTTAAATTATTTACATTGAAAGGGATTGAACAAAGTGAAGGCAAAGCAATAGTAGGTTTTTCTAATTGGCAGGGGTCTTGATTACTAATGGCACATATACTATACAGAGGGATTATGAATGGACAACAATAACAACAACTTTCTAATAGGAATCCTAACATGTAGGGTTTAGAGAGATTTAGAAACACGCAACCTTACTCTTAGCTAATAAAGAAAATTTTTTCGATAGACTTACAGGAAAAAAAAAGTGGTTGGAAGATAATAATAAACAAATACATAAACAAATAACTGCATCAATGGATAAATTAATAAAGATAAAAAATAAATATAAAGATAAAAGTAAGTAAATAAATAAACAAACAAACAATAAAGAAAGTATAAAGAAAAGAGAAAAAACATGAAATACATAAATAAAATAACAAAAGGAACTACTACTTCAAACAAAAATGTTTAAGCCAATTAAAAGACACAAAAATTGAAGGAGAAGGTTTGAAAGACCTATAAAAAGAGAAGGACCTTTATATAGATGTCCTCTACCCATATTTTAGTTCACAAAAATTTCCTATTAAGGCTCAAGTCCTCAGTAAACTTTAGTAAGGCTATATCATTCTTGATCATCTCTCTCAAATTTTTCTTTTATCTTCCTCTTCTTTTTGTACAATATTTAAGTACAATCTTCTTGCAACATTAAGATGTCTCCTCTTAACATGCCTGAACTACCTAAACTTTATTTCCCTCATTTTACTATCAACGTTAGCCACCCCAATTTGTCTCTGACCACTTCATTTCTGATCTTATCTCTTCTTATATGCACTTTCAGCAGAACATCTTCATCTCTTCCACCTTTATCTTATGATTATGCACCTGTTTATTAGGCCAACACTATGCTCTATAGAGCATGGTCAGCTTAATTGTAGAACAGTAAAATTTACTTTTAATTTGAGTTATATCTTCTTATTACATAAAATTTCTAAAGTAGTCCTCCATTTTGGCCACTCTGATTTGAAATGATGAATTATGTCGCCGTCTATTTCACCATTGCTTTGGATGATGGATCCAAAGAAAATCAGCTGACTTCAGGTAGATAAGCGTGACTAGGAAAAATTGTAAAGTTATGAGGCATTCTTTAATTTTATGACTGTTATTGTTAGATACATTACATACAAAGAGTATAATATTACATTTTAATATTGTTGTTGATGATATGATTTTTCGTTTGTGTTTCAATATGTTTAGTCTAAAAGGTTGTTCGAATTGGTATGTCTTTGGCCCAGTACTGATAATTAGTCTTATACTCTGCGCGATTGGAAAGATTGGTTGTGTTTTGCATTTAGATGCAGCAAAGTTAGACAGAGTATTGGATAGGCAGTCTTTGTAGCCTTTGTTTATCATATCTAAATGGGAAAGAATTGCAAATAGTTGTATGAAGGTGGAACAATTTTTTTGTTTACTAAAAAGAGAGTTAGCGATTACAATTTTTTTTTTGGGAAATAAGATTAGAATTTTGAATGTAAGGGTGAATGAGTTATTTTTAGCTCTTTGCTTTTTCAATGCACTAAAATACAGCTTTTGAAGGAAAATATTTTCCTGAGTAAAAACCATTTAAGAGCACCTAAAACATTTGTAGACGAATTAGATTATTATGTAAAACATAATACTAATTTATTTATTTTTTTTGGTCTTAGACTAGAGTATCCACCGGCGGACCTAGTGATTAATCCCCTCGCTGGTTTGTAGGCACCTCATAGGGTGGGACAACTGGCTCAAGGATTTAAGGCTGCTACATCCCAAAGTTAAGAATCAAACCACTAACTTTTGATTAAGAATGGATGAGTCCCTACCACTCAACCGCACCCTTAGAGTTCATAAATACTAATTTTAATGTATCAAAACACATTTCAATCTATAGATATGATATAGTTCGTTTTGGAGCAAGGCGCTAAAGTTATGCGAGCGTCAGTTGTTGTTTCAGGGCCTCAGTTCAGAGATTGGGCTAGCTGTGCCAGATTCATTTTGTTGGGAAGTCTAGTTACTGTGGTTTCAACCTTTAATAAATTTATTTCTAAAAAAATTATAAGTTTTTAAAATAAAGAAATCATTTCTCAAAAAGAATTTTACTTTATTAATATTTTTAATTATTTTATTTGTGACATACAATCATTATTCCTTAATTAGGCTATTCCCTCAAATCTTGTAAGCAGCTCCCCTTTCTTACATCACAACCATGTTACATTGTCTCTTCTCCGATGAACTCTTGTATTTTCTCTCATGCCTCGTCAGAAAGTAATCAACTTCAACTTGACCAATGCTCAATTAGATGTCAATATCATAAATAATTTGGTAATTTATATAAAAGTATCCTCATTTCATCATAATCCTCTATAACTTGCTTTTATTTCAATTTTTATATATAATTTTAGGATCTTTCTTTATTCTTTAAAATTACATAATCATAGAATATTAGAAGGTAAATTAATTTACAGAATACATGTGAAAAGTTATTGATAAGTTGTAATTTTTGTAATTTATATTTGTCGTTCTATAAATAACCAGGAAAAAAAGTCTTAAAAATCCAAAAATATGCTCATCAAGGCCAAAATACTAGTAACTAAGGAAAAGCTTCAGCAAGATATACCAAAACCTATGAAGGCGTTGAAACAATATACAACGAATTTGGCCCTGCAAGGCATGTGAATCAAGCTAACTGTTCAGCTTAGATCTACTAATCCTGTCCGCCAAAACTTTTGATTAATCAACCTAGAAATCAAAACACTTCAACGCAAAACAGATACTCTCTCTATTGATTTACAACGTCTTGGATGGTTGGCCCTTTTGCAAGAGGATGATCCCAGTTTTCTTTTCTTGTCATTTCTCGGAAGCATAGCATTCATTAGTTTCATGGACCTCGAAGTAAGTACCATGCTGTTGTTAAGGTATCTAGCGGCTTCTCTTTTCTCTCCACCCTTAAATGCATGCACTGGAGGTCTCTTGAGATGTGTTTTATTCTTGGGTTTCAGATGATCCAATGGGATGCGATATCTGGGTCCTGAAAATTAAGCAGCTACTTGATTAGATTCATTTACCAGAAGTGTGTGAAAGATTTCAGTAGAATAAAAACATCACCTGCTAATCCCACTTCTGTATTTGGTTGATTCCGTCCGATTGGTGTTGTGGGGTGAAATTCATCATTTCTTTCGGTTTTGCGACTCCCCTCATTGCAGTTTTCTTCACGAGGAGAACGAGCCAATAATTTGTCCTTTTCAGAAATTCCATCACGGCAATCATTACTTCCACATGGAAAGGAAATATCAAGCATGGGATCATCAACTATAGATTCGTTCTCTCCCGTCTTCTGAGAAATCCCCACCATTTCATCCCTGGTTTCAATACTCCGAGCCTCAGCAAGCATCGTTTCACAAGCTAAGTTGGCAGAAATTCCGTCAGCAGCAACTAGAGTTGAACCCTCCATCCTACCATCATTATTTGTTCCACTAATATCTGAACTGCTGTCACCATCCAAACCATCAAGAACTGACTTAGGTGAAGTATTTGAGGCGCTAGGATTAAGGTAAAGCTTCTCCGAGCCCATCAAACTCGAAAACCATGGTGTGCCCTCTTTAGCATAAAACAGGATATAAGCATCTTGAGATAGCACATATTCTTCTTGAAACTTGGTAACCTGCAAATTGCAGAAGATGTAATTAGACAAACATAAATGTGTCACTTCATCGACTTTGAAAATTTTAAACTTCCTGGTAGAGCAGAAGAAAAATGTAAACAATAACAGTAATACGACTCCTAAACACTAACAAGAATTCCTTGATGCCTGTTTGAATAAATGACATGTTTGGGGAAAATGTCATAAAACCAAAACAAATTGAAATGCGTTACTTCTGGAATAGAAATGAATTCCTGTCATAAATTATTTCTAGCCCTAAGACAATCATATAGGTAGTAGCATTTCACTCCTTCAATACAAAGAACAATAATCACTAGCCAAACAGAAGTTGAACCTAACAAAACTTACTGTTGAGTCGTCCAACTCATGCCATATGTCTTGGCATGACCGTATAAAGCAAAAGTAATGTCCAGAAGTAGGAGAAAATCCCCGGTGCACCACAACAGCATATAGATGATACTTCAAGTCTACCTATTGGAACAAGGATGAAAAGATATTTTTAGTTTGTAATTAGCAGATCCAGGTTGCAAGGCGTCATAAAGAATATGTATTTTGGGAGGCCAAACTAGCTGTTAACCTCACATAATCTTTTCTTAGGCAAACATCAAGTAGTTATCCATCACAATAATGATAAATTAAATCGGCAAGAGGAGCTAGTTAGACTTTTGTATCCTCTATTACCATTACCAACCGAAGTGATTAAAAACATTTCTACTCAGTAATCAATGCACTCACATCATCTTCACAGCAGTTAGTGTATGGCTTCATATTTAACTCCAATGGGAACTCCAAATGCTTGCCAATCTTCTCAATATGGAATCCATCAGTCTTGAATCTCTTCAATTGCAAAATAGCAACTGAAGGAACCTGATCCAGTTTAAGTTGTTTCAACTTTGGAGTTGCCTCCTTGCAGTTCTCACACATAAACTTTGATTCTGGATCTTCAATTTTTTCCACGTTGGTAAAAGATTCCAGAGCACCTTGAAGATTGTCCACATGTTCAATCTCCAAACTCAAATCAATCAGCGGCTCATATTTATCTGAAGAGTAACCACAGTTGCAGCAATGCAGCTAAAGTTCAAATGCCAAACGATGAGTAAAATTTATCAGTAAAAACACAAGACTTTAAAAAAATACAATGTAGGGGAAAATGCAAAACAGAATTGAAAAAGGATCATTTCACTTCAACACCAGCTTGTAAGATGGTACTCTCAGTAGATCCAAAATGGAAAGCTTTTTAACCAGTATACCTTACTTACAAGACGACCACCAAATAATTGCTGAACTATGTTATCTTCTTGGGAAGGTGAGCCTTTGTGAGTAGAATTCATATCCAGATAGCATCTCTCAAGTCTGTCTAATAAGCATTGTAGGAATTCATGTGCATCTTCCTGCTGGTATCGCTGAAAACTAGGTGAAATGTCTAATTATTCAGAAGTCAAGAATGAACAACAGGGTATTTGCAATTCAAATCAAATGGAATGAAAACATTTTTTACACAACGAATAACAAGCAAGAAATGCACTCGAAGGTGTCACATATCAAAATGATAGATCAACCTGCAACACATATTTTGCCCTTTCTTTTATATATAAAAAAGGATACAGTTCAAGTTGTCCACAACTTTCCAAGGTGAGACAACTTTCCCAGAAGAAGCCAACGAATCTTCAATGAAATCACGAAGGACACAAATAATACAGAACTCTTCATTACCACCTGAAAACCACCCAAAAGCAACCAATGAGTCAAAAGCAAAGTCCAATTTTTGAAAAAACCAGATACAACTATTGAAAACAACAATCCACTAAAAATCCGGTTGATGTGAAGAAAATAAAACAGATACAACTCAATATTCAATTAAACTAAAGCATATATAGCATGCTCACAGGAAGCCGTGCGATTGCAGGATCGAAGAGCCTTGACCAGCGGCACAGTATGTGTAAAACATTGCAAGATTGCGTTCAGAAAGCATGTGTTACCAAGATTGAAAAGCCCAGCTCCCTGCAAAACCAAACCAAGGACAAGAGCTCAACATCTAAACAGTGAGCAAATATATCTTGTTACTTGATAAACTTCAAATATCTCAAAAGTCATACCACCCCAGTAGGTCCAGTTTCCCTCCAGTAATATGAAAAAGCTGGAGGCCTATCTAATATGTTCCGTCTGTCTTCTCTCGATGGCCATGACATCCGCGACTGGAGCCCACTGTCGATGGGTTGAGCCAGATGAGAGGAACTATAATCAAGGTCAGTTACATCATTATATTCACAATCAAAGAAACGATCATTAGAATCATCAAAGATCCTCTCATCAGAAGCTTTAAAGCCTTTCAAATCGCACCAATTTGAAGTGCCTTCATCGGATTCTACTTGCCTCGTTGAGTAAAACTTATTATCACATAGCTGCTCCTTAGGAGCCGGCCCTGTTGGCACACGAAAGCAGTTCTTTTCAGCTGATTCAATTGATGAAGATGGTGGGGAGGTGGTTCCATAAGATGACACAGAAACAACGGATTCATAATCTAGGGTTTCAACGAAACCTTCTTCGTCATCTTCTTCTTTATCCCCTTTCTTTTCCCTTTTTCCCTCTCCCTTTTCTTGTAGTAAATTATCATAATCCGAAGATAGAAAAGAACCCTGTGCATTCTTCATTGAAGACGCTGGAGACCCAACAGGCTCAATCTTCGCAGAAATAGACGATTGGTTACAAGAACACGAAGCCCCACCTAGGGTTTCCACAGAGGTCATAAGCCCGTCTAGGGTTTTAGGAGCGGAATCAGATGTAATAGCCGAAATTATTGAAGATTCCTTACCAATCGAATCAAAGCGTGAATTGTTTAACCTCCAAGACTAGCGAAGACTTCCCGCAATTCAAACCCTGCACTTATTGACCATAAACGACTCAGTTCAAGATGTGGACGACCCATCAACAGCTTCACTACAACAACCCATTATTAGGGAAAATGGGAGACTGACTTCAAGTAAATGCCCAAACATGGAAATTTCTCAAATTAAACACAAAAGAGAAAATTCTGCGAGCCGATTATGATAAGAACTGACATAAAATTTAGAGGGAGCAGAGGGATTTCAATGCAAAATAGGCAGGAATGAAAAGAAGATTTGGGTTAAGAAAATTAAAGGAAGGCTGAGAAAGATTTTACAAGATAAGCTGAAAACCGGTGTTTTTGAAAAGGGAGGGAAAATTGAAGCGCCAGTTTCCGTTTTGGAAGTTTTCTGGAATCAAACGAGACAATGACAAAGCCACAGTCAAAAAGGGAAGAGAAATCGTTCTCGTCCACTGTAAAATTTTCACAGGAAAAATAGTCTCCAAGAAACCAAACAAGTCCACAACAAATTGAATTTTCTTTGGGTTGTGAAATCTAAAATTTTATGATTGAAAAAATAAATAAATATAGATTTTCTAGTGCGTCGAGTAAAATATAATGTTGGTAGTTATCATTTCGATCTCTTCGAGATAATTTTATATTTTTATTTTTATTTTTTTCGTGTTTTAAGAGGACCTCAATTATGGGAAGACATTTTTAAGTCATTCACTCTTAGACTAATCCTCACTCGGGCTGGATAGGTTTCTTACGAGTGGCAAAACTCTGGCCTCAAGTTTTAAACCGCTGCATATATAAGGACAGTTCAAACCCGTCACTTAAGCCAAGAGAGTTCCTTACCCACTCACCTGCGCCTCAAATTAGATAATTTCATATTTGAGTGTAATATAAGATGGCATTTATTACAATATGTCGGTGCCATAATTAATTATATTGTCCTTTTTAAGTATATAACCATTACCAATTAACATTATAAGATTCAAATCATGATTTATGTAATTCTATTTAATTAATAAATGCTATCAAATATTATTCAAGTATATATAATAATAACAACATCAAATATAAATCATTTCTATAATATTCAATCTTATTCATAATTAAAAGAAAGATTGTTTTCAAAATAAAAAACATAATCTTAGGAGATTAACCTAAGATTAATAAGAAAAGCACTTAATTACTTCATTCACAAGATTTAAATCTAATACCTTACTTAAAAGAGAACCAAGCTTTTTAGTACTTTTAATAAAATAATATTTTCTTACAATTACTGTAATTCTTTAAAATTACAATTAAAATTGCAATTAAAATTTTAATCAATTCAACTGAAATTGGACATATTCATAGAGAATATTTTAAAATTTTCTACTAGTTCAATCATTAATTATTAATTTAAAAAACTCACTACTAAGCTTGCAATAGACCATAAGGCAATATCACTTTGAACTTAATAAGGTCATACCAAACTATTGGATCTTACTCTCTTCATTCATTGCAAGAAACCGGATAATGTTTACAAAAAGACCATTGTTGTCTGGGATACTAAATCATATGATTTTTAAAACAGCTGTCCTACAAAATAAAAAAGCACCTGTCCGTCGTCATAAGCTTGGAAAAGTCTTAAATATCTTCTCTTCCAAAAAAATTCTATAATGGAAACATTTTACATTCCACTACACAAATATCATCCAGTAATGAGACAAGCTCAGATAATTGCAAACTGAAAACTCATCAGCATCACAGGATTCTGTCTTGAAGATCAGTTATCAAGGTGGACGCCAACGAACCAAGCCTCTTCCCAGTCTCTCCTGCAATATTCTTAAGCGAAGATATATCTTGTTGTGCCTGATGTTGGAAGAACACAAGAAGATGCCACTGATGAGTAGATAGCACAAGCCAAGAACGAACAAGGGCATAGACATATTTGAAATTCACATAGCATACCTGGAAGGAGATGCGATTGATGAGGTCACTTGCAGCAAGATCAACGGAAGATTGATTATTGCTATGACCAAACAGATCAGCACTAGATATAGATGATGATCCCTGGAAGAAACATGCCAATTAATAAACAATATATTTGATAATAAATGTTCGCTGTGAGCAATGAGTAATATATAAATGAGAATGAGCATGTTATTTATATCAATAAGTGCTACGCAGAATTTACGAGTAAACGACTTTCTGAGGAATCAACCAAAATGTAAAATACAAAACTAAAGAAGAAAAATATACATGCAGAAGACTGGCGCACAGAATTGGACTTCAAGAGCCTCAATTAGTCAAATCTTCCTTCGATTTCTTTTTCATTCTAACAGCTTCCAAACTAGTTCTTAGGAAACCACTTTTTCCTTTATCATATTCTTTTCAAATTCTTCTATTTAGTGAATGGGGAACCTAAAAATTGTGACCTTCACTCCATCCAGAAAAGACTTGAGTTTGCCTAAAACTGTCAACAATACTATATTTAATGCTAGGCAGTGGTAGCAATTCAAGACGTAACAGGGACAAGAATATTAGAAACAAGTAGCTCTAGAAATGAAAGAATATATGGATGCAAATTCTCTAAACATGTAAATAAGAAACTTAGAACTAAATAATCCCAGATAAAAGCAGTGAGAGCACATACTGAGAATTTCTGCAAAGAAATTTGGGTATCACTATCAGCTTTACTCTGGTCACCGAAAAATTGGGCAGATGAGATTGATTTTGCATTTGAGAATTTCTTCCTTGCTTCATCTGTTTCTGTAATCTGTAATAACATGATGTAAAACCACATCATATGCTTAGGATACTAAATTATGTAATTTTCAAAAATAGATTCCAATAATTTTGCACATCACAAAGTTTAGCCTATAGCTAAAAGGAAAAGTAAAGCAGTATGCCATAGTTAAAAGTACAACAACCAGATACACTAAACTGAAAATTAGTAACAACATAAAGTCAGACTACATAAGAAAATGGAACAGAAATATCACCTGTAAAAAGAAAGGGTATCACAGCATTAATAAGCGAAAAAGTACTCACTTTAAACTGCAAAACTTTCAGGCTAATTCAAGAGTTTTCTTTTGATGTACATAATATACAAGATGAATGAGTACACGGACAGTTGATAAGAACCACATATGCCATGCCAAGCATGCACGTGAATAGCAATATGGAGTATTGATAAGAATTTAACATCTTCCAAATGATTAAACAACAGGGATCAGTTAATCTCAGAGAGAAAATGAGTAGATATGTGTATCTATTACCATCTAGTCCATCCTATTCACCAGGCTCCACAATCATAAGAAGAAAGCCCTCTTTTTTAGTTTAAGTTTAAATGGGAAAACCAATTTGGACCATATAGTTGTGAAAAATTTTGCAATAACATGGTTTTACTGTTTCTGATTGTCTAACTAAAGATATTCTAGAAGCACATTATCTCCAATGTCAATGGTAAATCCTGCTATAGATTACCTCCCCCTTTAAATTTATAGAAAAATAAATTTTATAGTGATGTCTTGAAAAGAACGTATCTCAAACAGCATAGCATACGTATAAGGTAATGAAACATAAGTTTAAACCCCAGAAACTGCATACTAAATGAAGTATTATTTTTTCCACGTGATGTTTATCATGCTTTGCACGTTATCACACAAAAAATTGTTACAAGATCAGTAATTCTAGTGCAAAACCCGATACAAAAACAGAGACCTGCCAGTTACCACTCAGAACTTCAAAATGATGGTATCATCTATGCACAAGAAGCAACTAGCACCAAGCATGCAAATCAAGACTCCCACAGAAATTTTGAAATCAAGACTATATGAGGGAACTTCAACCAGTCCAAGCTTAATTTATTCCATTGTTGACTACCACGGCTGCGTATGATTCTACAACTTAAAACTCCATAACATATAGGAATAGATTATTGATGTATAAATGCTTCTCCCAATTGCTAAGAACAGGTTCATAGAGTAGTCAAGATAATTATTTTCAAATTAAACAATCTTAAGTATGATATAATCTTTTTTATTTTTCTCATATGAATAAATTCATATAACAAACACTAAACTGAAAATTTATCCAAGATGCATGTGTTTAAGATTTGAATCACAAATATTTTGGTTGCCAAGTGCAAACATATCTCCATTTCATGTTAGCACCAATTTATTCATAATGCAGCTAAAATACATTTAATGGAAAATCTATGCCCCCGTAATCCTGCCAGATATCTGTTATTTATATGTCAGTTATGATTACCACCGTGCACAGTAACCTATATTAAAGCCACATAGGCTGAAAATGTTTTCTGAAGTCATTCCTATACAATAAGGGTGGGCACATATCTTACTTGTACTTTTGAAGAATTAGAGCTTCCTTTCTTCTGGAAACCACTATCCATTCCAAATTCAGCAAAGAAGCTTGATGACTTTGGTGGAGATACATGGCTAATTACTTGTGGACCACTAGAAATGAGCTCAGCAGATTGGACACTATCTACATACTCAAAGCGAGAAGTAATAGATGCACCAGCTTTTGAAGTGTCGCCACTAGAGGAAGGAGCAACAGGAGCTGGTTCTTCAGGCTTTTGATCATAAAGTTTTGCACTTGGCTGCAATCAATAAATTCAAACAATCAGAAATGAGCCATATAACAACAAGAAAATTATGCATACATCGAATATCCATAAAACTATATGCTCAAAAAGCTGAAAGAGATCTCTTACCTTTGTAGTGAGCTTTCTTGCACCAAGACCACCTGTTTTCCCAGTTTTCTTAGCACCAATAGGCTTCTTCACCGTAGTACTCATAACTGGATGATAAGTTTTAGGTGAAGGAGGATCGGAAGTTCCTTGCCCTGCTACTGAACTTTCTTTAGGAGTATCATTGATCTTGACATTGGAAATTCCATTTGCTTCTTGGGCTGATTCAGAAGCAACAGGTGATGATGGCAACCCTGTATCTTCAGCCATGGCTTTGGAGACTTCTTTGGATAGTATTTGCCTATACAATTGAGCAGCTCTGGATGTATATTTGGCCTCAATTTTCCCCCCATCAGTCCAACCATGCTGCTTAAGGAAGACCTCCGCACGGTTGTTTCCCCCAAAGCTCATCATTCTTAGTTGTTCAGGAGACCATGAGTCTAGGTTTGTTGACCTACCAACAAACAAATAAAATAATTACAGTTTCTCCCTTAAAGCTTTCTTACTGAAGTTCTGCTCCGGGATTACAATGAAAGCAAAAGAGACATAAAAAGGCATTTGTACAAGTACTGCAAAACATAGGCTCCATTTTCAACCAAATTCAACATCTCCTTTTCCTATCCAGTGAATCTATTAAGAAAAATTACTTTATCAACAAGGAAATAATACTGCATATCCTCATAAATGGCACAAAAGGAATGCATTCCTGCATCCAGTCAACAGTACATGTTGATCAAAAAATGTTTTGTGGACCACCTGAAAGCATAAATCCCCAGAATGAAGCTAAACACAAAAGAGATCTTTCCACCAATTGGGTAATAGACATTTCATACTGTGAACAGTTTAAGCACTGATGGTAAGACTCGATTAGTGAGCTCAAGCATCATATGCACAACTAGGAAAAATGAACAAGAGAAGATAACAAATGCCACCGAGAGAAAAATCGATAGGATAATGCACTTGTGTTTTTTTTCTAATGCGGTTGTGGAATCATCAAAACTACAGCCACGTTTATAATTACAGCATTTGAGACCGTAGACGAGAATGTGTCACCATATGCACCTTTTATCTTACAGTAACAACTAACAAATGGTAATTTCTCCAGAAAGCAAATCTAAAATGTTCCTACAATTCCCCAAACAAATCGAACATGTTCCTACGATTCCCCAAATCAAGACATTTCCAAATCCATCCCAACCCCAGCCCAAGTCCGATTACCTAACGATCTTTACGCTTGAATCTAACCACCAATTTTCCAAGGGACACTAACTTTATGACACAAACCAGGTTACTCCCAAATTTACACAATCTTCGATCAAAAATAGCTATTATAAACCAAACCCAAACGCTAGAAAACTTCAAACCAGAAAAGAAAAAGGAGAACAACTTTAATCACCTTACGAAACTGACGTGAACGCCAAGGCTACGATGAACAGCGGAGCAATCGATACACAGAAAGATCCCATAGGTAACAGAAGCCCAAGTAGGATTTTTTGCGTTACAATCAAAACACATCTGCAGAAAAAAATAACAAAAACCCAAGATCAAGATCAAGATCACAGATCTAAGAACTGTAGGATCTGAACCAGATCGACATGCAAAGAAGCAAAAAAAAATTTGAAAAAAAAAACCTTATTTTCTGATTTGGCCTTAAGCTTCCTAAACACAGCGTTCTTGTCGGTGAAATTCTCGGACGCCATGATGATTGAATAAACAGATACAAAATTTAGTTAATGAAGAGATGAGGCGTTTTAATCGGGACCCAAACACCTCCCCTCTTTTTGAGACTCTCAGCACAAACACAAAAGAAGAAGAAGAACTAGAAGCACCGATAAATGTACTAAATGCGAAGCAGAAGAGGAAAACGAAAAATTATATTTCTTTGCAAATTCAAATTTGCGTTATAATTGTCTGATAAGGATTCAAACTCGTAGTGGTGGTAGCACTAGAGAGCGACTAAAACTTCTTGAGCTCGGGGACGAATTTCCGATAATACCCTTAACCACGCCCTTGTCTTTTGATCTCTCTTTCTGTCTCTGTCTTGCTCTTTCCGGAGGTTATAAAGCGAAACTTGTGTGAAATGACAAAAATAGACGTGATGATTGATTTTTGGTGGGTGAGTTTGCTGCTGCGAGACGTTGAAGCTCAACCAACCGAGTCTCCACCCCTTTCCACCTCACTTAATTAAATATCTCATTTTCACTTTATTATAATTAATTTAATAGCAATAAAAAACCCAATAATAGTCCAATCGTGTATTTTAAAAATAATAATAGTGTATAATTAATTTAATACCAATTAGGTTTTTTTTAAGAGAAAAGAAAAACAAACAAAAAACGCCTAGGGCGGAACATCTAAGCCCCTACAAAGGGGTCTAGTAAAAAGAATGCCTTCCTGGTCCCGGTAAAGCGCATCCAAAATGCTCCGGGGAGGCTCCTGAATGATATGCTAACCCTGCTCAACGCCAAAAGCTAAATGCGCCAATTGATCCGCACATTGATTCCCTTCACGATGCGTATGTTAAATGTGCACGTCCCACTCACGAGCTATCAACTCTCGAATACCTGTCACCAAAAAAGAAATTGTTGTTAGATCGTTCCGGGAGGAAGACAAAATATTAATGACCTCAAGCAAATCCAGCTCAACAATTACGCGTCGATATCCCCAATCCCACGCCAGTGTGAGGCCGAAAGACACACTGTATAGTTCGGCTTGTAAAGGATTCCCGAGACCTATATTCTGTAATTACAATCTTACCGTATAAAAATACATGTATTATAAACGAGATAATCTTTTTCAATTGTAATTACATTAGATAATCTTCACTTGTTTTAAGCTTTGCCAAAGCTGGTCACCTCAGACCATATTTCCTGCCATTAGTATTACCTGATCGTCCTCTTTGATTGGCTTCTTGCCATCCTTCATCCGAGGTTGTTTCCTCAACTTCTTCACTTGAAAATGTTGACCTGAATATAGAAACAACATCGTTTTCGTCTTCTCCATCATAATGAACTGTGTCCACATTTACTTCCTCAACATCATCTACCATGGTTGTTACACTCTGCAAGTCATCATGATTCACCGTATTGGACCCCAAACCTTTCTTGAAAGTTAGGACTACTAAATGAGAAATTGTTGGAGATTGTTCACGTATAAAGAAAAGGAGAATTTATGAAATTGAATAGAAATAGAAAAGAAAGTCTAGTTACAAGATGGGTTGAATGTGAAATATTGGGAGTAAAAGCTGGAACATGTAAGTTCATTGAGCATGCTTCGGTGTTTTAGCCATAATTTGATCTATAGTTATCCGAAT
>JAOQMR010000001.1:20435734-20461198 GCA_027563865.1 Erythroxylum pelleterianum
CGGGAACCTAATGGGTCACACGCATAAGAGTGATTCGGAAAATCTGTAAAATAGTTTCGGACAGAGATCCGATATCTGGAGGGCAATAGGATTAAATGGATCCCGATGAGATTGGAATATGTCCCGATGAGATCGCGACATTGACATTGCTGAAAACCGTCTCCGGCGATTTTTCGATGCCGGGGCCCAGTAGGCCGGTAGGACCGACCCCAGTTTGACTGGACCTCTTCAGCAAATATATATATATATTAATTAGTTAATTGAGAATTAATTAATTATATATATATATATATATTCGGTGGATGTAGGCATAAGGAGAAGAAACTAAGTTTGAAAAGTCAAACTTAATGATTAAACTTGATTTTTTAATGGTTTAAGCCTTATGCACGTGGACTTCTCCCATCCAAGTTCTTTCATTGTTTTTTTTTAAAGTATTAAGAGACTTATAAAAGTATCAGATGATAAAGATGGTCGTGGCTTATAGGTAGAGCACCGAAACTTACTTGTTAAGTTTATGAAAATTTGATTTTCAAGCTTCTTTCTCCATCATCCACGATAGCTTCTCCTCTCCAAGGCTTGTTCTTTGTCATCTCCACTTGCTCTCCAAGGCTAAGGTAAGAGCTAGCACTCTTTTCTTTAGTCTAGCTATTCCCGGGTCAAAGGGGTTTGTCCCAGTTAGGTTTTCCGACCTCTGCGTGGATACCGTTAGAGACGGTCTACGTTGGTCGTTATGGTTTGATTGTTTATACATACACATGGATCCTGGCTTTCGAGAATGTCCCGGGACAAAAAATTTTGTTTTCCGCACCGTGTTCATGTGATGGACACACCGGGATTTTCCTACATCTCAATTGTATGTGACATTGTTAGTAAACAGGTGTCGTAATTTGGATCAGACCTTAGGCTCTAATACCATGAAAAACAAGAGCTTTATACTGATGAAGAAATGTTTATTTCAACATGTGTTGATATGTACAAAAAAGGATATTTATACTGATGTTATGGGTAGCTATTTTCTACTGCTATTTGTATGCTAAGGACAACTATTTGCTACTGCTATGTGCTACTGCGTGTGGGAATTTGTAACAAAATTGACAGCTAGTGCAATTCTGTTACAGGAGAACATTCTAGAGCTATATACAAGGAGACAAAAATAAAGTGTTGGGTCTAGAATTTTAGGTCCAGATCTGTGTAAGTTTTAGCCTTATAATATTTTTTCATACATACTACACTACTATACTACTATACCAGTCATACCCGTTATATTACTATATCAATCATAAACGCAACATTACTATACTACTATATTAACCATAAACGCTACACTACTATATTGGTTATAAACGCAGCCATACGATGCTACTATACCATTCATAAATCCAACCCTAGTATATTACCATACACAAAACCTCGCAACACAGACTATCAACACTTTACTACCGTTTACCAATATCACCAATTTTATTACTATGAGTTTCAACAACAACTACTACCTAATCTAACAAAATCAAGTCAAAGTTATACTACTTTTCTGTGACCTAATCGAATAATTGACGAATCCATCACTCCACCTTCCAAGCACTATGAATCAACCGATGATACTTCACCTCTTTCAACATAATTCAACAACTCTTTCAGCTTAATTCAACAATAAGAGTTTACGTCGTAAGTTAATATTCGAACTTGAAGAGGTTGATAACAACACATGTTTTTAATTGTAATTACATTTGATAAATTTATCCTAGTATTAACTTATTTTAGTTAGATAACATCATATCCTATCTTATCATATAAATAATAAATTACAAATTGATTTTCTTATCTCAAGTAGTGTATAAATTAGAATTTCTATACAAATATACCCTATTTTCAACTTATCAGCTTACTTTTCTTTCATTTCTCCTTTTCATTTTTTTTCTTTAATTTTGTGAAAGGTGTTTGACATGTCAAAGTCATTCCATGTCATCACTAAAATAGTTTAATGCAACAAGAACAAAAAAGAAAGGAATCTATCTACCAACAAATAATGCATCATAATTAGATGATAAGTTTTAAATTTTAATATGAAAAAGTCAATTGTACCCTAGTCTGCATATACCCGAAACTGTGGCCAAACTCGTTGCTTTCTGAAATAGCGAGAAAATGGAAGAGAGTCAATTAAATAGAAAAAACAAATAAAACCCTTTTTGATGGTTTTCTTCACCTAGGATTACGCCAGGAGCCACCTCTCTGTTTATCGACCTTTCTCAGTTGTAGCAACTTTGTTCATCCTCCAGCTCAAAAGTGTGCTCTTTGTTTTTACCCTTTGTCCGTCTTTGGTTGTTGTCTCAGCTACTCTTCTTTCGATTCCCACAAATAGTTTAAGCTGTTTGATTATGTCGACATCATGATAACACACTCCACAGAGGTTTTATTCACTTTTTATTTATTTCTTTTTCCCTCCTTTTCCCACTGTTGATAGCAAAGAAGTGGCTTTGATGTATTGACTGATAAAAAGTTGTCTCTACAATGTTAGATATAAAACAACTTATTTTACTAGGGGATGCATCATTCTTTTGAGTTTCACGCAATATTTCTTATAACTCAACGTATAAATTTAATTTTTATAAAATTAAATATCTAAATCTTAGGAGAATATTGAAAGAAATATTAAGACTTCTTTATTAGGATATCATGTATATATTTAAAATATACTGTAAATAATTAGGCGATAATTAAGAGTTCATGTATATCTTTTAGGAGTCATTATTGGAATATAACACTATCAAATGAGTAATTCTAAGAGTTTGTTAGGGATGCATCTTATGTATATATTTGTATTCTTCAATGGGGAATAGACAGAAAATCTCTTCTTCAATCATATTTCTTCATGGTATTAGAGCGGTAGGGACACTTAACCACCGTGTGAATATGGCACCCAATCAAGAGAAAGAAGGCTCCGGTTATAGTATGTTGAAGAGATTAATGATAGATCCCACCTTATTGTATTACCTCATGTCAGGAGACAACCCTGGTGTTGTCGTAACTCTGGTGCAACTCAAAGGAGATAATTACAATGAATGAGTGAAGGTTATACGTAATGCATGCTGAGGAAAGAAGAAGCTCGGCTTCATCGATGGGAAAATCTCCAAACCAGATGCAAGTTCCTTGGAGCTTAAGGATTGGTAGGCCATGAATGTAATGCTGGTCGGTTGGATTTTCAACACTATTGATCCATCTCTACAGTCTAGCCTCTCTTATATGGAATGTGTCAAGGATTTGTAGGATGATTTGAAGGAACATTTCTCAGTTGGCAATGACGTGCGGATTCACCAACTCAAGAGCGAGATTGTGGGCTGCAAACAATCCAAACAGACAGTAGCCACATATTATGGGAAGCTAAAAACCATATGGGAAGAGTTGGCTAGCTATTCGAAAACCCCGGCATTCAGCTGCTCAAGTTATACGTGCAGTGCAGCTCAAGAGCTATTATAGGAACGAGAAAAGGAGAAGGTACACCAGTTTTTAATGGGGCTTGATGATGTTGTATTTGGAACTATCAGATCCAATATTCTGAGCATGTCGCCACTGCCAAACATTAACTGTGCTTATACGTGGGGCGTAACTGAGGAAACACATAAGTCTGTGGCACGCGTGCGTGATGAACATACTGATGTAGTCAGTTTTACTATTCAAACTGGTCCACATGCATAGACAGGATCGAAGAAAGGAGACAACGAAAGGTTGTGCAGTCATTGTGGTAAAACAGGGCATGAGGTCCATGAGTGTTTTCATATTGTAGGCTACCCAGATTGGTGGCAGACGGGAAAGAATGGACATGGTTCAGGATGTGAAAACCGTGGAAAAGGAGCAAGTCGTGGCAGAGGTGCACACACAGCCAACGCTGCATAATGACAGGGACACAATCCAGTAAGCATGTAGCGAGGGGAGCTACAGAGGATTGTGGGTCTTTTCCTGAACTCAATAATGAACAATGGGCCACCTTGAATGGCTATAAAACCGCTCCATCTAATGAAAAAATCACTGGCAAGCAGGTGTAAAAACCTTGGTTGCTGGATACAGGATCATCCAATCAGATGACAGTGATATAAACTCACTTACAGAGGTGGTAGATGTCTCCCCTTGTCCCATTGGTTTGTCCGATGGCAGAGATACTATTGCAATAAAGGAAGGGAAAATAAATTTTGGCAAAGGCTTCGTTTTGCATAATGTGTTATATGTGCTCAATTTGACTTGTAATCTTATTTCAGTATCTCAATTGAAACATGATTCACAATGTGCAGTCAACTTTTCAAATAAATTATGTGTGATACAAGACCACACTTCGAAGACAGTGATTGAAGTGGGTGAGCAGCTGAACGGGGTTTATCATCTTTGTGGAGCTCCTTTCGTACGAGTATGTAAAATGACTGCAGTTGATTCCTTTACTATATGGCATAGGCATATGGGGCACCCTTCAAGTCAAATAGTTAGTCTTCTTCCTAGTGTTAAGAATAGCAAAAATAATGGGCATAGTAAAGTATATGGTTTTTTTTAGGGCTAAACAAACACGAGATGTTTTCTTTCCCAGTGATAATAGAGTTTCTGCACCGTTTGATTTAATACATTGTTTGGGGGACTTATCTGATAGGGACCAGAAAAGAAGGAAAATAGAAGTAACTGAATAATAGAACTTTATTGATAAATTTGAGAGAAAGAATCTTAAACTCCTAAGTCAGTCCGTATGGAGAGGACTAAACTCCAAAACAAAGGAATTAATTTTCTCAAAAACTTACCTACTTGCTCTAACTATCAAATATTTATAATGCTAGACTCCTAATCCCAATAAAAGATAGACTTCTAATCGTAATAAAAGATAAGACTCCTAATCACAATAAAAAATAGACTCCTAATCGTAATAAAAGATAAGACTCCTAATCCTAATAAAAGATAGACTCATAATCATAATAAAAGATAAGACTCCTAATCGTAATAAAAGATAAGACCCCTAATGTTGGCACCCGTTACCGGATGTCCAACCTCTTACGAAAAATCAAACTAAACCAGAGCATTTCCACTCTTGCTCTTGTACCATAATTGTTGGATCCCGAATCCGGAACCCAACTACCTAATCCGAAACCCTCATACTTATATATGATTATAAAGGCACTTAAAGGTCTCAAACTAACTCTTGCAAGATTCATCTTAATTTTCGCAAATCAAAATAATCTTGTTAGGGCCCAAAATCAAATCCAATTTCTAATCGGGGCTTCCTAGACCAAAATGCGGGCTCATGATCTAAAATTTTTAACCCATTTGCTTCACTTTGATTGAATCCATAATTTCAATTGAATGCCTAAAACTCTCAAATTTGCATAAAAAGGTGAACAATGTTTTTAGAAAACTAATGCTTCGAAAATCAAGAGAATCGGAAGTCAATTGCAAAAGTTATAAGAGGACAATCGGAAATGACCAAATGAATAGTGAAAAGTCAACTTCTGACTCTCATAACTTTTTACTCCTAACTCCGAACAAGACATATCATACCTCCATGAAAAGATAAAAACAAGTTCTACATCTTTCATGAAGAATGGAAAAGTCGATCATCGCTCTAAAGGGGCGAAAAACCCTTCCGAAGGTTCAGCCCTAAATGCCACATGAATAGTACTTCGAGAATCCAAAATGCATAGTGGGCAGCAAACTTTAAACGTTCATAACTTTTTCACCTTAAGTCGAAAAATGACCCATTTTATACAGTTTTAAAGATTTTAACGTATTCTACGAATTTCCAGAAAACCTCTTAATCCAAATCGACAGTTTAGGAGATCTAAAACCTAAGCGAAGTTGCTGCCCAAATTTAGGAAAATTTGGACAACACCTCCCCTAAAAATGCATCTAGCCAAAATTCAATTTAAACCATCCAAACCCCAAACCTGCATAAAACCACTTCAATCTTCCCATTTCACAAGCAACCAACTACAATGGCAGCAATCTCACTCTTAAACATCTATCCATTTCAATTCATAAAGCAATTCTCATTTACTCTTTCTTTTCATCCAAGTTCACCATACAACCATATATACATAAGAAACTTATACAAAATACATTTGAAACTTCAAAACCTTAATATTTATATGAAAGTAAGCCAATACTCAGCTTCAAAGGGCATTTAACCCGATTACATCCAAATTAACAAAAATGACAGAATAAAGAACAACTAATACTTTGATTTCTCAAACATGACTTCAAAAACCAAAAAGCATCGGATTTGCCTCAATCCCGATGCGGGACTCGGTGGAGGGGAGGAAGGGGGTGAGCACGACGGCTCCATGGGTAATAACTTAATAAAAGAGAAATAAGCAAAAACCATCTTTCGGGTCCCAACATAGATGGCATCAGAGCAAGAAGCGTTTTTAAGGAATCATGTGTATGTGTGTGTTTTTCGTAAAAGGTTGGACTTCCGGTAACGGGTTCCAACACCTAATGTGTTGGAGGTGTCGTATCAATGCATCCCTCCTGGAAATTTGCCTTGTCCTCATGGCGGAACGAGAGAAATCTCAGCAAATTCCCCTGTTTCGTCACCTTTAGCCAAAGCCTCTGCTGGTGCGCCGTCTCCGTTTTCATCGGCCACCTCCATGAGATTGAGGGTTGCGGCCTTGCAGCGATGGCTGGGAGAGACCTTCTCGTTGTAACGAAGACACAGCCCCTTCGAAATACGCAGTTGTCTCTCCTGGTCCCAAGTGCGCAGCGTCGCTGGTCGAGAAGAAGCAGAAGCAAAAGCAAATGTGGAATGTTGTGCTATTGGGATGCTGGTGAATGGACCTACACGTGACAAATTGGAAGTTTGGGCCTGTGAGGTATTGGGCCTATTAGAGTTGACCCATTGATTTACTTTTGGCTCATTTTTAAGATTGGTCTTTTTGTTTAAACTCTAGTGCCAAACTCATAGCCCGATAGACAGATCTGGGCTTATGGATTCTCACATCAGATTTCAATTCATCTCGCAACCCATTAAGGAAAATACCCAAGAGACAATGTTCGGGCCAATTTTTGACTCGGGCCGAACGTTTAGCAAATTCCTGACGATATTCTTGTACTATACCCGTTTGACGAACAACACAAAGATATTCATCGGGATTTTGAAATCCAGCGGGACCACCATATTGTTCTTGAAGCGCGTTCACTAACTCCTCCCAATACAAATAATTCTCTCGGAATTGATCCAAGAGAACAAATCAAGTGCATCACCTTCCAAATACATAGCCGCTACGTCTACTTTCGATTCTTCGGGTGTTTGATAATACCTGAAGTATTTCTCAGCCTTCAAAATCCAACCACGTGGATCACCTCCTTCGAATTTTGGGAATTCTATCTTAGTATAGGGTGGACGCGTGGTACTTTTATGACCCCAGTATTATTCTCCTTCGTCCCCTGTCTCATCATTCCAATGAGATCTTCCCCTTGTTCGCCGATCATTACTACTCTCAGGTTTCTTCCCCTTGTCAACTTGAGCTTTCAACGCAGCTACATCAGCAACTATAGTGTCAAATATCTCAAGACGAGAGGCTATGGCAGCTAATTGTTGGGATACTGGTTTCGGTACATTATTGTGGGTTTGTGGTGGTGGGTCATTGGTGGATGAACGAGTGATGGTCATGTCTCTGATACCAATTGATAGGGACCAGAAAAGAAGGAAAATAGAAGTAACTGAATAATAGAACTTTATTGATAAATTTGAGAGCAAGAATCTTAAACTCCCAAGTCAGTCCGTATGGAGAGGACTAAACTCCAAAACAAAGGAATTAATTTTCTCAAAACTTACCTACTTGCTCTAACTATCAAATATTTATAATGCTAGACTCCTAATCGCAATAAAAGATAGACTCCTAATCGTAATAAAAGATAAGACTCCTAATCACAATAAAAGATAGACTCCTAATCGTAATAAAAGATAAGACTCCTAATCATAATAAAAGATAGACTCCTAATAGTAATAAAAGATAAGACTCCTAATAGTAATAAAAGATAAGACTCCTAATGTGTTGGAGGTGTCGTATCATTATCGCACATGCTCCTCGTGTGGGGCTTCTTATTTCTTAACAATCATGGATGATTTGTCTTATGCTGTTTGGATCTATCTCTTAGTTGAAAAGAGTGAAGTGGCGAAAATTCTCCAAAACTTTTATGCTATGATACAAACTCAATTTCACAAACAAGTTTGAATTGTGCGTAGTGACAATGGCATCGAGTTTAAAGTACTGAAAGACTATTTTGTTAAAAATGGTATTATCCATCAAACCTCCATGGTAGATACTCCTCAACAAAATGGGCGAGTTGAAAGAAAGCACCGACACATTTTAAATGTAGCCCATGCTTTTAGATTTCAAGCAAACTTACCCACTGAATTTTGGGGTGAATGTCTCCTTACTGCGGGATATTTAATCAATCGTACACCCAATGCCTTGCATAAAGGAAAGAGTCTATATGAATTATTGTTTGTTCAAGTTCCCAGCTACTCCCATATATGTACTTTTGGGTGTCTATGCTACGCTCACAACCGACTCGACAAAAGGATAAGTTTGGTGACTAGAGTAGAAAATATTTCTTTGTTGGATACCCTTATGGTAAGAAAGGGGGTCTCTATGACCTCAGTAATGGAGAATATTTTGACTCTCGATATGTTATATTTTGTGAAAATAATTTCCTTATATCTCAGATAACTCCATCATCCAAGTTACATCAACTAATACTTTGTGGAATAATGGCTCACCCTTACTTGATGACTTCAACGTTAATACCACTTTGAGTCCTAATGGACATGAAGGAACTGTGGTCCCTACCATTTCCATTAGACATGCAGACAATGTGGACCCTCCCACTTCCGAAACTACAAGTATAGAACTACTTGGAGGTGGCCATAGGGACCGTAGGCCTCCTAGCAAATTGAAAGACTACATATGCCATACTGTAAATTGTGTTAATGAACCCCCGGCTATCTCACCTCCACCTTCATTGTCTTCAGGTACATCATATCCAATTGCACACTATGTAACTTGCACTAATTTTTCCTTGCCATATAGAAAGTTTCTTGCAGCTATTACCACTGGCCATGAACCAACCCAGTTTTCTAAAGCAGTAAGGCATCCTGTATAGCGGCATACCATACAGCTCGAAATTGAAGCCCTTGAAAGAAATGGCACATGGACCTTAGAAATACTACCCCTGGGAAGAAACATATCAGTTGTAAATGGGTGTATAAGATTAAGTATAATTTAGATGGCACCATTAAACATCATAAGGCATGACTAGTTATTTGAGGAAATACACAAAGAGAAGGCATTGACTATAATGAGACATTTGCACTAGTTGCAAAAATGGTAACTATACAGACATTATTAACTGTGGCTGCTGCTCGTTCATAGATTTTACATCAGATGGATGTTCATAATGCATTTCTGCATGGTGATCTTAATGAAGAAGTCTATATGGAAATTCCTCCGGGATTCTCTTGTATTTACACTACGAAAGTATGTAAATTGCGGAAGTCTCTTTATGGACTGCAGCAAGCTCCACGAAATTAGTTTGCTAAACTTGCAATTGCACTAAATAGGTATGGTTTTCAGCAATCGTTAGTAGACTATTCTCTTTTTACCTATCACAGTGGCAGCACTATCTTATGTGTTCTTATATATGTTGACGACCTCATCATTGCCAGAAATAATTAAGATCTCATTTCTCGTTTCAAGCACTACCTTAGTAAGTGTTTCTATACGAAGGATCTTGGCCTTTTGAAATACTTCTTGGGAATTGAAATGGCACGAGGACCTAATGGGATCTTTCTCTCTCAACACAAATATACTTTGGATATAATATCCGAAACTGGACTCCTAGGAGCCAAACCTGTTGCTTTGCCTCTTGCACAAAATCATAACTTAGCCTTAGCTACTGGCGCAACATTGCAAGATCCTGAGAAGTATCGTCTACTAGTTAGGTAGACAGGAGCATTGGGTTGCTATAACCTGGGAGGTTAGCTACTTAAAAAAATCATCCAAGCCAATGCATTTTCCTTCAGTCTACTTGTAATCTCCAATTATTTGCTTATTGTGACTTCAACTGGACTAGTTGTCCTCTCACACAACGCTCTTTAACTGGGTACTTTGTCTTGCTTGGTCGATCTCCTATTTCTTGAAAAACAAAGAAGCAAGCCACTGTTTCTCGCTCTTTAGCAAAGGTTGAGTATCGCTCTATGGCCACCACAGTTTGTGAGTTGAAATGGCTCAAAGCTATCTTGAAAGATCTACGAGTGTCTCATCCTCAACCTATGTGGCTTTTTTGTGGTAGTCAATCAGCACTTCATATAGCTGCCAACTCGGTTTTTCATGAGAGAACCAAACATATCGAAGTTGATTGCCATTTTGTTCGTGATGAAATCCAAGCCAGCAACATTGCAACGATGCATGTTCGTATTTACAATCAGCTTGCGGATATCTTGACAAAAGCTTTTGGCACACAACAATTTGATTTTCTTCTTAGCAAGTTGGGCATTCCGGATTATCATGCACCAACTTGAGGGGGAGTATTAGGATATCATGTATATATTTAAAATGTCATGTAAATAATTAGGCGATAATTAAGAGCTCATGTATATCTTTTTAGGAGTCATTATAGGAATAAAACATTATCAAAGGAGTAATTCTAAGAGTCTGTTAGGGATGCGTAATTTGTATATATTTGTATCCTTTGTTGGGGAATAGACAGAAAATGTTTTCTTGAGTCATATTTCTTCACTTTTGTTCTTATAAATATTATTTTTAAAATCATGCCCTCATAAATTATTTGACACATAAATAACTCTTGCTAAACCGTTTATTTTACCAAACATCTTTAATAAACAATTGATATTATCTGTTGGTCAAATCAGCTAATATAATTTGTTGTCAGCTAACCGCTGATAAAATCAGTTGATAGCTAATGCAATCCGTTGATTGTCAAATAGGTTCATCATATCTTTTCGGTAAAGATATTTATCCGTAGTTTACATAAATTTTATTACTTGAAACCTTAACAAAGAATTTAATCTTTTAAGAAGGACTATGAATTAATGAGTAATATGTAATTAATGAATTATAATTTACACAAAAATGTATTCAAAAAATAAAAGGATAAAGAAACTTAGGGTTAAACTTAGAATTCATGTGACAAAAATCAAAAGAAAAAAGTAAAATCTCTAACATTAACTAGTCAATCATGAGAACAGAACACATGTTCTTATTATTATGTATCTATTCTATTTTATGAGCATCAATCCATCCAATAAATGAGACTCATAAAATTTGAATGAATAGATGCTCATAAATCAAAATAGGTACAGAATAACGAAAACAAATGATCTTGAAAAACCATATAAGCGGTTGGAGTAGTTTCGCAAACTTTCCGATTCGTTTCTAGCTAACACAAAAAAAATAGAAAAATTAAAAGAACAAAAAAAATCAATACCGAATTTGTTAACGCAGTTCGATACACTTTGCTTACGTCTGTGAGGCCCTCCCCCAACTTAATCACCTTCACCGAAGTATAATAGATTTTTCAAAGGCTTTACTGAGCCGACACCACTCAACTCTTAATACTATCTATCAACCTCACTTCCCGTGAAAGATTTTCACACCCAATTACACGACCTACTTGTGTTAACATCAATGGATGATTTTTCCCAATAATCTTTTAATGAAAGATAATAAACAACTCGAGTGATTAAATAACTAAGAAATAAATAGAAAATACTTGGATAGAAACATAACAACTTCCCAATGGGTTTACCTCCTCCAAATTAGATATGAAAATTGTTCACAAAATATAGGCTAATTCATGCAAATTTAAGTACCAACTCACGGCTATAGTAGGAGCACATCACGTATTACAGGTCCAGCAAATAAAACTCTATACAAAAACCAGCAAAAGTCACACCACGGTGAACCACACACTCACAACAAACAACACCCTCACAGCCTTCACCACATCAACTGCACAGCCTGCAACCAACCTTCAACAGAGTACACACGCAATTCACAAAGCACCTCAACCGTGAGTCATACACCAAGAAATCAATAAACACCATAGCACCAAGATGGATTTTTCAACAACCTAAAATCAGCACATTAATCTCTCCATCCACGTGACTCTCACAAAGCTAAAAGCCCACTGACCCAAAATTTCAAAAATTATGCAGCCAACAAAGCAGAGGAATACCAAAGTCACATACACACATCATCTGCTGATTTCACGTACTATCTTTCAAATCACATGGTCATAATCAACCAAACCTCTAGTTAAGGTAGAGTTCTATCACATCTAAAATATTATCCAAAATAGCCTTTTTATTTTCAACTTCAAGTCAAATCAATTTTTTTTTAATCACCCCAAGCCATGGTCCAGCTATTATCACCCAATTAAATTCAATGTAAATCTTGAAGCTATATTATATTATAGTTCTAATTATTTAATAATGCCAAAATTAAATAATATTATATTATAGTTCTAATTATTTAATAATGCCAAAATTAAATAATAGTACATATATCTTATCAATCCTAAACTGATTCAACCATCACAATCCCTCGTACATGGGATTCGATACAACAAACTATGCCATCGACAAAGAGGTTACTGACACTAAGTTGTTCTTTCTAGTCTCGATGACTAACTCTTTTGTTAACGGAAGCAAGTGCTCGGGCAGGCCTTCATTAACAAGAATTCGGTCTGGGTTGTCGAACCGGATCGACTAGTCGCATCGCCTTGTGAACAGGCGAGACAGGCTCAGGTCTTTGGGTTACAGACTTTAGTTTGTATACCTTCGGCTGATGGGGTTGTTGAGTTGGGTTCGATAGAGATAATTAATCAAAGCTCCAATCTAATGAATAAAATGAGGGTCTTCTTTAATCTTAGTAGACTTTAGTTTGGATTATTCTTCCCAAACTAAAATTTTAAGGAGTCTTTGCAACAAAGCTTGTTATAAATAAACGTTACTATAATGAATTTCTTGATATTTAGTTGATAAGAATTAAAAAAGAGTGGGTAACGTCTAGTCTAGTTAAAATGAACACGAACCAACCTAGAAATTGCATTACTTCAAAAACAAGCGTTATCTCTAACAGACATAATGTCCTCTCAATACCAATTAGGTATATTAAATTACAATCTTACCCTGTAAATATACATATATTATAACCGAGATAGTAAATGGTCCCGGAGACTAACTGAAAAGGACATTCTTCCATTCATAGTTGATACAAGCGGCTTCACATATGAATGTAAACTGGTTGAGACATCCTCTTCTTATTCTTTGATGCAGGCTGAAGAGATGTTTGATATAATCATATCAAGAATAAAAAAGTTGGGCCATTGGTGTGTAAAGCTAATACTTGGGTCACTGAATTTGGGCTGTCATACCTATCCTATTTTATTTAGGGTTCTTAATAATAATGATAAACCTATGGATTGCCCTTTAAAGAGTTTTTTAAATAAAAAAGTTTAGTAACTTATTATTTTTTGTAAACAATTCTCATTTAAAATTTGAAGAAAAAAAATTTGTTACCGTGTCATATTTATCTTAATTTTTCTAGACACTTAAAATAGTAACTAAAATGTTTAAGATAATGACTAAAATACTCAGTAGGGATGACAATAGAGCTGGCTTTGTTAATTTTTTTAAAATAATTTTTTAACCATTAAATGTGTAAAACAATTAAATTGAGATTAAACTTGGGTTGTCTAAACTCAAACTTATCTAAAGTCCAACTCTTCCAAACAAAACGATATGCTTAGAAGAATTGAACCTAATATCAATCTAAGTCTGAACCTGTTTTATAAGCCGGTTCATTGAAAATACCTTAATCTTCACCCATCGGTTGAGTCATTGCTATTTCTAATACTCGGGGCTAAGATTCATTGCTATTTCTAATACTCGGGGCTTAGATTCACTGATGCTTAAACATTCATATGAAATCGTTGAAAATATCGATTCTCTTCTTACCCACTTTGTAAGTTAAAAAAATAACAAAGCTCCAATATAATATGGTCCCTCTTTTGGATTCTTCTCTTCTCTTTTTTATTTTCTTTTCTTTAATTTTGTGAAAGATGTTTGACATGTCACATTGATCCCCTGTCATCATTGTAATAGTTTAATGCAACAAAAACAAAAGAGAAAGCAAGAAAACAATGTCTACCAACAAATAATGCATCATAATTAGATGATAAGTTTAAAAAAAATGGAACCCCAACTTTGTACATGATCAAGAAACTTCAACATCAAGAGAATATAATATGGGACCAACGCAAAAGTTCCAAAGTTTGCTTACATGATTCGCATATCCAAATGTTGTTTAAAATGATCCGCACCCACTGCATACTTTATCAAGTTTATAGAGCATGTTTTCCCCGTGACAGATACTTAATTTGACCTAACGTGGCAACCACTAGTGGTGCTATAGAATACAAGCCATGGCCTTGCCTTTAAAGTTATGAAAAGAGGGGACGGATTGCTTGAAATGACGTGACCTTTGGCACATTATAACTATTTAATGATTTATTTAATATATATTCAAAATAATAATTATAATTCTACCATTTTTACAAATTCTAATATAATTTTAATATAAGAAACTATAACATGATTATTGGTAGAGTGTTTCACCAAGTCTTTAACAGGTTCAAATCTTATTCATTACATTCAATTCAATAGGTTCAAATCTTATCAAAGACCGTGACGGAAAAATAACTCTTCTCATTTTTATATGCCTACTACCAAGGTTTATATTCTTTGTCTCAATTATCTTGTTTTATTCTTCTTTCCTCGTAAAACGATATTGTATATCATTTTTAGGTAAAAATAGGATTGAATCTGAATAAGTGTCTCTTTGGATGAACTTTTGGGATGTCAATAAGCACTTTTCTCTACCATAAAAGTCTGTTTTAGAAAAAATAAGTATTTGACTGTAAAATTAAAAAGTACTTCTTTACTAATAGATATGACTTTTTTGGTAGTTAAAATACAACTTTTTTTATCAATTCAAATTTGGAGCTTTTCAAAAAAATGCCATTTCAGGTAGATTTTTTAGATTAATTAATAAGTCTATTTTTTATTCTCTTTTGCCCTGATGTTTTTCACATAATTCCTACAATAGCCACAAACTCATCTTTCCGTTTATTATGTATTTAACTATTTACTCAACTTGGATATTTATTTTGAGATTTATATAATATTATTTGATTTTTTATATGTTTTAATATTTATTTTCGATGTTAGTTTACTTTTGTTATATTTTATATAAAAGATTTGGTAAGATATATTTTCATTTATGTTTCATATGGTTTAAAATTATATAATAATTAATATATTGTGCTTTACATATTGTTTAATATACTTTAAATAATTTTTATTATAAAATAAAATATAGTTAAAATTAAAAATACTTTTTTTATTTTTATGTTGCCACACAGTCTACTATACGAAGCTTTTTGTTAAAAACTCTTTTTTAAATAACAGTTAAACAGTTAACTGACTTCTTAGAAAAATTATTCTCAAAAATATTCTATAAAAAAAAGCTATACTAACAAAAAAATTATTAATATAAGCTCAACCAAATAAAGGCTAATTAAGACAAAATCTAAAGCTCTGCTACGAAGCCATGACTTTTTGAGTTATTTTTTATCTAGTTATGCTATAATTGTTCTTTTTCTTTGTAATTATCTAAGTAACTCCTTAAGTTAAAGTAAAAAAGAAGACAATGTCCGCACAAGTAAATTTGCATTGCGGTGAAATCCATTTTTATACAAGTAAACACGTGTGAGATTTTCTTATCAAACTTTTGAAATGATGTGGGGGTTTGACACGTCCCCACTTCGGACCAACCAGACTCTACTTCCTTGGCATTTGCATAAACGTTTCTCACAAACGTTGTCTCCCTCTCACCAGATAATCCACGTTTAAATTACACGGAACTAGTCAGGCATGCGACAAACGAGGAGCATTTTTTGTGTCTTTGCCAAAGAATGTTTGTTGGGAACTACTCAAGGTTGTTTCCTTCCTTATGAACTAAAGAACTTCTAAACAGGAACTCCTCGACAAATCTGCGGCAAGTTGTCATCGGAAATATAACATATAGCTGACCCAAAAACTTAATGAAAATCTACATCTGCAATACATATATCTGAATAATATTTCTTATAAGAATTATACAAAATGAAAATTATGCCAAGGGATTGAGGATGGCATGAGAAATTATTCATATCCACTCACTATATATTTACAACCACATATTATAATCAACCTGGATTGACCATTGAGACAGGACCACTTACCTCCTACGAACACATCATTTGATGCATCATCCGTCAAGAAGTAATTATTCGACTCTCATTAGTTTCTTTAAATGCCACTTACTGAAAATTGATAGCCTTGTCGTCCTCTTGTTAAATCATAGTCTCGGATATAGGTTAGCAGCATATGGTCCATAGGTATTTTTGGAGAAAACAAATTGGTGGTTTATGTGTTTCCTATTGAATGGACCTTTTGGATAAGCTAATTTTACTAACCACGAGTAATTTCTAACGATGGATTCAATTGCTAGGTGTCTAGGGATTATGCTATCCCTTTTGTGGAACGCAAACCTTATCGTTATGGGCTTGAGAGTGAAAGAAGCACCAATGAATAGAAAACTTTCGTTTTTTAGAAGTTAATAGAATTGTCGTTTTGCAGGATATTTTATGTCCACAACTCTTGAATTCAGCCTCCATTAATTAAGAGTCCAGATCTCTTGTCTAATATTATAGTATCTTATTGTGTTCAATAAATCTCAGCTATTTATTTATGTGGGGGTCCGCATATGATCTACGTGAGTCCCACCAAATAAATGGCTGAAATTCTATGAGACAGAATAAGACAGAGTCAAATTGAACAGAAGATCTGGTTTCATTAATTAGGGGTATGATATGAATATTGTTTACTATTATACCTTTCTAAATTTTATATTTTTTTATTTGAATTGATAAAGCGCATTTCAAAATAAATATTCTTATATTGATTTTCTATTGTTCTCAACGTGTTGAACCTGAGCAAAAGGTCATTTCATTTGAAAACTACCGCCCGCCTGTGTAAACTTGTCATGCAGAAAGTTCAATAACACGTACGTGGTCGAACAATGGTCAGTTCAGAGTAAAACCATCAACCTTTGCAGCACGAATAAGACGCGCGAACATAGAGCAGTAAACTTTTTTTCACAAGCAAGGGAAAGGAAATGAAATCATGAACAGAAGGAAACTAAACATGAATCAGCCCACCATGGTTTGAAATCTCGGGTTTGTAATTATGATATCATAATTAAGTCTAGTGCTGAGACGGTAAGACCTGCCCCCGAGCCTCCATTGCCACACCTCGAAGGAAGTAAAATGAAAGGGACTAAGGAAGTTTCTGACCTTCAAGGCAAGACTCGGGAGTCGGAGACGTAAAGAAAAAGAAAACTAACAAAGAGTCGGAGGATCCGCACGTGTTTAAGCTTGTGCCTGGTACGTGTTAGTAAAACGTTAATCATGTGGACGTGTATTCCTTCGTGTGAATCAAAACCTTTATCTTTTTCTTTTATTTTACTAACACTGTTTCATCTTTTTACTTACTTCATATGGACTGAGATATAGTACACAGATAAATATCCAAACGTGGAGAGGATGCAGTTCCAATTGGACGGCGGATTGATGATTGGGAGTCACGTGAGGAAAAATGACAATAGAAAATAGGCTCTTGGCTCTTGAGTCTTGCCGCTAAATTAGAAGGCTGCCTTGAAAGTTAATAAATTGCAGATGACAATTCCACAAGGTTGTCAAGGCGGCTCTTTAATAGTTGTATGATAATAAAAAAAGTTTAATAGTCTTTTTATTAATTAACAAGTGTCTTTTCCTCGTGTGTGAATTAATAAATAATATATAGATTATTAAATTTGTAGTTTAGTTTCTTAAATATAAATTTAAGAAACTATTTAATAATTTAAAATATTAAACATTTTCTTATAGTTAAGATCAATCCATCTCTTTTGCCCTTTTTTAGCTTCACTGTTCTACGAGTCAAAACCGGAAAGACATGAGGGTTGAAAACGCGTTGTAAAAGTTACGGGAATGAGCACATAAGATAATGTGAAGCACGTGGTGGTGGTCTGCAGCCCACGTTTTGGGAAGATTAATAATAAAATATAAATAAAAAAGAAAAAAAAAGTGGGGTCGGAGAAAGATAGGAGGTGACTGGTCCCTGGGCAGCAGGTGAGGACGAAGATAGCAAAGTCATGATTGGATTCTTGGCCTTTGGACGCTTCCTTCCCACTTGTTCACGTTTATCTCCTGCTCACCAGACCTTGCCCTCCTTTTGTTTTCACATCCTATTCAACGAGCACATCTTAAAGTTCAACACCTTCGTACCAACCAATACTTAATCATAATTAGTAAAATTTGTCTGCCATGTGTTAATTATTTTAAAAATGACATGTTAAGAATACTTTATCGAGGGCCAGGGATTCAATGTCTCGTGACAAGCCAGTGCTTGCATCTTGTCCATTTTCATCATTGGTCTTCTCTTGTAGTCTTATACGTGTTCTTACCACTGGCTTAGAATCTGAGGCTGAAGTCTGAAGGCGCACGTATCAATACATTAAGTTAATTCAACTTAATTATATAGTATTTGATTTAACTATGCTCATATGTTGGTCAATAAGTGATTACTTATCAGTTAGCATAACAAATTTTAAAAAGTGGAAAGATAACATTAACTTTATAAGTCTAAGACTGAATGGACGAAAAAGTAATTTAGTCCTAACGTTTATACTAAAATTTGAGAGCATTCAAAATCAATCTTAACGTTTATAAAACATTCAAACCAGACTAACCAGTCCTTACTTGGACTACTTTGAATGTTTTCTAAATACTACGATTCATTTTAAATGTTTTGCTGGCTTTATGATTCATTTTGAACGTTTTGAAACGTTACGATCTAATTTAGATTTATATGTAAACGTTAGGGACTAAATTGCCAAATTGGCCTGGACAAATATTATAACCAAATTGACAAAAATTCAAAACATTATCTTTATTCTTTGTTCTTTAATAAATATTCAATATATATACACATGGATTTAACTTGTTTAATAATTATTTTTAGTATAATTCATATAAAAAATTTTATTTAGTGATTTACTATGATAAAAATAATCTTAAATATTAATAAATATATTAATATTTCAATGAGTTAATAATTTTATATTAGTTTGACTTTAAACAAAACTTAATACTAGTATGAAACTTTGTCATTAAGCGAATTTCTCCTCTTCATGTATCTATGAAAATTGGAAACTATATTTAGGTGGATATATGATTTTTAATAAAACGGAATGTTTTATAATAGAATAAAATATAAATTGATATAATATTAAAATTTTGTTATTTAAAAGGGACAAAAAAAATTTATAATGCAGTATAATAAAATGTTGTTTAAAAAATTATAATATAATGTAATAAAATATTATTTATCATTTAACATTTCATTTTTAAACTTTATATAACCATTTTTACTATAATATAAAATATTACCTTTTTGTTTTATTATATTTCATTTTATTAGAAATCCTACTCCATCTATCCATCCCCCTTTCATTAATAACCCCGATAAAAGATAGCCTACAGTAAAGAAACAACACTTAGTCAACCATTACAGTGGACTCGAAGGGCCCACCCACATGCTTCATCGAACCTGCCCGCTTCTTTCCTCCTCTTCTTCGTTTTTTACTTTTTAATTGTTTTTTTCACCTTTGTTGTTTGTGTTGGAAATTAAAAAATAGGATTATAACCTGAATTTTCACTCTAAAATAAATAAAGCCCCTAAAGCCCAAACGCTACCTAAATTATCGCTCTCTTATCTCCTCTCCATCTTTCTCTCTCTAAAACTCATTTCCTTTGTATGGGATGACGGACTTACGACAGTCGCCGGCCACCATGAATCTCTGGACTGATGAGAACTCCTTCATGAGTTCCGATCTTTCTTCCCTCTGGCTACCCCCTCAAAATTCCGCACCCACCAAGCATCTAATGTCTCCACTGCCACAGCGACCGTTCAACCAAGAGACGCTCCAGCAACGGCTGCAAGCTCTCATCGACGGGGCTCGCGAGAGCTGGACCTACGCGATCTTCTGGCAAGCCTCCTACGACTACTCCGGATCGACCGTACTCGGCTGGGGCGATGGCTACTACAAGGGAGAGGAAGACAAAACCAATAGGAAGCTGAAGAACTCCTCCAGCTCGTCGGCGGCAGAGCAGGAACACCGCAGGCAGGTGCTGCGTGATCTCAACGCGCTCATCTCCGGCTCCAACGCGACGTCAACAGACGATGCCGTCGACGAAGAGGTTACTGACACTGAGTGGTTCTTTCTAGTCTCCATGACTAACTCTTTTGTTAACGGAGACGGCTTGCCCGGGCAGGCCTTCATTAACGGGAATACGGTCTGGGTCGCCGGACCGGACCGGCTGGCCGCGTCGCCGTGTGAACGGGCGAGACAGGCTCGGTTCTTTGGGTTGCAGACTTTTGTTTGTATACCCTCGGCTAATGGGGTGGTTGAGTTGGGTTCGACGGAGTTAATTTATCAGAGCACCGATCTGATGAATAAAGTGAGGGTCTTGTTTAATTTTAGTAGTATTGAGATGAACTCGTGGCCTAATCAAGGAGAGAATGATCCGTCGTCGCTATGGATAAGTGATCCATCGCAGACAATTCCATCTTCTGTTCCAAACAATACTAATAATAGCAACGATAATGGTAATAATGCTAGTCAGCAAGTCCAAAACGGAGAAGGATTACAGTTCGAGAATAATCCCAGTTCGAGTGGATTGACTGAGATGCCGACAAAGAGCTTTCTGAGTAAAGAATTGAAGTTTGGAGACTATGGTGGGGAGTTAAATGGGAAGCATGAAAGTGGGGAGATATTGAATTTTGGGGACAGTAAGAGGAATTCTTGTATTGGTAACGGGCATAATTTGTTTTCGGGTTCCCAGCTTGCAGCAAAGGAAACTAGTATTGATAGTAAGAAGAAGATGAGAAGTGCTTCGAGGGGGAGTAATGAAGAGGGAATGCTTTCTTTTACTTCTGGTGGGGTTTTGGCGTCTTCTGGAGGTGGTGTGAAATCGAGTGGCTGCGGAGCAGGGGACTCGGATCATTCTGATCTTGAAGCCTCTGTTGTCAAGGATGCTGACAGTAGTAGGGTGGTAGTGGAGCCTGAGAAGAAGCCACGAAAACGGGGAAGAAAACCTGCCAATGGAAGGGAAGAGCCTTTGAATCATGTTGAAGCAGAGAGGCAAAGAAGAGAGAAATTGAATCAGCGATTCTATGCACTCAGGGCTGTGGTTCCTAATGTATCAAAGATGGATAAAGCTTCCCTTCTTGGTGATGCTATATCTTATATCAAGGAACTTAGATCAAAGCTGCAAGTTGCAGAGACTGATAAAGAGGAGTTGGAGATTCAAGTGGAGTCTATGAAGAAGGATATTGCTAAAAGAGAATCGCCTTTGCCTGATAAAAAACTCAAGATGTCGGATAATCATGGAGGTAAACTGGTAGACATGGATATTGATGTGAAGATAATTGGATGGGACGCAATGATTCAAATCCACAGTAGTAAGCGGAACCATCCTGCAGCTAGGCTAATGGCGGCTTTGAAAGAATTGGACCTTGAGGTTCAACATGCCAGTGTTTCAGTTGTGAATGATTTGATGATCCAGCAAGCAACAGTGAAGATGGGCAGTTGTTTCTATACTCCAGAACATCTCAAGATGGTCTTGTCAGCCAAAATTGGTGATACACGATAAAGATCATAACAACAAACGCAGAATTTGATCAAAGATTTGGGAAAGAGACCTGAATTAGTTTCTTAATACTTGTTTAGGGTTCTGGGACATTTTTACGGCTCCCTGTTGTGTAAACTAGTAATTTTTTAACTACTTGTACTTTGGTAGTTGTATTAAAGATAATTTAAGTTGGGAGCGGAGCTCATGTAGGCGAGGCTCCAAAATCAATCAAGGATAGCTGCTTGTTGTTCAATGTTACCTGTGTCATCCTTTTGTATATAACGATATATTTGAACCTAATCAATTTTGTCTGCGTTTGCAGCATTTAGTTATATGACAGATGGACGTTCAAGGAGGAAATGTTCTATCTTCATTGTTTGACATTCCTCTGTTAAACTTGAACAATAGAGCTTGGATGTTTTGATATGTTAAAACTTTCTTGTCGAACTTAAAAAGTTCTCGAGCAAAAGGAAAGCTACTTGAGAGTTTTACAATCTTCAGCTAGGGAATCCCTTGCTCCTAGCATGTTGATGCAGAAATCAGAATCCGGCAAAGCATTTTGGTACAAAATTAGAAAGTGAGATTTGTGTCTACTTCCATAGTCATCTTCAAATTCTGCATTCCTGTTTTGGTTCCTTTTCACGATATCCTATGATCCCGTAATCAATACTAAAAACTGCACAGACATGCCAGATGCATAAAGGGAAAACTGAGATAAATCTACTTATATGTAATGTGAAGTTTCCCAACTCTTTTAGGTTTACCTCTACCATATTTTCCAACTCTGCAATGGGGACTGGCCAGAGAAACAAATGTCCATTCTAGTATTTAGTTACTTTCTGCCACAAGTTCTTAGCTACAAATGTTGTACGTTGATGGTATGTGTTGTGTCATTTTCAAGCTCCAGGTAATAAGTTCCTATTGCTGTGCCTTCAAGTTGGGAAGGAGACTGTGAGCTCCCTCTCCTGTTGTCTTTTCTTAATGTCTTAAGGCGTGTTTAACACATGACTGAAACAGCGTGCAAAGCATAAAAAAAGTGAGTACAGACAACCCACCCAGTTTGCTAGTGACAGCTGATTCCTATTTCCAATTAGGACGCAAAACGTAAAGTATCGTTAGACGGCGTGTTCGATGATTAGGTTTTGTTGGTTTCCTGAGAAAAAGCGTGAACATATGATAGGATCGTGCCAAATACTACAAAAAGCACAATTTTAGGGAAAAAAAGTCTGCAAGTTTGATGCGATATTAAGGTAGACTCCAGTAGGAGTAGGTCTTTTAACGATTTTTTTTCTCTCGAGAAGGAAGGAAAAGGCTAGCGTTTCGGAATACATTAACTTAATCTCTATATTTAGAATTAGTTTTTAAAAAGTATTATTAAATACGTAATCTAATCATTAAGGTGTTATGTTCTGACTGAAGCTCTAAAAGCAAGGGAAGCTACACCGATTAAATAGGTGATAAAACACTATCTTTTTGGATTTAAAGGTACATTCTTTTTCTTTTTGAAGTATCTTTATTCTTTATCCTAGAGGAGATTAATACATAAGATCTTCCAAAAGGGATTGTATATGAACAATTTGTAAGTGTAAAGTGGGCACACGAAATCCTCTGTTTTTTAAATAATATTTTCAATTAATTTTGTCCACATATTCATACCACTCATGTATAAATGTGAGAAAGTACAAAGAGAATCTGGTGTCAATATCTGGTTACAATCAGCATGGTAGTAGAAACAGAAATAAGAGAGGAAGCTCGCACGGGTAGCTTAACTGGTTATCAAAAAGAAAGTTAAGTGCAAGGTCTCAAGTTTGAATTCTGACCAGGGCCGTTCCTATCATTTTATAGGCTTTGAGTGAAATTATAAAAAAAGGCTTCAATAAATCGATAATATATTGAAGTTTATAGGTTTAAATGACTCAATTTATAAGTTTACATAATCAACTAAATATTAAATGATCATAACACTAACAAATACACAGAGGATCATGATTTATGAAAAACAATTTCTCCGTGCATTTCTAGATGCAAAATCATTAATAATATTATCAAGATCAATATTGTTCAACATATCCTTCTCAATACATAACATAGCTAAACCATTCAACCTTTCTTGTGACATTGATGACCTCAAGCAGGTTTTCAATTATTTTAACTTTGAAAAACTTCTCTCAACTGATGCTACACTCACAGATATAGTCAATAGAATTCGATAAGTAATTGAAACATTTAGATAACAATTTGTAGCTTGAACAAATTCTAATATTTCAACTGATGTCATTAACTCATTTGGCAAAATCATTGCAATACTTGTAATTCAGAAAAAAGATCATCTAAATTCACATCAGATACATTATCATGAGAAAAAGTCGTCGTAAAATTAGTGCAACGTTCTCTTAATTCGTTATTATCTAATGACCTCAACTTCTTTGAACCAAATAAAAATTCAAAAATATTATCAAATGTCGTTAATTGTTCAAATCTATTCTTTAACGAAGTAATTGCCACATCCACAACAATTAGAAAGTAATTAACCATGAAAGAATCCTCAGCTGATTGTATTTCTTCATTATGGTTAATTTCATCAAATTGTCATTTCCTAATAACACATCGTCTAGTTGGAAATGTAGGCTCTATATTCATCTCAAGCGCAAGACTTTTGACAATATTCATACTAAAGCTAAACCCTTCATCTTTATATTTCTCAAAAAATACCATCACACCTTCTAATTGCTTTATGGTAGCATTAATACACATAGATTTATATTGTAACTTTTTACTCACCATGTTAATAGATAATAAAATATCATACCAAATAAAAACTCAAAACTCTCAAGTACACTAACCAAGCTTTCTGCTTCACTCTTTGACTTGGCATCATCACAAGATCTAGATAATTCCATCAAAGCCAATCTTATTTGAGGAGCTTGAAATCTAATAGCTTTAACACTTTTTATTCGATATAGTTAAGCCTAAAACATTATCAAACAAAACCTTCCACCTTTTAGGAGAACTTGAAAATAATGCATATATACGTTGCACGGCTCCAAAAAATGAAACAGCTTTAACACAAGAATGTGCTATATCACTAAGAATAATTAAGATTATGACAAGCACGTGACATATATAATGCTCTTGGATTTATTTCAAGTAATCACTTTTGAACCCCTTGGGGTTTTTCCTCCATATTAGAACCATTTTCATAACCTTGTCCCTTACATTATAAACATTAAGATCAAGAGAATTAAATGCATTCAATAATTCATTGAAAAGTCCCAATTCAGATGTGTCATCTACCTTTAAGAACTCTAAAGAGTACTCTTCTATTTTTATTTTTTATTTGACATATTCACGCATCGTACTAACAAACTCATTTGTTCTTGATGACTCAAATCTGGGGTACAGTCAAGAATAATAAAAAAGTATTTCGCCTCTTTAATGATCCCTATGATAGAACTTCTAACGCTATGGGCCAACAGAGAAATCAACTCATTTTAAATTTTGTGTCCAAGATAATGATGATGAATTTCATGATTTTGAATACGTCTAACATGATCTTGCATTATCACATCAAATCCAACAATCATCTCAATCAATCCTAAAAAATTACCATTACCATCT
>JAOQMR010000001.1:20490319-20502755 GCA_027563865.1 Erythroxylum pelleterianum
TATTCCCGGGTTGATTTATCTATTGATTCTGCGGTGGTTGTTTCTTTGATTACTTCTGAGCCAAGAGCGGTGCACCACTCTATCGTTTGTGCTATTCAGGACTTACTTTCCAGGTCTTGGCAGGTTCAGGTTTGTAAGGTTTATCGGGAAGGGAACCGATGTGCGGATTGGCTAGCCAATTATAGTTATGGATTGTCATTAGGAGTCCACTGGTTTCCTGACCCTGTTCCTGGCATTGCTCCTTTGTTATTTGCTGATGTAGTGGGGGTTTCTCTCCCCAGAGTGACTCTTATGTAGTTTTCTATTTGGCTTCGGCCCGTTTCCAATCAAAAAAAAAAAAAAAAAAAAAGATAAAATTGAATCGGATTAAACTTGAGGTGGACTAGGAACTGGCGCTTAATCTTCTCTCCTCCTTGTCCCGACGGGCCGAGACCCACAATTCCATAATCACAGGGATCAATGAATTGTTCACCAGAAATTGGACTGTGGTACACCGACATATTTATCGTGAGAGCAACCGATGTGCAGACTGATTAGCGTCCTATGCTAAGTACTTTGAGCTCAGTACTATTTATTTTGAAACTACATTCATTGGGTGCCATGTACTTCTTTTGGAGGATCAGTCGGGACTCTATTTTCTTCGAAAGCTGTCTTCTTCCCTTAAAAAAAAAGATAAAATTGAATTAAGAAAGAAAATTCTTATTGGTTATCGACTGCAAAAAGTTTGGCAGAGGTCTTGAAAAAAAAAACCCAGTAATTTCCTGAACTTAGTAACATTCGTTGGAGGCTTCAGGTTCAACACGATGGCTGCTTGGCTGGTACGGTACGACTCAATCATTAGGGAGTCGGGGCACTTGCCTAACTTGTAAAATATCTTTGTTCTTATTTCCATTCAACTCTTTCGGTATCTTAGTCTTGGATTGAACCTTCCATAAATTATAAAAATGTAAGAATTTCAAATTTGATTTCTCATATAAATTTAATATGTAAATCAAAATTTAGACCGACATTAAAATAACTTATATTAGGATATGGTGTATAGCTCGTGCACATCCTTTATTTTCTTACTAAATGCAAGTACACTAAAGACTTAATTAAATAGATCAAATTGTGAAGTGGAAGGGTATATTTGGCTATCATTTTCTGACTTTTTTGCACTTTTAGATGTCATTATAATTAATTAACAGAGCATAAATTGCACTAAATATCAAAGCATTAAAGATCGATAGAAATTTAAATCTGTAAAATAAAATTAAAATTTTTAAAAAATTGTCTAAGAATTTAAAATTTAATTAAAAATATCTAATAAAAATTATTTGATTATTTTTATAAAAATTGACCAATTAATTAATTAATTAATTAATTAATTTTTAATTAAAAATTATTAAAATAAATAAATAAAAATTTAAAAGTTTCAAAATTTTGATAATTAAATAGACATAATTAGTTGGTTTTTAATTTTTGCTAAACATAATTGTACCTAGCTACCTGTCATATAATGGTAGCTGCGCACCATTATAGTGTGACGTATAAGTATAACTTTCAGCTGGACGTGAAATATCAATTTCATTCCAATTTCGTTGAATAATAATTATTTAATTTATCGTCATTAAAACGTACACTCAAAAACTATTAAAGTAAATTTAACGCTACACTCAATATTTGGTCACTTAGTCAGTATTTCGACAATAAATTATTGTCCGACTCTCTTATGAAGTCAATTATATTTAAATAAATGATTGGTAGTTATAAATTATGAACTGAATTAAAATACAACATTCAATATAAATCTCGTTAATAAGTAAAGCTTGGAGTAAACTTCACGATTGTATGGTTTAAATATAAATCTAATAAAATGAATAATTAATTTTTGTTAAATTGAGGACATTGTTAATTTAAAATCACAATAAAATTAAAGTAAAATGGGATGCCACTTCACAATTCTAAAATTTCCCAATCCTAGGTTAAATAATTGATAATTTCCTTTTTTTTAAGTAATTACCGGAGAGTCCTGACTCCTGAGTCAATGAGTGACAGGGCATAAACTATGACTGCTTCGCCTGGTATTCTTTTTTGATGAATTAATCAAAAAAATGATGTAAATGTGTCGGCGTTAATTTCGTTTCGTTTCGTTTGACCATTTTATCGTTTATTATTTTGTGGAAAAATTATCTTTTTCTCTTCGGGGATTGCTTTCAGACATAACCCAGAACTGTACACAACCAAATATTTATAACTCCAAATATTCACCATAAATCTCAAAATTTGTTCTACCTTCTGTCCCTTTACATCACTGGATTGATTCATTTTCTCGTTGACCTGGAAACCCACTTTTTGCTCATTACCAGCAATTCATGCCCACTGGGTTTTTTGAGTTTCCTTCCTCTCTTCTTCTCAAAAGATTTGATTTTTGTTTGATACGAAAAAAAACCCAGAAACAGAGGTATTAAAGATCTGTACGGCACTACGGTGCATACTCGCGAAGTTTCTGGCTCAATAATCAAGTCAAGGCCGTGTAATATAGTTTTTCTCTCTTTCCTGGTCCTTGTTTGATTCGTTATGCGTTTACTTTATTTTTCGTCTCTTTCTTTGTCTTAAAAAGTATGTGAGTGCTGAGAAATGGTTTGAGTTTGTGAAAGGTTTTCTTTGAATTGTTGGGTTACGGTCCATTTACTTTCTGGGGTTTCAAGTTTCTTGCTTTTGCTTTCAAGAAGAAGGATCTTGTTGGGAGATTTATTTACGTTTCTGTGTTTTGATGGTTCAAGAATTCAGAGGGGATGATATGAACTGGTTTGTAGACTGATCTGTTTTGGGGATTTGGTTGTTTGCTAAATAGGTGAGAAATTTGTTAGTTGCCAGCATCTGTTGTAGTTTTTGATTTAATTACAGCTTTGTGGGATTTGAAAGGTGTAAAACTGAACTCTTGTGTTTCTTTCTGAAGATTCTGAAAGACTATTAGAAGAAATCAAAGCATCTGGCTTGTTGAAGCCTTAGGTGGAGTGTGCTAGTGTTGAAGTTCTGGGTGATTATTATGAAGCTCTTAAAGATTTTGACTTTGTGGTGATTCACTTATTTTGATGCTGGGTTTTTCGGGGTAAACTTGTGTTGAATTCAGTATGGATAATTCGAAAAGCAGACAGAATGATCAGTTGGGTGTGAACAAGATGGGCAAGAACATTAGAAAAAGTCCGCTGCACCAACCGAATTTTGCTAACAATGCTAACAGGCAACAACCTCAGCCTCAGGTCTACAACATAAGTAAGAATGATTTCAGGAACATTGTTCAGCAGCTAACAGGTTCTCCATCACATTCACAAGAACCTCCACCTAGACCTCCACAGAATCCTGCCAAGCCCCAAAGTATGAGGTTGCAGAAGATTAGACCGCCTCCTTTGACACCTATCAACCGACCCTTTGTGCCCCCTCCAGTCCAAGCATCGGCCATGGCACCTCCGCCAGTACCTTATAGCAATACCTTTGTAAGACCAGGCCAATTTGGACCGCCTTCTCCAGCAATGATGCCCCAAATGGCATCTGGTGACTCAGTTTGGGCAAATACTGCTGAATCTCCCCTTTCATCATATATGCGCTACCTTCAGAATTCTTTGATTGATCCTACTCCCCGAGGAAGTCAGGCTCAACCTCCCTTACATCCACCACAACCACAAACGCAAATGCCAGGCCAAATTCAGCCGCATCCACCATCTTCTGGGATACTACCTAACCCACCTATGCCTGCAGTACCATCCCCAAGAGTTAATGGTGCTGTACCACCTATGCCTAATTTCCCATCTCCACAAATGAATGGACCGCCTCTTTTACCTTCACCAACTTCTCAGTTCCTTTTGCAATCCCCTACAGGTTACATGAATTTGTTGTCTCCAAGGTCTCCTTATCCGTTACTTTCTCCTGGAATTCATTTTCCTCCGCCTCTATCACCCAACTTTGGCTTTTCACCAGTGGCTCATTCTGGGATATTAGGTCCTGGTCCTCAACCACCACCTTCTCCTGGCCTTCTTTTTCCGTTATCACCATCAGGTTTCTTTCCAATTTCCAGTCCGAGATGGGGTGATCAATAGTCCTGAATAAAATGTTGTTCTGCTGTGGTGTTCTCTGATCTCGAATGGCCTGGTGACTTTACTGTGGAACTGCTGCTTTGAGGGCAGCTTAACTGGTAGATGTGGGATACACAGGTAGTGCTTTGTAATCGGCTGAATCCGTTTCTAATTCTTCTTCTTGTTAGTTGATGTAGTTTTTGCAGCTTGTTTTCAGATATACATGTGCAAGAGGTGCACCCATTTTTATTTCATGCATACATCTTAGTTGATGCACCAAAGCCTGGACCAGCTCAAATGTAGTCCTGCACAAGATAGTTAACACATGAAAGCTAGAGCGTGCATGAAACAAGGGAGGCTCATAGATATTAAAGTTCAAGTCTGTAGGTCATGTAGCTGAAGTTTCTTCTTTTCTGTGCACTTGTAACGGTGAATTTATGTTAATTAGTTGAAGCTAAATTCTTCTATGTTGGAAGGAATTCTTTTACCAAGTTGGCTCATATTTATCTTTTCGTGTTTTACATTATGGAATTCTTATGTTCTTTGACTATTTCATATTTGGATAAAATGATTAGTTTGTACCAAATGCTGTTTGTATTGTGTTATTGGCCGTAAATTTTGCCATAATTCAAGGTTGCAATGCTCGGTATTCATTGGATAAACGAAACGGCAGAGACAGTTCATGCTGCTAATTTACTTCCCCGAAGAACCTAATGTTCTAAGAAGTTGAATTGTCATATGGCTTGTAGCTATCGCTTGCCTTTGGTGATACGTCTTTGTTTTATTTCAAATACGTGATTGACGCTCATATGCTTTGAACTCTCATATTTTTCATTATCTTGTATGAGGATTTTAGACTTTGGACTAAGTGCACCAATGGCTTTTATGTATTGAAAGGCTCCAATACTACTGGAAGTGTCCTTATCTACTACTTCAAAAAAAAATCAGAATTATTCAAAAATTAAGGCATAACATGGAATTTCAAGACCGTATCAAGAAATAGATAACACTTTTGAACTATGATGTTCAACTCTAAAAAGGTTTTCACGCTCAATTGAAAAGAAAAAAGAAAATTTTTTATAGAGGACATACAGAAGAAACATCTTTGGTTTCTTCTTTCCAATCACCGGCATGGATAAACGTGGGATGGCAATCTGTCGGGCCTCGTATATCTGTGAGTTCCATCTATTTAGGTGCTAAATTGCTGTTCCTTAGCGTCTCAGAAGGTTTTAAGAAACCGGAAGTTAAACTTAATCAGTACACAAGTCTTTCTCTTTAGCAGCAGTTTAAAAAAGGATTACACCAGACATAACTTTTTCTTTATATTTTTACAAAAAATTTATTCCCGTCATTTGAACCTGTGATGATTCTAGTCCGCTCTTATTTATCTACGACGCGAAATTGAATTTCTTTACTTTTTTTCCAGTAATCATTAATTAAGAAGTAAGAAGTCAAGTTTTATTTAAATTAATCACTTTGACTAATTTGATTAACAGTTTTGACGTAAATTATAAGTAAAAAAGCAGTAAGAACTAAAATAAACAATGCAGTAGCAATAAATGAGGGAATATTTACTTTCGTAATCTTAACCTTTCGTTTTTCTTTACTTTGCAATAACTCGGAGATCTTATGATCACAAGATGTAAAGGTTTTTTTTTAACCAGGTTTACATGTACTCTTTATGTTTATTTAAAAATATTTCTAAATAGTAATTATTATGTTTAAAAAATAATATAATATTTTATTTTAATTTAATAGATATCACTAATGAGTCAAATTTTAAAATATTTTTAAATTTTAACCATAAGAAAAGATTAAGTTTTATTTATATAAAGTTAAGATAGTATTAATTAATGTCAAATTTATAATTTATTAATTAAAAAATGATGCAAAGTTTGACACGGTTTTCACAATTTTAATGGTCAGCTGCTGTCATCTATTTGAGTGAACGCTATGTGTAAAATTCTATTAGCAATTATATCAATTTAATACTCCCCTGATTCATAATAAATGTCGTTTTAGAAACATTTTAATTATTCAAAATGAGTGTCATTCTTGAGTTTGTGTGCATGCTTATAATTTTACTTCCAAAATTAATCTTTAATTTCTCTCACATCTTAATTACACAGATTACACAGATTATATTTTCAAGGCACTTTAACATGTAATTAATAAGGGTATATCAGACATTTCATTAACTTTTTTAATAAGTGTGCATTCCTCTAAAACGATACTTATTATGAATTGGAGGGAGTACTTGTTTCAAAAGCAAAGTACTACCTCTGATTCATAATAAAAGTCGTTTTAGAAAAATACACGCTTATTAAGAAAGCTAATGAAATTATAAATATACCCTTATTAATACTCTCATAAAGTTACCTCGTAACTCCCGTATGTGAGAGAAATTGCCTTAAAATTGTGATATGTATAATTAAGACGAGAGATAAATGAAAGGTTAATTTTGGAAGAAAAATTATAAACATGCATACAGAGTCAAGAATGACACTTATTTTGAATAATTAAAATGTATCTAAAACGACTCTTATTATGAATCGGAGGGAGTATTAGAGAATCATTAATAGTGACTCTCGTGATTATCATTAGTATCTTAATATTACTAATTTAAGTACCATTGACCAATAATCATAAAAATTACTAAAATAATGGCTAAGTTTAAGAGTACGTAATAAGTACTTGACGTTAACCAGAAGCTTTAAGTGGCTAATTCCACTAGTAACAGTGTCTTTAGGTATATGGAATTTGTCGAAGCTAATGATAGCTTTGTTGAGGAGCAATTGTCCGAAGGATGAAGTGAGGCTTTAATTTAATTACGTGCTAATGTTTGTTACTTCAAGTCGGGCTTAGCCTCTCACTGAAGGCAGACTCGGAGATGGAAGTAGAGGACTTCCGGCCCCCAAAATGTTCTCAATAAACAGATCGCGAGAACTCTGTTGCTGGTGAGTTTAATGGACCTGCTACTGTTTTTCGTATCTAGACAGAAGAGATTCCAGAAGAAATGGATCGAAAAATTCATAAATGGGGAACGAAAAACTCCAACCGATGTTATAAACCCAACCTATACTCAAGTCTCTGGCCAACCTATACTCAACTCTACGTAGCAGACTATTAAGGTAAATTATATATTTTTTAATATTGTTATCATATTTGTAAATGGTAGGTTCATTTATGTGTTAACACCATAGACACCACATATAAGTGAAAAGTTGACAACCGTGTTGGTCAGTGTTTAATGAATTGGAATATCGCACCAAGTTGTTTATCATAACAGTCAACAATTGTAGCACGAATAATGCAATGATTGAAAATGTGAAGAATAAGTTACGTGTTGAAAATTTATTGGTTGGTGGGAGGTTGTTCCATATGTGTTGTTTTGTGGATATTATAAATTTAATTGCAAGAGGATGAGTTAGAGATGATAAAGGAAGCAATAAAGTAGATATGAGATAGTGTAGTACATTGGATTGCAACACCCAAAAGAGTTGAAAATTTTGAAGAAACTGCACAACTACGCATTTTATGGATAAATAAGTTTGTTTTTGATTGTCCTCCTAGATGGAACTCAATCTTCAAGATGTTGGAGTTAGCAATCCTATATGTTGAGGTTTTTACTAAGCTGTGTCAAAGAAATTCTTAGTATACTTGCCTACCTACAAAAGAGCAATGGGAGATGGTTAAAGAATTTTGTGTACAGTTGAAGATATTTTATATTACTACTGAAATGTTCTCAGGAACAAAATATCCAACTTTGCACAATTGACTTAGCAATATGTATGAGATCAAGAAAGCTTTATCTGATTGAACATTTGATTCCTATAAGGTTATTCAGGTTATGGTAGAGCAAATGAAGGAGAAGCTTAATTCTTATTGTATATGATTGGACATATTGTGGCAGTTTCTTGTGTTGGACTTAAGAAACAAAATGGAGGGGGTTAATTTTTATTATGACATATTGTATAGTGATCGGGCTTAAGAGCATGTTGATGTTATTAAACAATTCTGGTATGATTTGTTTAATGATTATCAACAAAGATTGGACAAAATTAAGGGTCACAATGGATCAGGCTATTCAGCTCTAACTTTAGGTTTAGTTTCAGGTTCGAGTTCGAGTTCGAGTTCAGGTTCAGCTTTTACTTCTACTTCTACTTCTTTTAATAATGTTTTGAAATCTTTATTTGCAAAATTCATGAAAAAAGGGATAGGACTTCTTATAGTATGATGAAGTTAGATAAATATTTGACAACGAATTGTACGCCCGAAATTGAAGGTATAGGATTCGATGCATTGATATGGACGAAGAACCATGGAAATGATTTTTTTTATCACGCAAGTAAATGCATGAGACCTGTTAGCTTTTCCAACATCTACTGCTACTTTGGAGTCTGCTTTTAGTACTAACTGTTCAATTATTAGTCCTTATAGTACTCGACTTCATCATAGTACTATGGAAGCCCTTATATGTGCTTGAAATTGGTTAGATGATAGAGATATTGAGGGTAAACTCTATTATGTATGATGTATCAATTTTGTCTATTTTTATGATATTATCTTATCTTATATGTGATTTTAGTTTTATATTAATATAGGTACTGATCTAAAGGAAACCACTTAGACCAGCCATTCAACCGAAAAATATTTCAAAAAAAAATTAATGATGAAGGTATATTTAATTGTTTATTATCGTGTGTTTAAAATTCATTTAATTCAATAATTACATAATAATATTTCGATATGTAGATCAAGTAATGCGAACTATTGACTATCCTGATTATAATGATTAACTATCCTCTTTCCTGTACTTTGGGTTTGTTATCTTAAATCTTTGTGATTACTTTTTTTTTTGTAATTGAAGATATAATTATTTACTTGTGTGTTTTTTCACATGTCCTAAACTATTGTCTCTACCTGTTTACTCTACTCAACTTTAACATTTGCTCTCCAATCTTTATTCTCCAACTTTAATTGATAATTTCATTTTGAATTTTTGTAAATTATATCATTAAAAAAATTGGATAATATTAGCACGATGATACTCTTTTGTTTTTATAATAAAATGATTTTCATAGTACTGTTATTTTATTTGTTAATTAAATGAATGGTGCATTTCTTACATATAATCTTTTTCTTTCACTTTCTTTAAAAAACAAATTTAGTTTCAACTTGTTTATTTAATATATACATTTATTAAAAACTCATTTTTCATTAAATAATGTGTTAATTAAATGAATGTTGTATTTATCATATATAATCTTTTTAGTTCACTTTCTTTTAAAAAAATTTAGTTTCAACTTATACATTTCAAAATTTTATGTACATTTTATTTATACATTCACAAAAAAAAACTCTTTTTTCATTAAGCAATTGTGTTAATTAAATGAACGTTGTATTTCTCATATATAATGTTTTTGTTCACTTTCTTTAAAAAATAAATTTATTTTCAACATATTCATTTCAAAATACATATAGGCTTGACCAATGGCGGAGCCACACTTGCCCCCACTAGCTCCAAAAGATTTTACTTGTAAAAATTATTATTTAAAATTTTGATGGTATAAAAGAAATAAAATTTTGCTATAATTAAAATTTTTCCCCCACAAAAAATAAAATTTTGCCCCCATTAAAATTTTGCCCCCACTTACAAAATTTTATGGATCCGCTCCTGGGCTTGACAACCAAACCCAGGCTGACCAGGCTTGGTCTGGCACGATGCTCAACAAGCAATGACAAAACGATGTCATATATAATGTTTTTGTTCACTTTCTTTAAAAAATAAATTTATTTTCAACATATTCATTTCAAAATATATATAGGCTTGACAACCAAGCCCGGGCTGACCATGCTTGGTTTGGCACGATGCTCAACAAGCAATGACAAAACGACGTCGTTTTGATTTAAAAAAAAAACTCACCTAGCCCATCTGGGCCTGGGATAGTAAGGTCCCATATGGGCTCGACTTGACTCATTGTCATCCTTAAATATATAGATTTTTTAAAATTAAGAACAAAATATTTTAAAAAATAAAAAATAGGCAAGGCCTAAGCCCAATCAAGTTTCGGGGTAGGGCTTGAGCCCTAAGACCTGATCGAGTCTCAAGTTACCCAAAGCAAGTTTGGGTTGGGCTTCAAGCTCAATTTCTCTAGGCTCGATCATGTCTTAGACTGGGCTCAGGCCAGGAATAAACTGTTCGAACTAAGTTCGAGCTCAATCAGCCCATTACCAACCTTATATGCACCCGGTTTGCATGCTTTTAATGAAATCCACACATACATCCCATTCAGCAAAATACAATTGAGATAAGATTTTTTACTTTTCACTAATCTCAAAATTATTTCTTTACATATGTGACCAAACATTTGATTCTATAAGAAAATATAATACTCACTATGTGTACTATGTTTACTACCTATATTATGTTTGACATGAAATGGAAATTCAACAAAATATGCATCAAGGTTGAAATGATATAAGTAATTATCTAAAATATTAGAACCATAATAGTACTTATGTTTATACAGAAAAAAAAATAATGTTTCCAATCTTAAAGCTAAATCCTAGTTCATCCAACTTTCTAATAGAAACTAGATTCCTATAACATCCGACAATATAAAGAAACATTTTTATATTTAGATTATAGTAGGTGTCGAGATTAGTCTGTACGTCATAATTCCCTTTATTTGTGTCTTTATTATGTCCCCCACTTATAGGAACTTTTTTGTTCCATTTATGAGTTGGATTGAAAGGAATCCTTAGTAACATCAATGATGTTTACGAGTTGGATTGAAAGGAATTCCTGGGTAACATGTGACACGTAAATAGTTACATCAAATTCTAACCATCAAGTATTATTAGGCACTTCAATAAAATTTAATTCAAAACATACCAAAATAGCACGTGACCAGCTTTCTTGTCGAACTAAGGAGAAAGCACGTTGATGATAAACTGAACTAGAGAGGACTCACTCACATCCATACCCATTAATTCAACTTTCCTACTAAATTTGCGAAGCCTATCACATGATTATGAATAGGCTGTGACCAATCAAACTTTTTGGTCATCAGGTTATTGATCAAGTTCTCCACAATGGACATGTCAGTTATATTTGATTGGGAGTACTCCTTAATCTTCATTGTAAATTTCCTTGTATTGTCCATTTTAGGTATTGATGACTTAACATTATCAACAATTGTCAACCACATAAAGTTCAAGTTTAGCTTGTTTGATCGTTCCTAAGCCTCATGAAAAGACTTGCCAATTTCTATACTAGTCTTAACAATGGCTGCGAGTTTTTCATCCAAAACTATGGCTATGTCCAAATCTATAACACCCAACTAAAGCTGGATTTGCTCAAACTATTCTACATAGTTTAGTCCGTTGAACTTGAGCAATGCATTGCCTAAAGCAAACTCATTAGTAAAAGTTAGGAACATAATACAAGCTCATACATTAATGCTTTTAATAACGTTAATAGATCCAAACAAACAATAAACTTTGATTATGTATTAAAGTTCACTTTTGGGTGATATACATAGTTTTGTCCAATAATAATAGTAACATAACATATTTTAATAAATGATTAATCATACTCAAGTCAACATGTTAACAAATCTTTGGATGTGTAATCACATTAATTAAGTATGTCCATAAGTTATTATAAGCGGTGGCCCACGTTTAGGTGATCGTTACAATTAATGATTTCAATTATTTAGTTCAATCCTTTATCACATTTAATAACATCACATAAATATGAACAATTAATTGCACAATTAAATGCCTAAATATCTTTTCAATAAGTATTTAATTGAGCAAGTCTTGAATACAAGACCATGAACCAATTCTTTTGAAAAAACAATTCTTGTAGTAAACTGTAGAAAGTGAGACTATCCCTTAAATATGTACTAACCAATTGATATATATGTTAGGCTGTTATGCTCACATATCTTTCTTTTATTAAATAAAATCTAATTTGACGCTTCAAAATGTTATGAATACCGTACCAGATTCGGTACCAGATTGAGCTCTGCAGTACCGGATTGAGTTCTGGAACAGAACTGTATCAGTACCAGTCGGTACCGGGTACCGTTTCGGAAAATTTTTTTAATTTATGAAATAGTCCCTAAAATTTTTAAAAATTACAAAATTGTCCATATTGGTATATTATACAGTTGTACTGTATACTTTACTAATTTACTATTTACATCAACCATGCTTTTAAAAATCTTAATAATAAATAATAATGACAATTTTTTATATATCATTTTTTATATTAAAATATGTAATATGAAATAATTTTATTTTTAATAATTAATAATTAATCATATTTATTAGTTCTTAAATAATATATTTATTAGTTCAATATTATAGTA
>JAOQMR010000001.1:20525769-20549608 GCA_027563865.1 Erythroxylum pelleterianum
GGATCGGGCTTGGGTTTGACGTCCTTAATGAATGGACCGATCGGCCCGCGGGTCGTTGTGACTGGGTCTAGGCCCAATACGACTGACCCGACCAGATTTAATTGTAGTTTAACATTTTTTCCTTTTAGTTTTAAAAATAAACTTTTTTTGTTCTTTTAGAGCTCAATTTCTTTATTCTAACTTCTAACTTTCTTAAAATAATATTATTATGATTTCTTATCATTACGACTAAGAAAGCATTTGTTTAATTTAACTTAATCTACTTAGATTAGATATCTCTTACGCCTTCAATAAACCCCTTACAACTTGATCATCCAGTTCGTCTTAATAGCCCATAAGTTCTCCACCCAAAGTTTTGCTAAACAACATTAACATGGGTTTATAATGATTGGGTCCCTGAAGAACTGAGAATTTGTATAACTGAGCCAATAAATAATATTTTTTTAATAGAAGTATTTTCTAATGTGACTGTTTAAACTAACTTTCACTTGCATATCAACCCAATCTGAATGGATATTGGTGTGCCATTCCGCAGCATGGGCCAAAAAGCTAAAAATGTGACGAAGAAAGGAAAACAGAGACCAAAAACTCTTTGGACTTCCAGATTCTGGCAGAAATGACCAATCTCAAACCCCAGTTAAATATTTTCTCAACTTGGGCCAACTTGGAATATCTTCTCTAGATAGACTAAATCAAACTTCTATACAAAAATGCTAGATCAGTGCGATCCATCTTACATTTCCGATTCCCTAATTAGTGGTTTAGAAATGATTATAAAATATGTAATATGTGGAATTTAGTGGATTCTGGTAATCAGTGGAGGAGTATCCGTCGATTCTTTGTCTCTACTGGTGAGTCGAAACCATTAGAAAGGATCCTCTTTCTATTACACCCATTCATGGTGTTGCTGAAAGAGTCTTGGTGGAGGAGTGGCGGCAGAGGAGGTGGTGTTTTTGGTGAAAGGATGGTCACTGGAGGGATTTGAAACGATTCCAGTGGTGGTGGAGGGTGTCTCCATTCTGGAAGTGGTCCAGCCAAGAGCAGAGTTTGCAAGAGTGGGCCGGCTTTCATCACAGCCTGCAAAAGCTTTCCCTTTTCAGGCAATGGCTTTTCAGGGACTAAGTCTGCTGTTTCTTGAGGTATTGTTGTAGTTGGGAATAGTTGACGTTGTGGAATTGGATCAATTACAGGGGATGAAACGATGCTCTCTTCACAATCTGATGACGATAGGCCACTGTTGGAGTCAACCCCCTTTCTGGGTTCGTCTTCAACTTCTGAAATGCCAGAGAGAGGAGCATTCTGGCGCTGCTGCTGGAGCAAAAGCTTTTCCAGGACAAGTATTTGGTATTTCTCTTGTGCCTCATCTCTTTCTTTCATGATCTTGCTAAGTAGATCTTTGAGATGTAGCAACTGGTCATCTCTCTTTCGAAGCTCTTCTTGAAATGCTAGCCTTGTCTGCTCAAGCTCCACACTTGTATACAGAAGGGAGTGTCTCAGTTCTTCCATAGTCTGTAGTCGAAATGAGCATTGCTAAGCACGGTTTAGCTACTAAACACCAAAAAGAGAGAAATCCTTTTTTCCTAATAAGAAACTCGAAACACAGTTATATGGCATAGTAAATGAAACTGAAGAAGATGTCTAACCTTTCCTTGGCAGTAGTAGTTCCAAACACAGTTTCTCTGGTTCTCCATGCTAACTCTTGGGACCGATAGGGACAGAGAGTTAGAGTGAGAGAAATGTGAGGGAGGTACTTTGAGTGGGTTCGGTGGATCTTATAACCACTTGCCTCTACTGTTCCTTTTGTGTCTTCACTATTTCTTTTCTCAGTAGGTGTTAGACAAAAGCAGAAGAGGCCAAAAGCTTATCAATGCCAATTCTACGTATGTCCTAAGATCTATCTTTCTCTCTCTCCGAGGGTCAGCATTTGATACTGAGTCTATTGTTCCATGTACAAACTCGAATAAAGAATCAGACATTAGCGGCGAAAGCGGGAAGAGACCGCACTTGTCTGTACACAATGTCGTGTACTTTTCTTGCCACTATTCATCTAGGGAAGATAGTGTAGAGATGTTACCTTAAAACATGCAGGAAAGTTGCGTACTCTCTGGTCAATTTGTAACAATTTCTTTTGAAGGTAACTATGAAACATCACAGGATGCTCCTTGCAATAGGAGAGTTCATTCGTATGATAATTAAGATGTAATAGACCAGGTAAAAGTTTAAGAAAAAAAACTCAAGTTTCAAAGAAACTCCTTTTATAACTTCAATTCCAGAGTTCCCTTGATTTTACAATAAGAATAATAATTTTTGCTTGCTTTACATGCTTAGGAAGTAGTAATTGAAATTAACACATCTTTTTGGAAATTATAAAGCAAGCTCCAAGAACTCGTACCTAATAACTTGGAAGGTGGCTAATTTCTTCTCTTAAACAGAAGCAAGGACTACTTTTAACTTGGAAATTGGTGGATTCTTTTGTTCGTATATAAAGGGTTTCAAAGGTGATGTAGTTTTGTATAATGTAGTTGCTTTAGTTTTACTTAACCCCTTGTCTTTTCTAGCTAGTTTCGTATCTTTAATTCTAATTTCTGTAGAATAATTCCGCTGTTCTCACTATGACTTGGTCTACCAAAGAATTTTCTCGCAGTCCAAACAAGAGCAACAAACTGATTGTCGAATGTCCTACTTGCATTAAATTTATTTGCCATTGGGATTTGATTCACAAAGTTAGAACTTTGTAGGTATGGTGACTGCTTCTTATTTTTTCTCCTTTTATGGTCGGGCTCTTCTCAAGGGGTTTGTTCGTTTAAGCTACCCGTCAAAGGAATGTCTATCTCTTTCTCTATATTTCAGTCTTAAATTAGATTTTATAAGATGGAATAATGTTGGAGTAGTGCTAGAGATATGAAGTATTTTAACATGCCACTATAAGGCTACAAGGGTTAATTGTCAGGAATCCTACATAGAACAACTATAAGGGCATTCAAGAGTTTATAATAGTGTGCAAACCTCCCCCTCTTGAGCTAGCTTTTGGGGGTGAGTTAGGCACTTCTAACATGGTATCAGAGTCAGTTTGTCTCGATGGTTATGAGGGCATTCAAGAGTTTATAATAGTGTGCAAACCTCCCCCTCTTGAGCTAGTTTTTAGGGGTGAGTTAGGCGCTTCTAACATTAATACCGTAGCCATGTATCCATTTCGTAAGGAGGTGAGGTTGATTTTGCCCTTTTAAGATGAACTTTTGTAGTTTCTGTATCCTATCGTGCGGAGAAGTGTTTGGAGAAGCTCACGTCAAAGAATTTTTCAAAGAATTGGGAAGTCTTTTGTCCATATTTAGGAAACAGGACAAGTAGTACCTCTTTTTTTGACAAAAAGTACACACACTCATAAATAACCGAGAAATTAACAACACATTAAGCACATCTCGCGGGTCTCATTTTTTGACTTGTCTACTATCTCTGCATGTGCCCTTCATGCTCACCTTAGAAATATTCAATTCGATGCATACCCCTTTTTTGTGAGGCATAGATGTTTTTACACATTTCGTTTTCATTCACTTTCATGTTCATAATATGTTATGGGCGGTAGATGGCATACAACAATGTCACTGGTCAGAAAAGAGAGTTGGTAACCAAATCTTCCTTCCAACCAATGCTATGCTCAAAGAAAGGCGATGGACCCATTTTCAACGTTAAAGTCCGCCTTTTTGGAAAGATGGAAGCATCTCTTTTGACTAACTCACGACTCACCAATTATTTTTAGGATATAAAGAAGCAGAATTTCTTCATAAATTTTAAAAATAATTCCTCAAAAGAAGCATAATTTCTTCATAAGTTTACTTGTTTTTATACATTTTAAAAATAATTTTAAATTATTTAAAAATATATTTTAATATAAAAATATTTACAAAAACTCTGTCAAATCAGTTTAATTTATACTATTATGTAATTAACTCTTACATACTTAATATTATTTATATAACTATTTTTATTAGATTTTAATAACAATTTTTTAAAAAAATAATTTGATATAAGCTTAATCATAAAGTTTTTAAAATATTTTTAATATTATAAACAGTAAATAATAGAGTTTTTTAAAAATAAATAAATGTACACTATCTTTTACCTTTATTTTTAGTTTATAAACATATCTTAATGAAAATGGCCCGTATTATTAAGTTTATTCGAAGCATAGATTAACGAAAAGGAAAAACAAAAATGGTCATAGGGTAAATATGGATAAAATGGGTTTACGTCCCATCAGAGTTTCGGCTCTTCCTTGGCATTTGATGGTCATACATCATAACATTTATGCTTGCTGAATGGTATGTCTTTAAGTTTGAATATATCAAAATTCAATTGAAGTTAAAGTTATCCTTATCTTTTTCTGCTAAAACTTGAAGCACTGTCCGGATATGTTAGTGAATATATAAAACTAATTAAGTTGGCCTCACACAACAGCTTAAGCTATTGTGATGAAACGGTTACTTAATATGGTATCAGAGCCTTTATAACTAAGTGGTCGTGAGTTCAAATCCTACTATCCACCTATTATTCAGCACAAGATAGAGTGAGTTTGTGCAAGTTTCAAGCTCAAAGGGCTTTCACTTGAATGAGTGTGTTAGTAAATATATAAAACTAATTAAGTTGATCTCACACAACAACTTAAGCCATTATGGTGAAATAGTCACTTAAGAGGGCAAGATATGGCAGATGGTTGTCCAGTCCACCCATAACTATTGAATAATCGTGAGATTCATTTATCACTGAAGTCGAAGGGGAAAAGGACACATAGCTTGATTAAAGAGTAAGAGATCATGATAACCCTAACATGCAATGATACTATTTATCGCAATCATTATTTTTTTTAACCTTGTAATTTAATTTTTAGATATATAACAAATGAATAGATCTGATGATGTATAAGATGAGTTACAAAGTCATGTTTTAACTAAATCCGTGATGAACGCAATTGTAAGTTATACTTTCAAGTGACATGGATAAGGTTTTCAATTCTCAGTAGAAGATGAGCGGATTTGCACTCTATTGGGAGATTACTCACTTGGAGCAATAATTAGCACGACAACTGGCTTATACGGAAAAAGTTGGATAGATCTATGGTTAATTCCTCTTGGCTCAACCATTTTCTAAATTCTTTTGTTCACTTGGGAGATAATCAAATGTTTGATCATTCTTATATGTTAGTTGAGATAGAATTGGTGGTACTCTTTTGAAATATAAAAGTGGGAGTTCATCCCATAATGAAAAAAGAGAGGAAAGAAGACTAACATATAAGTTTAGTGGGCTACTTCACCTATCACCAATTGATTTTATGATGGAACCTCACTTGGGCTTGTATGTGGTCTAGCTTTCCTTCTCGTGTGGGCCTGTAGGCCCATTGTAAATTCTAACATGGTATCAAAGCGGGTTGCTCTTATTTTAGTCGTTAACATCTCGAAATGATAGATTATGTCACATGTTAGACCTACACGTGAGGGGGGTGTTGAAATATAAGAGTGAGAGTTTGTCCCACATTGGAAAAAGAGAAACGAAGACCAACATATAAGTCTAGTGAGTTACTCCACTTATCACTAATTAATTTTAGGATGGAACCTCACTTGAGCTTATATGCGGTCTAGCTTTCCTTTTCGTGTAGACTTGTAGGCCCATTGTAAATTCTAATATAAATTTTTCATTCGCCTTTGTCAACCGGAAGGGTTCTTAGATGTGGTTTATAGATGCTGGAATCAAGAGGTGTCAAATTATAAATCCTATCAGCTTATGGTTAAATTGAAGATAGTGAAGAGATCTCTCAAGAGCTTCATGCATGACAGAAATCAGTCGTTAAACACTCTTAAGGAGAAAGTAGCTCAAGCTCAAAAAGCTTGTTATGACTTTCCACATAATGATGACCTGAGAAGGACAAAGATTAAGCTCATACAAGAATATCTTGAAGCTCTTGGCCTACACAATTCCATTCTTAAACAAAAGGCTATAATCAACTGGCTGAGAGAAGAAGACTCTTAACACCAGATTGTTTCAGTCTACATTACTGGCAAGAAGAAATGTCAATAAAATTTCCTCTTTGCAAGATTCCAATGGCCTAGAACACTCGAATCAGGTTGAACTTCAAGAGATAGCTGGAAGCTATTACTCAAATCTCATGCGCCATGATTTCACTTCCTCCCCAAGCTACAATATACAAGAGAGAAAAGGGGAAGAGGGAAATGCCAAAAGACCTATAAGAACATAACGACCTCTTTATGTGAGATTCTTTATTCATATCTTGATACACTAAAGTTTTCTATTATGGATTATGACCTCTGGTTTGGGCCGGGACCCTCACCGGCCAGGTATTGTCCCCGAGGGAGAAGCTCGAGAGTTTCCAGCACAGCGGACCCAGGATAGCTCAAGTGGTGAGAGGCGTCCACCAAGAGTGGACCAAAACCCCTAGGTTCTGGGTTCGAGTTGCACTCGAGTCGCCAGGGAAAAAGAACCCTGGGTCCGCTGTGCTGGAAACTCTCGAGCTTCTCCCTCGGGGACAATACCTGGCCGGTGAGAGTCCCGGCCCAAACCAGGTTGTATTGCATTTGTGCACGTTCCACTCTAAAAAGGAGAAAAATTAGATGTTAATATCACCATATATATTTTATGGGTTATAATAACAAATTTAAAGGATATCATTTTTATAATCCTCTCACCAAAAAATTGGTAATAAGTCATGATGTTTTTTTTTTTGTGAGAAAAATAGTTAGGATTGGAAGAATATGCTTATTTAAAGATAGTAAATCCCTTGATGCCCCACAAGAGAAGAAGACTGAAATGAGAGTTCCAATCTTTTTACACTAAGCTGTTTTCAATCATCTACATCAATAAGAAGCTAAACTAATGTCTCAAACTTGTTCTCACCAAGCTTTTCCTCATCAAATTCGCCACCAAGAAGATAGAGATCCTTGTAAGAAATTTATGAAAGCACTAAACAATGTCAGCTTGCTCAAATTGAATAACCAATACGTTTGAAGAAGCAGTAAAGTCCAAGGAATGACATGTAGCAATGGATAAGGAAATGAGAGCCTTAGAAAGAAACATGATGTGGGAGTTACTTGATCTTCCAAATGGGAAGGAAGTTGTTGGGCAAAAGTGGGTCTACAAAATGAAGTTCCATGCTGATAGTACTATTGAAAAATACAAACTAAGGCTGGCTGCCCTTAGGTACATGCAGCGAGAAGGCATAGACTTTGAAGAAACTCTCTCTGGTAGTAAGGTACGATACAATAAACATTGTTCTAACAATTGCTGCTAATTTTAATTGGAAGGTTTAGTACTTTAATGTGAGGTCATTCCTACATGAAAACTTAGAAGAAGAAATGTATGTTCAATAACCAAAAGGGTAGGAGATTATAGGTCATGAAATTGTATAGCTTGAAACAAGCGCCTCAGGGCTAATATGGAAGAATAGATAAACATTCATTAATTACTTTTAGAAAAGTCCAAGTGCTTGAAAGTCTTATTGTTTGTCTCTATATTGATAATTTGATCTATACCAACAATAGTGACGTGTTATTAGATGAGTTTGAAATGACTAATTTAGGCTTGATGAATTTCTTTTTAGGATTAGAAGTCCAACAATGTGATGCAAGAATTTTTATTTTCTAAGGAAATAATGTTCATTATCTTCTCAAAAGATTCAATTTGAAGGATAACAATTTTGTGAACACTCTTACGTGTACCTATAAAAAGCTTTGCTTAGATGATGGGAGTGAAAAAATTGAATCTCAATTATACAGGAGTTTGATAGGATGTTTGTTGTATATCACAAACAGCAAACCAAATATTATGCTAGCAACAAGTCTTTAGTCCAGGTCCTATCAAGAATCACTTGCGTGTTGCAAAACGAATATTGAGATATTTGAAAAGAACAAAATTTTGGAAAATATGGTATAAATGCACAAACAATTTCAGGCTGTATGGTTTCTTTAACAGTGATTTAAGGGGTTGCTTTGAAGATTGAAAGAGTACTACAAGTTACACGTTCACTGTGGGTGCTGGTGCTATTTCATGGAGTTTAAAGAAACAACCATCTGCTGTTGTATCATCTTTAGAGGCTCAATATATGCCTATTATGACGACAACTTATCAAGTTGTTTGGTTATGAAGGATCTTGGTTGATATGAAGTGAGCTTAAGGAGAGGCAACCGCTATTCACTGTCATAATCAGTCAATTTATTATAGCAAAACTAGACGTATAGAGACTTGCCATCGCTTCATAAGGAAAATTAAGATCAAGAACTGTAATACTCATGATCAAGTAGTTGCAGAATTATTTACCAAGCTAGTAACATTGAAGAAATTCATGTATTTAAGAAACTTGTTAGTTGTTGGTGATTTCTACATTAAGGGAGAGTGTTAGAGACTAATGTAGAAATTATAATCTAGTTTTACTTATTATAATTGGCTTGTTCTCTTACAAAATTTTTGGGCAATCAATTACTTTACCTTCTTTTTTCATATTTGATTTGCTTAGAAAGCTCAGAATTCATGGCCTGACCACGTTAATTTTACATGTTTCTTGTCCTGGGAACCGAGGTAGAGTAAAAATAGATTTAGCATTAACGAGTGACAATATTATGATTTCTTACTCCAGACATTTGCAAGTTTACTGGTTGGATGTGCAACAGATCGTAAGACTGACGAAGAAGACCGAGGTTCAGTCCCCCAGTATATCCATCAAATGACAGGGAAAAAGTAACTTTCTTCTTTGTCAGAATCATTAAATCAGAAAGAATATTGATTGATGCAAGTAAATGTTGGTGACTAGGAAATGGTTCTTCAGCAACCAATTCAATAACAGAGATTTGAAGGATATTTGCTGTTTATCTGTTAGCATAGATATAAGCAATTACCTGAAGGAATTCTTGCTTTGATGATTAGAGATGGTGATATGAATGACTCATAAGCTATTTAGCCCAAACTAGATCTTGTAATTTCATATGCCAAGAAGCATGCTGCATTGGCGGGAACGCTACGACCCATGGCAGGGCCGAATCCCTTGTATAAACCCTTAGCACGCTCTGAGGACAGGATCTTCCTAAAAGCATCAATGGAGCCGGAGAACTTGGGATTTTTGAAATCATCAACCTGAATCACACTCTTGATAACATCGGTGGGATAGACTAATAGCCAGAAGGAGCCTCCAGCCAAGCCCCCAGCCAACATCAAAGAGCCCCTTCCGAGCTGAGAAGTGTCCTGGCCTCCTGCAAGCGACTGTTTTAGCAATTCATAGACACCAAACATAATGGCATTTCCAGGAACTTCGCGTGCCAATGTGGGAATCAAACCCTTGAAGAGACCCCTTGCACCACCTTCAGATTTCAGAACATGCCTGGCCACATCCATAGGTCCCCCATACTTCACTGCCACAGAAGCAGATTCTGAACCTGCTAATGCACTTTGTGCTTGCAACCTGTTCTCACAGTGACATGCCAGAAGTCATTTCATAGATTAAATAGGTTCCTATAGTTTCTTTGCCTTGAAGAGATAAAATATATCGCACCTTAAGCAATCAATGTAGATTAAGAGTTACAGAATTCTCAGTATTGCACAGACTTGGTAAACAACAGACAAATTAAAGAAATAGAAATTTCAACAAGTTCTTCAATTGGTTTTTATTCTCTTGAGAAATTTTGGCCAGAAAAGGTAAATAAAAATGAAAAACAGAAAGCTTTCTGTAAGGACAGAAAAAAAATGCATTACACATGTTTAAGTGGTGAACGATTAATTCATAAATTCAAGACTAAATAATAAACAGCATTGGGATTAGCTGTCAATATCAATTTAAGGCTCCGCAATCCACAATTTCCAGGTAACAAATAAAATGTACATACCATTTCAAAATAGGTTAAAGAAGAAACTGTCAAATATAGGCTTCCAGATTCATGAACAAGAAACCAATCAATTTCTAAAAGAAGTTGCTAAGGGGCACCTCTACAGTTGTGATCATTATACTAACCTGCACTTAATCAATTCAGTTGGGCAAGCTAAAATTGAAACAGCAACTCCAGCCCCTGCTCCACATATGACCTGCTGATTAACAGTAAGTGGGGCACCAGGCTCCGACCTTAATAGTGCCTCCATTTGACCCCTAACTGAGAAAAGGACTGCATTGAAAGCTGCCACAGTGGCAAGTGGGGCCCCCATACCCTTATATAAACCCCTAGGACCTTCAGCCGCTAAAGTCTGCCTTACAGCATCCACTGCACCACTATACTTGGGAGGCTGGCCAGGCAGTGGAGCAGGCTGGCTTTGGAGCTTGACCTTGATAGTATCAAAAGGGTGCCCAACTATCAATTGTGCTGCTCCTCCAACCGTACCGGCAGTTAAGTCCTTTGCCACGTCTCCCATCTGCAGAATAAGTTGGAAAAATGAATCCAATTGTTGGAGAATTGCACTGAAAGGTGTTAAAACAGGTTTATATTCTAAGAGATTTAAGGCAAATGATACAAGAGAATCGACTCATTCCCTTTTTTTGGTTGTAAAAAGTTGAGCTATGAAGCAAATGACATGGAAAGAAATACCATCGATAAAAAATTTGATTTGATACAATGTACTAAATTAGACAGGAAGTTAACCGTGTTAGTTTTTCTTCGGCAGCACAAAGGTACGTGGCAGATGAGACATAAGAATGGAAGCTGGGATTATCTCACAATTGCTAGATAAGCAATAATGGATAAAGAGGAATACAAAAATGGAGCAGTAATCAGTTAAAAGTTTTCAGTCAATAGAAGACAAAAGCAAGACTTGCAAAAAACAAACACAAAAGGCAACATTTATATGTAAAGAATTCCATCAGAAGCATCCACTAACTACAATTTGTAAAGTTTTTAGGGATCAGTTGGGGAATAAAGAACAAAATTGGTCCAATAATTCTTTCAACTCATAGACCCTCCAATCAAGTGATTTCCTTTCTCTAAAAGAAATTCCTTTTATGCCTCAAAGTACTCTTATGCAAAGGTTAACCTTCTACAGAAACTCAAAAGAAAGGTGCGAAACTAACTTAAATATTTTGGATTTTAAATCTTTAAAATTACTCATCTTATATTTGTGATTGAATTCTTTAAAGTGTAGCTGCAATACTCTGTTGGTTTTATGCAACAACTGATCTCTTCCTCTCCTGCTCTAACCTAACTTATGCATGCACTCAACATCTTTAGTTGGAAGACACTTTTTCCAGAATTGATAGACTTGAGAACATGGGAATTAAATTTGTGGAAGATAAAATTAAAAAACATAGTAATCAAGTCTCAACCATAACTGAAAAAAGAAGTGAATACAGCAACTAAGGATCATAAAGAACAATCATTTTGGTAAACAGAACTATGTCCACAATCATTGCCAGATCCAAATCCCAAATCTCACATTGCAGAAGTTTTTATACCAAATGAGCTGGAAAGCTTTAATGCTATGGAAGGGAAAGCCGAAGACATGATATAGCCAATGGATGCACAACTTACAAAGTTATAGAAAATGGACAACAAAATAGATAAGTTTAGAGTTCAGTAACCCTGTACACATATCAAATTACTTCGCATAAAAAGAAAGTAGGGTGACCCAGGGCGACCAGGGAAGTTGGAGGAATGGCTTGTTTCATGGTGTAGACAGAACGGGAATGTAAGAATTCCAGAGCACTTAATTGCCATTGGCATGAACTAGATTAACTGTTGCAAGTCTATACCTTTTTACTCCTCTCCAGATTCCAACGAGCAACACTTCTTCTCCTACTTTTTTCATAAAGTTAGGAACTGCAGTCGATCTTTAACACTTTAATTATGAAGAAACAAATCTAGTTCTAAATGTTTTGTACTCAGATTCTTTACCCAAAAAAGGAAAAAGAAAGGAGACCCTTTCTCTTAAGGCAGCCAGATATCCTGAATACTAGTAATTATACGCATATGCAATAGAAGGCATTAGAGAGATGACAATGGCATAACTTTTCTAGTAATACATAATGTTAGTCAAACATTAAAGTCGTAAAGTTGAACTATGAAGCATCCATATACTAAATATATGGAGACTATGACATTTCAGGCGTGGTGAAACAATCCACCAAAAACTTTGATGGTAAAAGTTTTAGAACATTGATTCAACAACTCAAATTGACACGATGTCCACAATATCGTGGAGAAAACTGTAATCATATTGAAAGTTACCAGACTTTAGATTCATTGCTGAAAATGCCGTAAGAAACCAATGAAGTTTTGTATCTAACATCTGAGCAATACACAGAAACTTACCAGAGCCTGATTCTACAAGCACGAAACACAACAAACGAGATGAAACAACGAACGGAAAGTCAGTGACTTTAGGTTTACCCAGATGATATAATCTGAAGAAATAGAAAACTGTTAGATCTAAATTGGATTTGACATACACAAACCAAGGTGTAAGATATGGTAAACTTACCACATAGAAGGCGAGTACGACCTAGCAAGGGAAAGCATGGTACTACTGCACACCCCGTTTGGCCAGGAAGATGGGAAAAAAGAGGTAGACGAGAAATGGAAGGACTTTGGTTGAAACCAGAGATATTGGGCTATCAATATATAAGGCAACAAAGAATCTTAACACTGGACCAAGAAGGGAATGATCGCGAGAGATTATGAGAGCCACAAGAGAGTAGATAGATTCAGACAAAACAAAGCCACCCACTCCTACTCCATCCCACCAAGAAACAAACTTGGTGAGAGATGTGGCTGTGTTGTGAAGTTTGTGAGAAAAGGTTCGGTTTTTTGTCACGTAAGGACAAAGTCAAAACAACACACTGATTATTATGAGTCCAACAAAGGGGTGTCGATGGCTTTTTGCTTTGCACCAACGCATATGAGGCTTGCTAACGGGGAGTTGGTGGTGAATTTTATACAGTGGACACTGAAGAAAAGATCAAATTTGTGAGCTGCACACTCAAAAACTTTGGCTACATTTGATTAGAATACAGTTGGAACATCCAGGCAGAACTCAGAAGCCAAAAGAACATTAGAAATTAGAATCACCGGCTTCAAAAAAATAAAGACTTTCAAAAAATAATTTGTGAGCATTTATTTTTAAATAGTATTTAATTAACATTTTAATGAAACAAAATTAATATCTTAATTTTAATAGTTATTTATTCAAACTTTTTACAAAAATATGCTTATTAATTATATGATTCGTATTTGAAAAGTTTTTTCATATCATAATATTCTCTTTGAAATAAAAATATGAAAATATGCGAGTATGTTAAAATTAAAAAATGAATCACATAATATTTTCTTTATCTCCGTGATATTAAGAAAATTATTCATGAGTTTATAATGTAATTTTATATTATCTAATTTCTAATTAAAAGTTCCTATAAATTGAAATTTTTAAAATTTTATTCTTAAAAATATTTAAACTATGCAATCCAAATCTATTTTAAATGAAATAATTTGGAACAATATAAATGTTTATAACAAATTAAAAATAATTTAGATTTAAAAATTTTTGTTCAAACATACTAAATTGCATTGGATTAAATAGAAGCTTATGATAATTGGGAGTGCAATTATTAGAGTAAAACTAATAAATTTTTTAATTTTAATTGAAGTTTAGATTCATATAACACAGTAAATATATTACAAGGAATATGATATAAAGTAAAATACTTGTCTTTGTTATTTCTAAATTTTTTTATTGAACTATTAAAATAATTTATAAATAATATTTTACTAATTTTATTAATTTAGACAGAAATATATTGTTTTTCTCTAAAAAAATTATCAGTTTTCCTCACTAAGTTATAAGCTATTATCATCATCACTTTTAATCAAAATTCCATGCACCACCAAAGCCAAGCTATATCAGGTAAATGATCGGCTTCACCATTTTAGCATGTACGATCACACCTTTTTCTGGGAAAAAGCTGGCACTTTTATCAGAGGTTTAACCCAACATTTCATCAATCAATTCATTTACGAGGTTTTGCTAACTAAAAAGCTAAAAGGTAAAATTTAGATGCTCAAAGCTGAGATCTTTTTTGAGAAATTTCTCTCAGTTGTCCTTGTTTCACTTCAAGTTCAGGAAGCAATTTATACAATCCAACCAGAGGTAGAGCCAGATTCAAAGGCCAGGCAAGTTCTCTTTTGACTATGCAGAGACATGAAATTTGTTTCCAGTTCCTGATGAACATGGATCAAACACTTACAGCCGCAGATTTTTTGCTATACATTTTGATATCCATACTACGTATTTACAAAGGCACATTGCCCGAATCCTAACAGTTACGCGAGTTACCAAAAAGTGAAAGCGAAGTATCAATGCCATCGCATCCAGGAAACAGCTGCTCTACTTCTGAATCCATCCTTGATACTTGCTTCTCCTCGGTGAAGGGTAATGCAAGAGAAAGGGAAAGAGATGGTGAGCAATCTCCATTTCCTACGCTTGTCATTGTACCAGAATGCTTATTCTCTTTATCTTCATAGTCCAGAACCTCTTTATCTTCATAGTCCAGAATCTCAGGAAATAGAGTCATTATTCCAGGCTCTCTTGAGCTTCTTCTTTCAGCTCCTGGGGACATAAAATTCTGGATTGTAGATTGCAACTGTTTCTTAGGCCTCGCTGAGACAAATTGCGGAATTGTGTTGACTGCCGACCTATTTTCTACCAAGCCAGAGTCTACGGTATATCTTAAGTTATTATATACTCTGCCATCACCAGATGAGCCAAGGTCATCACATTTAACCATTCCACCGGATTTTCTCATTCTTTTGCACACTAGCTCTTCATCATCCTCAAAGCCATCTACATCACATTCTCGGTTCAAATCAATTTCATGTTTTCTCTTAGAATCTCTTTCCTTTCCCTGCATGAATCAATTAAATACCAGGAGTTAGGTCTGTGGATGTATTTGGCCCAATAGGGTAACATATGGACAGAAAAACTAATATTAACAACAAGAATGTAGCTCAAAGCTTGAAGCACATTACCTGGAAATAATGAAGCTCTATAGGTAACTGCTCATTCTTCACCAAAGCATCAGCTGCAATCAGCTGTCTGTCAGATTTTTCATGATCAGATATCTGACACGGAGGAGAAGGTTCTTCGTTCTTGCAAATCTTAGTTTGTCTTTCAGAAGAAAGTGCTGGCAATTCTGGTGCTGTTAAGGAGTGTAATGTATGTGGTTCATCAGACTGCGAATTGGATGTATGCAAAATATCACTCGAGTGCAGAAAAACAGGTATGTTCTGAGACCCACATGGTTCCAGATTCAAGCTAGAAGTACAAGCTGTTTCTCGAAGAACTGCACCCTCTTGGCAATTTATCCTCTTTGCTTTAAAAACACCCCATAGAAACAACAACTTGTTCCATCCTGCAATAAACAAGTTCAGAGAACAAAATCTCAAGTAAGAATAAAATGTCTTCTATGCTTGCAGATAACTTCGATGTTCAGATTATGAAGGTCAATTTTTACGTTGGGATTTTTCGGGGAGCAGGTTAGATGAGAATATTAAAAGCTCGACTCCATTAACATTTCCTCTGAGACCTAAATCACCTCTAGTCATGCTTTCCAACAAGCCCTGGTAATTTGTCTCATAGCTGCATACCAAGCATATGGAAAGAGTTAAGCAGATTGTTGACATAACACAGAGAATCCTAATTGACATAAATTCCCCAACCTCTTAACGTCTTCAGCAAAAAAGTAGAGAGCAATGTTATCTTCCTTGGCCTGGTTTTCCAGGAACTGGGATGGCCACATTGATAAGCGAGGTACTTGCTCCACTAAAATCTTCTGAGGAAACTTTTCCACTACTTCAAGAACTTTAGGTGAAGCAGAAGTGGATAAATGTGCCTGCATGCCGTCAAAGTAACTGAGAGATCCCCTTCTCTGAATTTGAAATCCGCCTCTACACAAGATAACAGAGATTCATGATAAGTCACTTAGACAGAGCACTCACTTCCACGAAATTAATGGTCTTGGCAGATTAAAATGCCATAAATACAAAAGAAATAAGGACCATACTTCCATATATAGTCAAGCCGTGGAATTGTAGACACCAAAGATGGAATATCTGCTATAAAAATGTCTTTTCCCGAAGAAAGTTCTCCAGAAGGAAGAGTGGGACTTGAATTATTTACTTTCGGGTGCTCTGCATCCTGAATTACATCGTTGGCGAGCCTGTATTGCTTTTCACTTACAGAATCTCTATGATGGTAACCACTGGCTGATTTTGATGAGGAACTTGATTTAGCTTGACATTTAGGTCTTGATAATGGAACTAAACTAGTTTCAACACAAGGTTTAACTATTCTGTCCCCTGAACAAGATGTACGTGCAGCATATGCTCCAGGTGTTGTAGCTGAAGGACTGTGCAACCTTGATTCAATTTTTGTTACTACAGAGTTTCGCTCCTTTCCTTGTACTGGTCTCTTCAAGTCTTCTATATTTGGATACCTAAAAGGGAGCTCTCTAGCCTTAGAATCACCAGTACTTATACGGTTGAAGCTGGCATTGTTGAGTGATTTAGATTTACTGAACGCCCTGGAAATGCTCTTCACATTACCAGTGACAACAGTTCCTTTAGCAAAATTTTGCTTTTCTGCACCATCGTCAACATGTTGGAATTTCAATTTTGAGTCCACAGAATTGAATGATTTTGACTTGGAAAGACAACCTGCAAGTAAACAACTTAGATCAGAAAAAGGAAAAAAAAGAAGACACGGAGAAAGTAACATTTGTCACTTATAAAATGAAGTCTGGCATCTTTATAAGAATGCAGCCTCCATACATAAGCTACAATGATTAATTAGCCCTTATCTCATTCCAACCCAATCCTGGGCCACTGTTGCCAGCCAAACTACCTATCAAGCTTTATGTTATGGTTCCCTTACCCAACTTCTTGAATGAATTGTCCAGATGTGCTCCAGCTTTGATAAAAGATTTGGACTGCTTGGGTGACGAGGCAGATTCTATTACAGCCCTTCTTTTTGTCATAGACAGGTCTTCTGCATTACCCAGCGGCCTCTTAATAGGGACGTGATATGAATTTTCAAAATTTCTAACTTTATTTCCATCCAAACTTTTGTTCTTCATTTCCAGATTTTTCTTGTCAGTGTTAGAATTCCCAGCATTTAGTTCAGTTTCAGTCAAGGATGATCCCTTCAACCTAACTGTTTTGTCTTTTTCATACTCATCATGCCTTTGCTTCGCAATTTCGTCCTCCACAACGCATTCTTCACACATCCAATCACCTTCAGGAACTTTATTCAGCTTTACACGCATGCAATAACTGGAAGACAGATATCAAATGTCACCCAGAAAGGAAATTCATAGACAAACAAACAATATTAATTTCAAAATAAATGAACTGTATGAGACAATCCTAACAGAAAAGAATAAATATAAAGGACCTACATGTGTTCTGCCCCATCATTGCACTTGCTACAAGTAGCAAGCATATCCTCCCGACCCACATCTCCACAGATATCACAAACTTTAACCTGTGACAATGAAGCAAGAATAAAATGAGAATATTCCAATTGAAGCAAAAATACAAAGGAAAAAGGAAGATGAAATATAGACATCTTTCATCCATAATGGAAAACAAAGAAGATAAAAGATAACAGACATTAGCAAAAAGTGGATATGCCGGCTTTCTATATTAACAACAAAAAGCACCAAACAATCGATTTCCGAAACTTGCAAAATCAAGAAGGATCAAGCCATGAATTAGGGATCCTAGAACAATATAATCAGAAAAAATAGTGAATCCAACAAGAAAATAGTAAGACAATAATAATATTAATTTCCAAGATAATGCAACATAACACAAATCAAACAATTTTTTGTTGACAAATGATATTCATTATTCAAGTTCACCACACAATCAATCTCCATCTCCCAAGCCCAAATACTAGCTTCACTATGAGCTGCATGTCACAAAAATCAAAACATAGGCTTAATTGTCAATACATTCAGATCCCACATAACATTGGAAACGCACGAAACCAGAAACCAAATGCATAAATGCCTTACCATGTTGCCTCTCTCTTGTTAGGGCTTAATTATAGATGCTTTTGACCTCTAACTTTTCTTTCAAGTCATACGTATGCCTCAAATGTAAAATCATACTAAATGAAAGCCATTCAGGAAGTTCTACCTTTGCCAATCATGTCTTTATTTATGTAACTCCTGTTACAAATTATCTATTAACAAAATTATCCATTTGCTTATCAAATACTAAGTTGCTTAGCCTTTGCAAAGCACTAAAAATTATCTATTAACAAAGTTAATGGTCATACTAAGTTGCTTAGTGTTTGCAAAGCACTAAAAATTATCCATTAACAAAATTAATGGTGATACTAAGTTGCTTAGTGTTTGCAAAGCACTAACTGTATGCTGTCCATATTGATTTAACTGAAACACGGATTAATACTAGTAACAAGCTGCAACCAACAAATTAATAGGCACTGAACCTTCCTGTTCTAATATGGCCAATTCACCTCCCCCGTTATCATAGATACATCAGCACAGGCCAAGCAGGCTTATCCTTATAAATAAACTCTAGCAAAGTCCATTCAAATCCTTAAATATACATGTTATGCTCCTCTCCCGGCTAATTTCATTCATTTTCTGCAGCCCAGGTGTAAATTGCAAGAAAAACCATCTCAGACTTTCAGTCGAAGGTTATTTCACCTTGACTGTCTATTCATTTGTGCCAAGGAAGAAAGACACAAAATGCTATCTTGGCTGTTGCTTATTCAATCTTCTCTTTACAAATTTTACTTTTCCCAACGTCAAAAATTGTAGTCACTCAAGTTACACAACATCAAATGTTACAAAGGTTCACTTTTTTCCCCAGTTCACATTCTTATCACCTACAAATGGACAACTGGTACTTAGTAAGTTACAACCTTGTTCATTTCTACTTTAGCTTCCACAAACTTGTGCTTTTATTTAAATATACAGACATAATGCTCAGAGCTCTTTGAGGGCTCTATTCAATGTTTAGCAAACCTATTAATGATGCCATACACAAGTGCAAGAGGAAAGTATAAGGTCCTGAAGAAGAAATTGAGGTGAATACACTTACTTCGTCCTCCAAATGACCTGATGCATCGCCCTGGTTGACTTGCTGAGTTTGCCAAGCATTTCCACGTGCATTGGATTCATCACCAATACGAAGCTTAAAATTTTCCTTCTCGTGCAAAGATTTATCCAGTTCAGCAGCCACTTCTCCATCATTCACTTCACGTTTTGTTATCTTCATATAGCACTTAACATCCTGCATTTGATCATGAATCATAAGAGTTTCGGCTCTTGCCAATGGTGGTCCAACTTGTTCCACAGAGCACTCAGAAGGTTCTCCCTGGAACATTGAAAAACACATCAAATTTATTGCATTCTGATTATGCAGAAAATATTATTTGCTGAATTACAGAAAGAATCTGGATTAATCACCTTCATCAAACTGGCACCAACATGAGAATTTTTCCGAGAAGAAATTTCTGATAGGTCTAATTTATTTGAAGTAAAATCAACTGCCTTCGATGATTCTTTATTGAGTTTAATTTGGTTTCTCAGGCGACTTTTTTCCATAACATCTACATGTTTTCTAGCCACACCGCAGTCAACAGCCTTTTCCGCTGAAAGATAACAATCAACTGAAGCAGAACTATGTTCAACATTTTTTTCTATGTCACTGTTGCTATCAACAGTAACCTTCTCAGAGCATTTCGAACCACTGATGCAAGATATGTTATCACTAAAAGCCTCCATTTCTTTCGATGTCTGACATTGATTTGAAAAATGTCTTTCATGAGATTGAGCTGCTTTGAGATTTGTAGAAGCTGTTTGGAAACCATCGACTTTTACTTCTGTGCATACCGAGATATCAGATGCTCTCGGTGTGTCTTTACTTTCTTCATTTTCAGAGACTGAATCATGACTTGAACATGCACTTGCATGGTTACTAATTTCACTGCTTAAATGGTGTTTCCGATTATATCCACTGCTTGTACCAGACAAGATATCAGGATCCCCATGAGAGCAAACCTTTTCCCTGGAGGTGTTATCCGAAAGATCTCCATCAGTCTTCCTCCCAACTGGTGATGCATGCTGTTCAGAAAGCAGAACAGATGAGCTTGGACTTGCACATGACCCAGATTCTTCCTTCACATGGAGTTTACCACTCGAACAGTGTTGGTTTCCAGCTCCTTTCACAGTGTAGTCTGATTGCTGCAATGTGAAAACAACTAAAAGCCATGAGCTAATTAGTAATGAAAAGGAAAAAAGTACTTGGTCCTCAGACGTTAGGGAATTGACTGAGAAAATATGGAAAGAAGTGAGTACAAATTTGAGTTACCAAATTATAAGAGAAATATGATGTTCACAAAAAGACAAAAAAGAAGAGGATCATCTGATGTATCCACCGTACACTGTACAGATTATACTGTTCTAGACTTGTAGTAAAGCAAGATTTAACACTGATCCACTTGCCTTACACAAATGTTGACAAAATTAAACTAATGCAACCACGGTAGATACACAAAAATGATTATCACACTTAACTTTTCAATGACTTAGAATCCTACAAGATGTAAAATCGGACATTACAAAAGCAAAAGTGGACCAATTTTGAAGTAATAAATGAAGCACAGGAGAAATGTGCAATGAAGAGCTTTAATCAGAAAATGGGCAATCTATGTCCAATATGCACTCATAAGGGCAGCATATTTCGCGACACTATTAAACCATGAGTAAAACTAAACATCTACACAAACAAAATTTATTGTAATTCGTTTATTAGTATACCCTGTGAAAATCAATATCAATCCTAAAGTAGGTGAAACGTTTCCAATGCTGCTAAATAATTTTGTCCCATTCAAAACTACCGACTGAAAATGTTCAAGCCCCCCAACAAAATTGAAGTCAGCAACATTTTAAAATGATAAATTTTTATTATATTCTCAGATATGATTCCTCACATGATTTAAGTAATCAACAAAATAAGGCACCAAAAGAATCAAAATGAAACCATATTTGGAAAAAAATTCCCACCACATTCAACTCAACAATGTGATCTGCTGCATCTGTCGGTCCTTGCATCCGATGACTGCCATTCCGTACAGGTGTAATCTATATAGCAATTATAAATTGCAGTGGATACGAATTAGAATTAGATTACCAACACTTGTCATATTTCCATAGCTGGAAGTAACCATTGCAAGACACAAAAGACAATATCTTTCTAAGTTGGTCATTCACATAGATGCAGAGTTGCAAACATACGACTGCAAGAAATAACGAATGACAGAAAACCATAAGAAAAGAATATTATAGATTGTTGATAATACAAGAGGGACTATTGAAGAAACAACTAGTCAAGTAGTAATTTTACACCGTCCAAATTTCAAAGTTTACGGAAAGTGAGAAGTGTAGCAGAAACTATAAGACCTCAGTTTACTCTTGTTCACAAATGCAAGATGAATCAAAATCAACAGCATACTGCATCCAACAAGTGGAGAACATATCAGAGGCTTGTTCAAGGAAGCATGGAGATATATAACGCGTCATTAAATTAAACAATTGAAACATAGAGCAAGTTTTCTCAGCATAAAAAAGCGTGGGGAAAAGTTATCCTTAACAACCAAGTAATCAAACAAAGAAAATATAAAAGGAACCCAGAATTTTCTATCAACTGATCCAAATCCAACTCAAAAGAACATATATTTCAATGAACAAAATCAGAAGAACCGATGATCAATAAGAATTCCAATCTTAGAACTAGAAACAAGCCAGTGATTATCCACAGAGCAGAGAGAGAGAGTCCAAAACATAGAACAACCCATAAAAATTCTACCTTTGCATCACAAACCTCACCACTAGCACCATAAAGCTCCTTCACATTCCTAAACTTCACTTTCTTCATAATAATTCCTAACCCCGCCTCCTCTCAACCCAGAAAAAAACCCCCAAGAACCAAACTTAACCTTTACTTACCTCATATGCCATTTCTCTCTCTCTCTCTCTATCTATCTGTCTATCTCTCTTTTAACAAGAGTAAAAATTGAAGCCCAAGACAAAATTATTTATAAAATCCAGAAAGGCTTATGAGTAACCCCTCCTTCACTCTGTTTCAAATTCTGTTCTCTGCTTTATATTCTTCTGCACAGACACAGACACAGAGACAGCTCTCTCTCTCTCTCTCTCTCTCTCTCTCTTTGTGTATGTGTGTCTCTCAAATTCTCAAATGGTTGGAAATTAAATTAATAATATAAACAACAAGCAAAGGAATTTGTTGCTTATTTACTAGGTTTCTTTTTTAAGGGAGATTTTTCCTGGGTCAGGTCAGGTGGCAATTCCGTGGATTTTGTAAGACGTTGCTGCTTTGAATGGTCATAGATACGTTGATGCGTTGTAGACCGTTGATGGGAAAACTCATAGGGGAATCTGAGTCTGTGTACGGTGCAGATTTGAGTCGCCTGTGGGGTCCTGATGGAGGCTAGTGGGGCCGTTATTTATAGCTGCGGATGCCGTAAGCTAGACTATATGACGTGGCACTGGCATGTGCTTAACAACCAAAATACAGAGAACGTAATGGGTAAATTTGTAATTTCATACTTATTTAAGCTTGTAGTTTTTTCCACCCCCACCTTCATATTTGCATTTGTTGCTTTCTTCCAAACAGAATTATTTTTTTAAATAAAATTAATTAATTAATTTTAAAAAAATTAAAATATCATCATCTTTTAAATATGAATTGTTAAATTATTATAAGAATCGATACATTATATATAAGTTTATTCGAAACAGTATTTATTAAAACTTTTTCAAATCTTATATTTCAGTGAACTTTTATTAGATGACGTCAGATTAGATTGGAATTATTAAAAGAGTAATAAAAAATTATATCTAAAAGTGAAATTCTTATATTATTATTAGAATATTAAAATTAGAAACAGAAAATCTAAAATTATTATTAAAGTTATGTATTTTTGAGTCTCTAAATAAATTGACAAGTAGCTGATAAAAATTCCTCAACCTTCTGTACGGCTCTACCATCTTTGATTCTTTTTCTCTCAACAAGCCACTACGTGTCACGAGATTGCACCGAGGGAACACGACAACAGGGAAGCACAGGATAATAACTACGACGAAGGGCGGTTAGGGACGTCACGCATATCCATGGAAATTGTGGCTATAGAGTGCGTGTGCCAAGAAGGATTTTCCACCAAACAACCAATTAAACACAAACACGTGCAATTGACTTGGCCTGAGTCACAGTTATAAATTGGTAAAAAAGTCTTGCGTGTGAGCTTCATCCTAATCGATCTCCATTGGCTAACGCGTGGTGGTGGGGCCCCCGGGAAAAACGTGTAAATGTCTTTTTTTTAATCAATTACGGAAATAAATGGAATTATTAATAAGAAATATTTTTTTATATATATATATAATGCTAGATATTTGAGGACAAAAAGTGACTGTCGCAGCTCTTGGAACTTATAAAATTAATGATGGATTTTGGTCTTTTCCAAGAAGATGAGCTCTAAGACACATACAACGCTAAGGTTGTGGATAATATATAATGTGGACAACTATCCAACAAGCACACACTGTAATTCTCTGTTATCTGGTTCGCCCTTTCTATCTACTTTCAAGGTTTAAATGGTTGCTAATGAAAACTTGGTTCCCTTTTAGTTTTTGGGTACAAAGTTACGTTCACAAGATCAGCCCTTTCTAAATCTTATTCCCTCCAATTCATAATAAGTGTCGTTTTAGAGGAATGCACACTTATTAAGAAAGTTAATGAAATGTCTGATATACCCTTATTAA
>JAOQMR010000001.1:20570348-20584225 GCA_027563865.1 Erythroxylum pelleterianum
CAAACAGGTTTTTGTTTTCAGTTTTTATATTACAAATCTCAACCAAACAGGTTTTCGTTTTTTTAAGGAAAAAAACATAAACCAAAAACAGGAAACAGAAACAAAAAACAACAACAGAAAAACAGAAGTGAAACCAAACGGCCCCTAAATGTCTAGTATTCTCCTACTACTATTACTCTGCTACTGCTACTAAATATTTATTATTACCAACGCTTCTGATATGAACTTTGAAGAAGATGGATACATGTATAATTATAATCATAATATGGGGTATACCATTTATTTAACGTGGTTGTCATTAGTGTTAAATTGGCAATGGGCTTAGGGTCCACATGAGAAAAAAGTTAGACTACATACAAGCCCAAATGAGGTTCTATTTTAAAACCAATTGGTAATAGGTGGAATAGCTTACTAGGCTTATATGTTAGTATTTTTCCCTTCTTTTTTTTAATATGGGGCACTCATATATGGGTATTCTCAACACTACCTCTCACATGTGAGTCTCTTTTTACTTGAACAATCTGGAGAGGTACGTAGACAATCCTCATCAGGCCTAAACTTCTGATTGAGGTCAAATAGGCCCCCTCTTAGGGCAAACAATACTATTGGATCACTTGCTTCATGCAAATTCCAATTCCTTTTCTAGAAGCTTAAATAACGGACCCCTTTTTGGGCAAATAGGAGGCTAAGATCTTCTTTCTCTCTGATACCGTGTTAAATTTATAATGAGCCTACAGGCTTACACAGGAAGGAAAGTTAGACCATACACAAACTCAAATGAGGTTTCATTTTAAAACTAATTGGTAATAGGTGGAGTAGTCCATTAGGCTTATATGTTAGTCTTCTTTTTTCCTCTTTTTCTAATATAGGACGCTCACTTGTAGTTATTCTCAACAATTAGAAAGTATAATTGTCTTCATTTTTTTCAATTTGTCAGTTAAATTCTGTTAATAACTCTAAGTAGGTTAACGTTTTGAGTTTAGTTTTATAAATTCCTAACAAATGTAAAAATTACAATATTATGAAAGAAAGAAATAGAAAATACAAAAATTAACACTTAAAATTATATTTAATTAGCCAAACTTACAACTATTTACAGATGTACGTAACAAGCCTAATTCTTAATAGAATAATGATGAAAAACAAATGTCATCTACATTTAAAAGTAAATGATAATAAACAACATTGAAAGATAAAATTTTTTATTTTAATAGTGTGTTACTTAGTTATTTATTTATCATTATAATGTTAGTAAATTATTTGGTTAAATTCAACGAGAGTTTCGATTTTTTAATTTTAGCTTATATATTTTAAAAATTATAACTTATTTTCTTATGGTATTGATTGCTTATTTCACACATAACATAATACAATTGTTTAAATATAATGCTGCTCTAAATTTATGAATAGACAAAAAGTTAACAAAGTATATAGTGAATTGAATAGTAAAATAATTGAATAATATTATACGAAAATAAATTTTAGTTTTTTGGAAAATATAAATTACAAGAAAACCTAGTATAATTAATTCTAAATTATTTTCATTTTTCAGATCTTGATTCGTCCAGGCTAATTAACAATCGTAGTCAAGCTTCCTAGGCCTGTTTCTGTTTACAAATTTCCTAGGTTCCTAAAACATATCTAATTAGACCCAAAAGTCGCGTCAAACTTCTTCAAGTTGATTCTATATGAAAGATGCTTTGATCCTATATTCCTAGCTAGCAAGTACACGTTAACTTGGATTAAAATCACCTATCAACTTTCACTAGCTGATGCCTGGTAGTTAGCTTTCCTTTCATTTTGATATCGACTTGAACAATTTCTGTTATTTGAGATGTCTTTTTTAGTTTTTTTTTAAGTGAAAAACACAACTTCAATTAATCAAAAACAATCCGCGATACAAACAGGAGAAGAAAACGAAAGCATAAAATCAGAAAAAGAAAACGAACTACGCGCTAACTTATAAGCTAAGACATTAGAATGTCTTTTTTAGTTGAAAGTAAGGAAAAAAAAGCAAGAATAATGCTAACTTTGAAAGCCTCAAATTTCTTCTTCATCATCATTTCAAAATGTGGTCTGCTTGATTTTGCGGAAATAAAAAATTGTTGGGATTAAACGGTTTGATCATAATTGAAAAACCGAAAAAGGTAGTAGTTTCACTAACTTTCCGATTCGTTTCTAACAAACAAAAAAAATCAGAAAAATTAAGAGAACAAAAAATAAATTAACATCAGAAATTTGGTAACGGAGTTCGGCACATCTTGTAACAGCCCAGACTACCCCCACACAGATATTGTCCGCTTTGGGCTTTCCCTCGGGCCAAACCCCTTACGGTTTTGCTTTTCTCATCATTGGCAAAACGAGTTTATAGGGGGAGGTATCCATACCTTTATAAGGCATACTTTGTTCTTCACTCCAACCGATGTGGGATCTCACACTCTCCACCCTTAGCCTTCTTTAGGGCCCAGCCTAGCTGGCACAACGGTTTCGGATATCGGCTCTGATACCACTTGTAACAACTCAGACCACCCGCCGACATATATTGTCCCCTTTGGGCTCCAAGCCCCTCACGATTTTGCTCCTCACCCTTGGGAAGATGCGTCTTAGGGGAAGAGATATACATACCCTTATAAGGCGTACTTTGTTCCCCTCTCCAATCGACATGGGATCTCACACTCTCCACCTCACTTAGGGTCCAGCATCCTCGCTTGGCAAAGTGGTTCGGGTACTGACTCTGATAACATCTGTAACAGTTCAAACCACCCGCTCATAAATATTGTCCGCTTTGAGTTTCCCCTTAGGCCAAACTCCTCACGGTTTTGCTTTTTCCACCCTTGGGAAAACACGTCTTATGGGGAGAGGTATCCATACCTTTATAAGACATACTTCGTTCTCCTCCTAACCGACGTGGGATCTCACACTTATAAGACGCGTCTTTCCAAGGGTGGGAAGAGTAAAACTGTAAGGGACTTGGAGCCTAAAGCGGACAATATTTGTGGGTGGGTGGTTTGGGCTATTACAAATGGTATCAGAGTTGGTACTCAAACCATTGTGCCAGCTAGGTTGGGCCCTAAGGGGGGTGGAGAGTGTGAGATCCTACATCGATTGGAGAAGAGAACGAAGTATGTCTTATAAAGGTATGGATACCTCTCCCCCTAAGACGCCTCTTCTCGAGTGCGGGAAGAGCAAAACTGTGAGGGCCTTGGCTCGAGGGGCAACCCAAAGTGAACAATATCTGTGGACAGGTGGTCTGGGCTGTTACAAATGGTATCAGAGCCGGTACCCGAACCGTTGTGTCAGCTAGGCTGGGCCTTAAGGGGGTGGAGAGTGTGAGATTCCACATCAGTTGGAGAGTAAAACGAAGTACACCTTATAAGGGTATGGATGCCTCTCCCCCATAAAACGCGCTTTTCCCGAGAGGTTTGGCCCGAGGGGAACCCAAAGCGGGCAATATCTGTGAGCGGATGGTCTGGGCTATTACAAATGGTATCAGAGCAGGTACCCGAACCGTTATGCCAATCGAGAATGTTGGGCCCTAAGGGGTGGAGAGTGTGAGATCCTACATCGGTTGGAGAGGGGAATGAAGTATGCCTTATAAGGTTTTGGATACCTCTCCCCCTAAGACGCGTCTTCTCAAGGGTAGGAAGAGCAAAACCGTGAGGGGCTTGGAGCTCAAAGTGGACAATATCTGTGGGCGGGTGGTATAGGTTGTTACAAGTAGTATCAGAGCCAGTATCCAAACCATTGCGTCAGCTAGGCTGGGCCCTAAAGAGGGCTAGGCCCTAAGGAGGGTGGAGAGTGTGAGATCCCATATCGATTAGAGAGGAGAACGAAGTATGCCTTATAAGGGTATGAATACCTTTCCCCCTAAGACGCGTTTTTCTAAGGGTGGGAAGAGCAAAATCCTGAGGGGTTTGGCACAAGGGGAAACTCAAAGTGGACAATATCTGTGGGCGGGTGGTTTGGACTATAACAAAGACCCTCAAGGTTTTGCTCTTCCCACACCAGGGAACCGAAGTGCCAGCGTAGGACACAGAGTATGAGATCTGATAGGATTAAATTATCATAGATTTTCATATGTATTTTTACATAATTTTAATCCTATTTTCAAGATTAAATGTTTAATTGATGTTATATTTATATTTATTGCAAGGTTAAATATGCTGTTATATTCTTGAAACAAACAAGACAATAAATGAAGCAACGTGGCATCCCATGATAAATCAACAAGCAATTAATCTTTTTAGAAATTATTACGAGTATTATTATTTAACTAATTTGGTCTCTGTGGGATCGATATTTTTACTACTTTACGATAGAACGTGCACTTGCGTTTATCACCAACAAGATCTCACATCGGTTGGAGAGGGAAACGAAGTACGTCTTATAAGGGTATGGATACCTCTCCCCCTAAGACGCATCTTCTCGAGTTCGAGAAAAGCAAAACCGTGAGGGTCTTGGCCCAAGGAGTAACCCAAAACTGACAATATTTGTGAACTGGTGGTCTGGGCTGTTACAAATGGTATCAGAGCCGGTACCCGATTCGTTGTGCCAGCTAGGCTGTGCCCTAAGGGGGTGGAGAGTGTGAGATCCCACGTCGGCTGGAGAGGAGAATGAAGTACGCCTTATAAGGGTATGGATACCTTTCCGAGGGTGGGAAGAGTAAAACCGTGAGGGGTTTGACCCAAGGGAAACCTAAAGCGGACAATATCTATGGACGGGTGATCTGGGCTGTTACAAATGGTATCAGAGCCGGTTCCTGACCCGTTGTGCCAGCATGGGTTGTTGGGCCCTAACTAAGAGGGGGTGGATTGTGATTGTGAGATCCCACATCGGTTGGAGAGGGGAGCGAAGTACGCCTTTTAAGGGTATGGATACCTCTCCCCCAGAGATACGTTTTTCTAGTGGTGGGAAGAGCAAAATCGTGAGGGGCTTGGCTCAAGGGGCAGTCCAAAGCAAACAATATCTGTGGGCTGGAGGTTTGGGCTGTTACACACCTTGCCTACGTCTATAGGGCCCTCACCCAGCTTAATAACTTTCACCAAAGTACAATAGATTTACCCAAGGCTTTATTAAGCCGACACCACTCAACCTTAGACACTGTCTCTCAACCTCACTTCCTGTGAAAGAATTTCACACCCAATAACATGAATGATTCGTGTTAACCTCAATAGAGGATTTTCTCAATCAATCCTTTAACGAAAGAACAATAAACAAATAACTCAAGTGATGAATCAACTCATAATAAAAACAGAAAACATTTGAGATAAAAGAAAGACTTCCCTATGGTTCAGCTTCTCAAAATAATCCTTCAACTAAAACGATCCATCCCAACTTCAACAGATTCAATTAAACCATACGGGATACTCCACACACCATGTATATCTCACGCACAAACCCAGAAGACCAAGTCTGGAAAATAGAAACTGACCCACAGAGATTTTCTCACGAAGAACACATGTATAACCCTAGATAAAGTAGTCTGGAAAATTAATAAGCTGACACCCACTGCAACGTGGCTAACATTTACTTCACCGTAACTTGTGTCACCCATAACACGATTATTATTCAGCTATAGATCAAGACATGCACGATTCCACAGTGTTTTTCTCAATTAACAATTAATGCACTTCACGTCGTTATTCCACATTCACATCACATTTGCTTCACTGTAGATAGAGACGTGCACCATTCACTTTTATCTATTTCACATATAATTAGTGCCCACTCCTCCTTTTATATAACCAACGCAAGACGCACTTCTATTTTTCACATGTAATTAATGCCCACTTCTCCTTTTATAAAACCAACGCAAGATGCAATTCTTCTTTGCAGAGATTTCAACATCCAAGCCACATGTCTCAGTTGATGGACCAACAAAAAAAAAGTTACGAATGCAACTCCAATTTAAAATATAGCTCTACATTATCCCAAAAATCCATCATACCTCTTCTCAAGATACACATCTATTCAAGATAGGATTCCATAACATCCAAAATAGCCATTTGAATCCAAGTCAAACAAGGATTAATATCTTATATGCCTAATTAATAAACAATGCCAAAACTAATTACTTAGATATATAACATATATCTTAACAATAATCTTCGTGAAAGGTCACTACAAGAAAATGCCGTTTAGCGACATATATTGCCAACGGAAAACATAAACATTCCACTGGCAAGACAGTTTAGAGACATAATTTACCGACAGACCAAGGCATTGTAAAAATGATTTTGGGTAAAAATTTTCGACAAATAACAGAATGTTCGTCGGTAAATTGTCCGTTGGAAAATTTACCGACAGACAATTTATGTAATCGTCGGTGAATATACCAATGGTTGTTTGTGCGGTCGACCATCTGTAAATTTTCAACGGTCAAAATTTGTCTGTAGGTTGATTTACAGATGGTTTTGGTTATTCCATCGCTAATTTTATTACAACATTACTGATGGTTATGTTTGTTTCGTCATTGAGTATACCGACGGTTATTCTGCAGCAAATCTTGTCTGTAAAGTTGGCGACGAAATTGGTTATTATGTCTGTTATTTACTATCAATTTTACCGACGAATTGTTATTTTTTGTCTGTAAATAGAATTGATTTTACCGACGTACTTTTGTTTTTTGTCGATAAATTAACAATTTTTTTTAAAAAATCTCATCATTACATTTTATTTGATGATCTTATGGTTGATGATCATTTAAACAGTTATGAATTAGCTGTGCATAATATTTTGATTTGTTTATGCATTGAATTTGTTTAAACTGAAAGTTGATTGATGATATAAAGTTAAAATTATCTTAATTGATAATAAAAATATTAAATTGTACATAATAAGTATTTGTAATTCAAATGAAATGACACAAATACATTATTGATTTGGTGACCGTGAATGCTCTGATTGTTGTGATGAGGTGCTACCCCTCCCCTTTAACTCATCCATCTCATTACGAAACTAAGCTTTAAGCTTTTTTTCACAATATGAGCTTTAAGCTCTTTTTCACAATACGAGCTTTAAGCTCTTGTTTACAATCTGAGCTTTAAGCTCTTTTTCGGTAGCTACTACGGTTACAACTACCTTTATGTTTCATGCATTTATGTAATGGAATGCATCACATTATCATATTTTCAATCAGTCACTTATTTTCACTTTATACATGTCATCGGACTTAGTCCGACATTCAACATTTAAGTTGAGTATCACTTATTTCTTCCAATTCACATTCAATGAGCACTTCTATTATTATTCGTGCATTTATCAAATCCTCGGACATTCAATGTCCGGAATCAAAACAATCACATTTCATAATCATTCAATCAATAATACATAAACAAAACAATTAGAAAAGTACGACCATCTAGGTCGACTTATAGTACGCTCCATATTAGCATTAGCTTCCATGATCTGGAAACATTTGAATGCGGATGTTTATCCTGTATATCAAAATTATGCAATACACATATTGCAAACATTCGCATTAATAACTTTGCACAATTATAAGCATTCATTTATGCACAAATGTGTATTCGGAATAAGTACAATGCATGCTCAATGACGACCTCGGGTATATGATCAAATTTCACAACTTATGCACATTCTCATTTTATAACTCAATTACTCGTCATTTCATTTTTAGCATTATTTGCTCTCATAATATCAAATTCGCATTCACTTTTATTTAATACCCATTACTTACTTCCTTTGAATCACAACTACAATCATATGAGCCTCTTCATTTCTATTATACACGTCTTTGGTACTCTAATACCAACAATTCATTTAATAATGTTATTCTAACATTATATGATCAAACAATTATCCAAACTCTCATTTCATTCCTATATCACCTCCAAAATTCCAAACCTTCGGGTCAATTCTTCCGTGATCATTCTGATCAGATAAATGAAGTAATTTGGCAACACTTTCTTCTAGAAAAGTGTTCTCCATTGTCTTAAGTTTCTAATGACACTATGATCATTCAATTTGGTTCAGTAATCTGAAAGTTATACCCCAAACATTTTTGGATTGTTCTTATACTGAAACAATGCCCTGTACTTAACTTCTATCCAGGAATTGAAATTCTTAGAGAGTGAATTAAAACTCAATTTCATCAGACAATTTGTAGCCCTATGTCTCTAGTTTACTCCAAATAAAAAATTATTTTATTTGGATAACTAGAGAAGAAGTTATAGGCAAAAGAAGAAAGGATCTTCAGTGAGCAAAAAACACGATCGTGCACTTTTGATCTTTAACAAAATAAGTCACGGCCGTGCACTAATAATCATGTCACAGGCATGCAACCTTCAAGCACGCCTGTGCACACCAACAAGTCACAACCGTGCAACCTTAATGCACGGTCGTGCACACCCACTTGAACCGATCCCAAATTTTTCGCTCAATCTCTCCCAATGATTTCAAACAGCTCAAATTTTTGGTGGAGAGGTAGATCCAAGGGTTTCGAGTCCAATGGTTCAAGTCCCATGTCATTTGGAGGTAAGAAGAAGGAGATATAGCCAAAATAGTGAAGGATGTTTGGAGCTGTCTCTCTTTTATAAACCTTCAAAGTCACATCGTGTGTGAGATTTCTATTACATGTGGAGCACGATCGTGAGATTCCAGTGACTCTGCACGATCGCACTTTTCCAAATCCTTTTACAACGTCTGCACGATCGTGCTTTTCTTCTTCTCTTCTGATACTACAATTTCTTCTTCTTCTTCCTTTCTTTTCCTCTACACAAACCAACATCTCTAACATAAATCAACCCCATTTTTGACTTCCATTTCACTCAAATCACCCACAAACAAAGCCAAAATCCCATATTAACACACAACCATCAAGACAGAAGGTCACACTCACATATATCTCCATTTTTCTACACTTCCTTCACTTTCATTTTTCTGCATACTCTTCATTTTTGAGTCTAACTTTCATTTAAAAAATTCATTCTCATCTCCAGATATCACCATATACCTATTCCTTAACTCTAAACTCATTTTAAATTATCTCTAAAAACACTAAAAAATACTCATGTATAATAGTGAAGACATCAATAGAAACAGAGCATTTACATATTCATTTTTTTTCACAAATTTTCTGCATTAATCTCTTGCACATTTTCATTGATCTTTTAACTCCAAAAATTATTTTAATACTATCTCTTAACATTTTGATCATCAAAGATTCAAAATCTTCATATAAAAAAATTTCATATCTTCGAACCATGATGTTCATGAAAAATAACCATTTTTCATTATGATCATGCAATAACAAATAATTCACCAAATTTGATTCATATTCCTATCACTCATAAAGAATAACATGATACTCACTTGTTAAAACTCCAAAATCTTCAAATATCAAGAAGCCCTAATTTTCATGTAACTCATATACACCATTGTAGAGGTTGGCAAGTTCTGGTTTTTCTTAAGGAAAATGGAAGAAAAACGAAGTTGGGAGTAGCAAAAGATAAATGAAAACAGGATTTAACTTTGGTGGAGGTTTGATGAAAAACTCTGTGTAAATGAAGGAACTTGAAGAAGAAAGCTACGAAGGAGATGAAGATAAGAGTAGTGTACTTGGTCTTTCAAGGTTAAGAAAAACTTAACTTTAGACTTGGACACTTGTCCAATTCTTAAGACCTTAGCTATTTTCCTAACTAACTAGTTCTTATTGAACTAGTTCCATAACTCCCATCTTTTTATTCCAATTGTCACCAAAATTTTCAATATCAATAACTCACAAATTCTAAAGTCATCTCCAAAAATTTCTTCAATATTCTTTGATTCTTATTTCTATTTTCATTCATCAATTTACTCACCAAGTGACATCTTTTCTAGTATAATAATATTCAACATTTTCGAAAATTCTTCAAAAATTCTAAATCAACAATTTATATTCTCCAATTGAAAATTCAATGCAAATAAATCACAATTCTCAATAATATAACATTAACAAATCAATTATACTTGGAATGTCAATGAATGCAAGTACAATCATTTTAATGTGTGCAAAAATGTAAATTCGGGTGCGTGTATGCCAAAGTATGCATGAGCATGATATGCATTTTTTTTAATCTCTCATTGATCTCACATGTACCGTATTCTAGGGGTCTAACCTTTAGTATGAGAACGAGATGTTACAACGTACTTTTTTACCAACATTTGGAGTTAGATCAAACCAGTTACACTTAAATATTACACTTCGCTTTATTGGCAATGCAGGGTACTCAATTTCAACTATCTCAATAATTTTACCATAGTAATCCATCAATTCTCTATGTATGCAAACTCCACTATTTATTGTTGCCATGTTATGACCATGATATTCTGTATGATATTTGTATCCATTACCGAAATACACTGGATATGATTTAACAGCTCGCAAAGGTCCCTTCGCAAGATCACATATAAACTTGTTCTCTATTAGATTTCTAAAGCCTACACAAAAGAAATTATCATATTAAACAGTATAATGTCATTTGAATACTTAAATCTTATAATTTAATCATTTTAATGTTTGTAAGTGAAAACTTACATATTTCCCGAACCATCGAGGAAAGTGTCTTCTAACTTTTTTTATTGATATCATACTGTGTTTTGTCGGGCATTAGCTTGCGTAATAATTCCTCTTATAATCTAAAAACATTATTATGTATTTCAATTATGAATAATACTAAATTTCAAAACCCAAATAACTAAGTTCAACGTACTGCACGAAAGGTTGAACCTCTTGACAGTTCAATAAAATGTAACTATGGGCAGCCTCAATTTCTTCATCTATTAACATTCTTCTTGTTAAACGTCCATATATTTGTCCAGGATATGTGAAAATGGATAAGTTACCATCAGCATCACTCGTTCCTCCCTCATCGTCATTACGAGAATTTTTTTTTCTCTTGTGTGAACATGCGACTCAAAATATGTGAACAAAATGTACCAACTTTCTCCACTAAATAAGCGTTACATATCAAACCTTCAACTCTAACCTTGTTTTTGAAATTTTTCTTTAAGTGATGCAAATACCTATATTAGCGAATAGGGTTATTACAATTTAGTTGTTAAAATATGTTATTACTTTAATTACAATCATTTTATGTTGAATTACCTCTCAAATGGATACATCCATCGATATTAAACTGGACCGGCTAGTTTTGCCTCGTATGCTAAATGCACAGGTAGATGCTCCATATAGTCAAAGAAGCTTAGAGAAAAAATCCCTTCTAACTTGCACAAAATTACTGGAATTTTCCTTTCTAGTTTTTCCATTTAAGCCAACTTGATTTCAAATGATGTTAAACTTTTGAAAAACAAACTTAATTATGTTATTACTTCCCAAACCTTATCCGATAGCAACTCCCGAAATGCAATTGGAATTAGCCTTTGCATAAACATATGACAATTATGACTTTTCATCCCAAATAATTTGTACTTCCTTATGTCTACACACCTTGCCAAGTTTGAAACATAACCATCGGAAAACTTTAGACTTTTCAACCATTCATACAATATTTCCCTGTGTTTTTTTTCCAAAGTGTAATATGCTTTCGGATATTTACCGGTGTGAGGATCTTTATGTAACTCATTTCTTCTACAAAAAAGTTTCAAATCAACTTGTAATTTTGTATTGTCTTTTGTCCTCCCTTCAATGTTCATTATGTTATTGAACAAATTGTCAAAAATATTTTTTTTAATATGCATCACATCTAGATTATGGCGTATCAAATTTAGTTTTCCAATATGGCAAATCCCAAAAGTTGCTTCATTTTCTCCAACCAAAGTTTTTACTAATGCTTGTATTAACCTTATCAGCTTCAAATTCTGTAACTTTCAGCAATTCTAATTCCTCAATCTCATGTAATATCTCTTCACCAGCTTTGTGAGGGGGAGGAGGTGTTTTTACCATCCTATTCTTAATGAACTTTTGTTTATTACGTCTAAATGGATGATCTGGAGAAAGAAATTTCCTATAGTTGTCAAACCAACATGTTTTACCCCCGTTTGGAAGGTAAAACACATCAAAATGATTGCCATAATAAGGACAAGCCAATTTTCCTATTGTGCTCCATTTAGACAACATGACATATGTCGGAAAATTACTAATGGTCCACATCAAAGCCGCTCTCGCCATAAAATTTTGTTTCAGAGACACGTCATATTTCTCAACACCATATTCCCAAAGATGCTGCAATTCAAATATCAGAATACATCAATTTTATGCTTTAGATTTGTTGGCCCTGGCTCAATCACTGTCAAGAACATATATGCCTTTTTTATACATATCCATGAAGGCAAATTATAAGGAGTAGTTATGATTGACCATGATGAATATTACTAGCTGGATTAACCAAAAAGTTGGAATCCATCTGTCGACAATTCCAACCTAACATTTCGACTTTCTACTGCAAACTCATAATAGGTGTCATTGAAATGTTTTTATGCTAATGCATATGATGGATGACTCATTATTCCATTTTCCTGTTCGTGTTCACTATGCCATCTCATGTGAAATGCAGTAATATCAGAAGCATATAGTCTTTGAAGTCTCGGAGTTAGCGGGAAATAATATATCCGCTTCTAGGGTACTAATTTATGTTTCATAAAACGCTTTTTAGGCTTGAGCCTAAATTGACCACAAAATTTGCACTCTTGTAATTCCACATCATCTCCCCAATACAATGTACATCCCAGTTTGCAAAAATCAATCTTTATAATAGGCAACCAAGACCCCTAACAAGTTTCTTCATATTGTAAAAACTATCAACCATTATATGATTAGGAGACAGTGATTCATTATACGGTCTAAGAATTTTATCAAAACTACAATTAGAAATATGCCTTTCAGACTTTATGTTCAATGTTCGAGCAATGGAAGACAATTAAGTCATTGTTTCACAATTTGGCCATAATTCTTGGTCAGCTGAGTGTAGTAAGTCAAAAAACTGTTTTGCATTTAGGTTTGGTTCTTCTTCAAGATTTTCTATATTTTCCTGAAAGGTATAACCGGCTACATCATAAACCATTTGCATGTGAGGATCTTCATTTGCATCCATATTATTAGTTCTAAATCCAATCCCCCCCTTCAAACTCATTTAAGTTCACTGACGATTGTACTTCATTACCCCTTGAGGTGCTACAAATTAATGGTTCCCTATGTCGTGTCTACTCAAAATAATTTAGGACAAACCCTTTTTTCAACAAATGCCCATTCACTTCATCAATAGGAAGGAAATGAATGTGTTTGCACTTTTTACATGGACTTCAGATCTTTGGGCCATCCATATTTGCAGGTTGAGAACATGCATAATGAATAAAAGCTTTAACTCCCTCAATAAACTCAGGATTAATAAAACCATTAGTTGTTAATCTTCTATACATCCAAAATCTCAAAACATTACTCATTTCTGCAAAATTATTAATTTCAAACAGTGATTCCATAGTTAGTATCCTTCATGTTCCCCAAAGTTTACAAAACATCTAAACTTTACATAACATCCCTTAAGTATTAACCAATTTAATTAATCGCCTACAATTGATTTCAAAACTATAGTACGTGGCAATGTTTACACCTGTGAATCAAAAAAATGAGTTCTCGTTGTGAATCCTAGGCTTGTGGAATTTTTAGAATTTCTAGCCTCGTGGAATTTATAGAATTCGATCAATATGCAAACTTTGTGTACATTTAACATGAGTCAAATATTAAAGAGTCTTTTTGTTCATAAATCAATACATGAACTTCCTATTCCACCAACTCTCCTATTTGATGGAATTGATGAGTAGAATTCTCAGTTTCTAATATAAAAAATTTGGTGATACTGTCGCCTGCAACCAAATATAAAAGAAAACACTTCCGTTAAAACAAATTAATGTAGTAGCGG
>JAOQMR010000001.1:20584325-20610617 GCA_027563865.1 Erythroxylum pelleterianum
CCCCCCCCCCCCCCCCCCCCCCCCCCCCCCCCCCCCCCCCCCCCCCCCCCCCCCCCCCCCCCCCCCCCCCCCCCCAACGAAGCTGCAGTGGATTTAGTAACACCAAATGACGTCGTTTTCATTTTTAAAAAAATGCTGAACCAAAAGCAAATGACGACGTTTACGACTAAAATTTACCGACGGACTACCGTCAGTAAACTCAAAACTTATTTACTCCGCTTTACCGACGAATATTTCTTATCGTCGCTATATTCCGTCAAAAAATTTACTGGGTTGATTTCGCTTCATATTTACTGATAGATTTTTTTCGTTGCAAATTAAAATTTTTCTCGATAATTGTACCGACGGAACATGATTTTCCGTCGGTAATTTCCAACGGTTCCATTTCTATCAGTAATTGTCCATCGCTAATAATTAATTTTCTTGTATTGGGTTATTTGTTTTAATAACGAAAGTAGGCCTAACTAATCCAAACTTAGAAGGAGGAAACCAACAAGGCACTACCTATTAAGAGATTAAAAAATCATTTAAACCAAAAGCTGAAGAGAGGTTTAGAAAATGATTCAAATGGTTTAATTAATGTCATGTCTAAGAAATGTGGACGCATCATTACGAGGAAGTGTTAAAAGATGATGTAAACAAGTATATTGTTGTTTATTATAATGACTATCAAAAATTATAAATTATAATAAACTACAACTTTGTTAATATACCATAAAATAACAAAAATTGAACAACACATAGTGAAGAAATAAATTAAAATTTTACAGTATTGGACGAGGGCTAAAATATGATTAAAATATTGATCTAACAAACTTATATCAACATTAGTGTTTAGCATAAATATTCCCAAAAACAACTAATTCATACTATATTTTATTGTTAAAAATGCAATATGGTCTTTAATCCAATATGAATACTACTCCCTCCTATTCAAAATAAAAATTGTTTTACAGAGATGCACAATTATTAAGAAAGCTAATGAAATGTTTGATATACCCTTATTAATTGTATGTTGAACAACCTTGAAAATGTAATCTGTGTAATTAGGATATGTGAGAAAAATTAAAGGGTAATTTTGGAAATAAAATTATAAATATGCATGAAAAACCGTAAACGACACTTATTTTGAATAATTAAAATCTCTCTAAAACGACTTTTATTTTGGATAGGAGGAAGTATGTGATAAGAACTAGAGGCAGGGACGGATCCAGGGGGGCTGGCAGGGGCTATAGCCCCCAGACTAAAAAGTTTTTCATATATATATAGGCGCCAGCCCCCCCAGACCCCCAAGACAAATTTTTTTTCAAAACATATACATATATATAGGCGCCAGCCCCCCAAGACTAAAATCCTGGATTAGTCGCTGACTAGAGGTCTCTTTATTACAATTCAAATTATTGGAAAAATTGAACCATAATTTTAACCTGATCATATGTTTCCTACACCAATTTAAAGATTGGTACGAAGAGGCATGTATATAATATAGGTAATTCGTAATCAGTTAGAATCATTTCCTTGTTACAATATTATAAGTTACCAAAACTGGAATCAAAGGTGAACCATTTAGATCCTAAGTACTAAATTTCATTGCAAAAGGAAGTTCTTTTAAATCAATTGACAACATCAGCTAGAAATTAACACGTCCTCTAATATTTCACTTTTATTACATAAGAAGGCGTAATGCTAACTTGAGTTTAATAACTAAATATTTATTAAAATAGTTTGATAAAAATATTAAAAGGTTTTTATATATATATTATATAATTTTTGGTAAATTTAAACTATAAATTTATTTTAGAATAAAATTAATTAAATTTTTTATTTTTACCTTTTATTTTTTATTCCTTTTATTTAAATTATTCATAAAATTTAGTGAATTAATATCTTCTTATTTTAATATAATTCACTATTAAAATTAAGTTAAAATGTTTTTCCAGATTCCTTACCAATCAGTCTCATAATAAAATGTATTAAAATAATTTGATAACATTTTAATAAAATATTGTATTTAATATTTCTAATATAAAATTTTTAAAATAATTTCAGATTTTTTTGAAAAATAAAAACTTTAGATCTTTCATCATGTATAAAAGCACAAAAAAAGTCTGTATTTTACTTAAATTTTTTAAAAGCAATTAATATTTTCCAAACTTTTTTTCTGGTTTAATTATTACTGACTAATCTGAGTATATATACGTATTAAAAAACTAACTCTTGTAGAACAAAACTTAATAATAATATTAAGATTTACTTTTGAAAAATATATTATTATGTTTTAATATATTGAAGAGGTGTATTATTAAATTAACTAATTACACATTTAATACTTTTTAATATAATTAAAGAAAATTATACATTTAATGGGTCCATGAAATGAATCCATGATTTTGATTTTATTAATTTTGAAAAATAAAAATAATATTTAAATAATGATAATAAGAATATTTAATATATAAATTTTAAAACATTTATTTTTTAAAAAAATTTGAAAAACGTTAATAACTCATCCATATCTTTTACCTATCTGTAGCTTGAACCTTTTCAGCATTGTTTCAGAAGAAGTGTCACCGTAGCAACAGTGACTGTTTAAGCAAACCAGCCTTGAGAGAAAAGAGACAGGGTTCCATGCGAACGAGGGAAAATGAGAAACGATGAAAACAATGGTAATGGTTACTGATTTTGGGTAGAACTTAGAAATCTGAGCCCCATGCAGTGATCATGGCTGGTCCTCACACCAGCTTCCTTCCTCTCTCTCTCTCTCTCTCTGTTTCTCATCACCATTCACCATATCTCTCTGTCTCTTTCTCTTGCACACTCACATACGCCAATCGCACGATAACATGCATCTTATTTGCTTCGATTTTGATGCATAAAACTTTTTCCATCTGAAGAGCTCACATGCTGTCCTTTTTTATTGTTATTTTTCAAAACTCTCATCCGTGACAGGTAAAGTGAAAGAAGGAAAATAAACATATATTATATATATATATATATATATTAGGCTTTGTCACTTTCATTACATGGGCTCTACAGTTTCTCTGCATGAAGCGTTATATATATTTGCAGAGAGAAAGAGATAGAACTAAACCATGGACACTGAATTCATGGTTGTTAAATGTTCTGATCATATGTTATATATTTATGTATACATAATACCATTCACCAACCCTGCAAGAGACAGTTATACAGTAAAGAAGAAGCCAAGCAAGATAGGAAGAAGCAGAGAGTACTGAAAGGGGACCAGAACAGTGTGTACTTAATTAGAATTCATACATGACTATAAATGTGCTCTCTTAGCTGGCTTAGCTTGTGGGGCTACGGATTTTACTTCTGCGTCCACGACAGAGAAAGGTTCAAAGGGTTTCGAGAAGTAGAGGAAACAATAATATGAGATCTCATCTTCAGATTCCATGAAGATGGTGTTCAGCAATGTACGATCACTACTACAGAAAAGTTTACCCTACCAACTGCCGTTCTGTATATAGCAAACCTAATTTGCTACCAATCAAAGCGAAGAGTACCTAGTTGTTAGTGTATGAAATGAAACTGAATATCAGAATTTGAAGTCACGATAAGTAGAAGTTTTTAGATGATTAGTGATCAGTTTCTTACTGAATTGTCCTATATAGAAGCTGGGACATAGGGGTCTAGTGTAGTCATGCAGTTCACCTTTGGCAATTTTAGATGGGACTTAACCAGGAGTTGACCTACAGTGCCAGCACGTAGGGGTGGAGCCAGGAATTAGCAGGGGCAAAATTCTTAAATCTTAAATTCAATTTTTAACAAAATATGTATTAAACTTTATTTTTTATAACCTGGCTAGGTCTGTGTCAAAGATATCCATCACACGAGATATTTTAAACTCTTGCTTTTATTAAAATAAATTACACTATTTAAATAAAAATAATTATATTACATTTATTATGATTGACTGCGAAGTTAAAGTTTTAATATTATATTAATTTTGCGTAATACAATAACATTAACGTAATAAAATTTTTTGATAACACGCAAGATCTGAAATTAATTATACACATGTATAAATGGTTTTCGATGCACTTACATTTGCCAACAATTTTGAAACGAAGAGTAGAGATGTCAATCATATGATACCCTTATCTGCGTCTTTTAGTTGTAACGTAGTGTCCTTTTAGTTCTAAAATTCTCTCTTTCTACTAATTACGGAGTTAGTAGATAATTAAGGTTGGAGTATTTGTTGTTTTTTCTTCCTTTTATAAAGTCCACCGTTGAGGCCATTTATGGTTGAAATGTAGATTGATTTTTAGAATTTCGTCGCTGGTTTAAGCGTTACCGAAAACGCGCCTGTGCACCAAAGAGGACAATACCTTCAGGAGGTGGACCTGATCCACACCAGAGATCAAATACGAAATTATAAACTTCCTAAAACATGCTCAATGACAAGATTTCGACAAGTGATAAAAACACATGTAGTTAATTTAGCAAAAATGTACATATCTCTAACTGTATAAAGATTAGGGATGCACTATAATTATTAAATTATGTTGTAGAACATGGTAATATCCTTCATTTATTAAATCAAGAAATTCAAGCTTGAGAAATTTAGTTGAATAAGTCAGAATCAGATTACCTGTTTTACTTTTATCGTTCCTACTATATGTCAATTCATCTCATCCACACATTTATGTGAGACTTACATAAATACATGCACAGGTGATTTAAGTGGAATAAGTCCCCCCTACCACAGAACCAATTTCTGAAGCTCATTTAACCTAGAGTGAATTCACATCATAATTTTAAAAGCAATTATTTCAACTTAGGCCTATGGCCTACCTCCCAGTAAGACTCTTACACAAATTAATGGGGACATTACTCTTTTGAAAAGTAGAACCTGCAAAGTCTGAGCATCTCATATGACAAAAGACAATTGATCTCCAAATGAAGATAACTTTGGGTCCAGCAAGTGCCTTAGGAACCATAGCCTTGACATTCTCCGGAAATCGAGGCATTCTTGAAAGGGAAGTGAAATGGTCCTTAGATATCTACTGAGTACTGACATTGTCAAGCTATAGCTGTCCTACCCATAAATCTTTCTCATGTTTTTCTCGTTAAATCAAACGTTATTCTGCTGCAGGTGGAATAATACATTCTTAATCTTGTATCAACAAAGCGCTTTTCACTTGAGATCTGCAGGTATAGATTCCTAATTGAAGATGAGTAAGTCGAACCATCCAAACGCTAAATCCAAGCTACATTTCATCTTCACTTATGACCAACTTATATAAGAATACTTATCCATAATCAGGACACAAATTCCAATTATCACTGTGATTAGATTAGAGAGTAATTAAGTAGAGAAACTTGCATGACGCACATTTTGAGGTTGTGGTACTGAAGCAGCTAGAAGAAGACTTATCATCAATTATGTCTACTGCCCTTGAGGTACAGACCATATGTATGTACCTATATAGACAAGATGCTAGAACAACTATGCACGACTTGGTACGAGCGATAATTCAAGATTGAGTTTTTTTTTAATCATTTTATCTAAGACTAAAGACCATATTTTACGTCTATATAGAGTATTATTGGAAATTGATCTAAATATGCATTGCTGTGGAAAGAGTAAAAGTTTTAGGGAACAAAAAGTAACTATCCAGCTTAAGTTACATATTGGAATTAGTAATAGAACTTAGCTAAGCTAACTATGAATGAATGGCAAAATAAGCATGTTAATACAATACTAATGAAATAACTATTATGAACGTTTACAACTCTAATCGTATCACCTTGAATTCTTTTAGTAGTTTACTAGTGGCGAATACATATTACGAGTAGAGTTACCGGATATTATTGAGGATATAGTTGAGCTCATCCGCTCTCGACTTCTCGGTCTTCAGACTCGTCTTCAAATTCCTGATCTCCAACAACACATCTGGCGACTTTCCATCTAGTGGTTATTTTTGTTTTATCTTGCGAGCCGCCTGTGGCTCATTAGCTTTTGCTTTTTTGGAGAGCCATCTGTGGCTTTTTCCTCACGTTTTGTATTGATGGCCGCCTGTGGCCTTTTGTTCTTCTTTGTATATAGCTTTCTTCTTGTATGAACCCTCCTTTTAATTAATATATATGTTATTTTCTCCAAAAAAAAGAATACATATTACAAATGTTGTTTTTGTTTTTTTTAATGAATTAGGATATGTGACAACATAACTTGTTATAATCTCTAATGTCTCATGAAACTTTTTGTCACATTTTCTACTAATGGAACGTTGATTAGCTATCTCAAATCGCTATATTCTTATGTCTTATATGAGGCTTACCAAGCCAAATATTATAATACATAACAAGTTTATAAAAAATAAGGTAACATGATTTATACTTGAATCCTTTTAACCTTGTAAAATTCTAAAGTTTTCAATTTTAAGTAAAATATTTTCTAAATGTGAGATCGCTATAAATTCAAACCATCTTGTTGTCCTCGTTGGTATCTATTTGTTGTAAATAAACAATTTTTACATCTGAGAACTCTTGAAGTCAAGCTAGGATACTCTTATTTTTTAATTCATAATTTATTATGATCTTAACCTTTATCTTAAAGGGTTTCTTGAAAATTCCTTTTCAAGTTTAAGTGCTGTCTGTACCCAAGTTCACTAATCAAGCTCTTCTTTTTCAATTTTCTATAAGTTGTACACGAGCAAGCATATTTTGGCTAAGTGATGCACTTTGGAGTATCTCTCTGCGTTGTCAAATTGATGGTAAGATAGTAGTAAAAGATGGGTGCTTAGCCTCACCATGATACGTAGCTACGTTGACATGTACCACTTCACTTAATGTACAAGTTGGATGGATGAGTGGTCTGCGTTTTATCTATTTATAAATTTTTTATTATTAATCTATTACTAATAATTAAGGTAAAAGTATATAGTTTTAACAAGTAATACAATATTAAATAGGAGTTAAATCTTTTGAACAAGCGATATAGATTTGAATGCTTAAAACTACTAATTAGTCTAAATTCAAATAAAAAAGTAATAACAATAATTTAAATTAATAAAATTTAAATTGGTACTCCTCCAAATGAATAACTATGTAAGTTATTAAAAGAACATTTAATCAAATATCACTGTTTAGACAAGTGCTTTCTTTAAAATTACTTTTGATTTCATAATTCAATTAATATAGAATGTATATATTAATATGGACAAATAGGATCTTCTAAACATTGAATCTATACTCTCCCGAAATTTAACTATTTATATATACAAATATAATACCTCTTTAAGTACATTACGATATGTTAAATCTCATGAAAGGCTTTACCTTAACACAAAAAAACATGTAAGTTTCTTTTGAGTACTTCATTTAAACCCTATTTCTTAAGCCATGATTCACTCATAAGCAAGTTTGAGGTGTTAATAAGTGAATTATAACAAAGTGTAATTGCTACCATAATTAAATCAAAAATAATTCACAAAAATATCTCATTTCATAAAATGAAATGAATCAATCTATACAAAAATAAAAAGATTTTTAATCTAAAAATATAAAAAGTTTTATCTATGAATTGTAGCTCAACAACAAACTAATAGATTAAAAACAAGGAAATCTTAGTAGAGATAAATCTATATAAAAAATCCTGATTCAATTGACATCTTGATCCATTGAGATGATGTTTGAATCTTGATTCTTTGATGAAATAGTCTTGGAATAAGCCTCTTGTGAGTTCTTAATAATTGTGATTTTCTCCATATCTTTACTTGAAATAGCCTCCAATTTTGAAATAATCTCATCTCAAGGTCATTCTAGCATAATTACCTAAAAACTAAAAAATTAAGTAAAATAAGATAATTTGACATGGAAATCAAACAAAATACTTTAAGAAAATATATGCATATTTCATACACATAAAATTTCTCCATACTTTCTCCATACTTAAGCTTTTACTTATCCTTAAACAAATCAATTTCAATCACTCTTAACTTAAATGGGTAGAATTCGATACAAAATTTAACAAAGGGAAATCAAGATTATCCATCATCCATCATCCATCAATTGTATTGTTTATCAACTTGTTAGGAATTTGTATACTTACACTAAATCATAAATCAAACCAATTCAATCCAAAACTCCTTACTACATCAACTTACTCCAGATTATTCAATCTAATATATAAAGCAAACATAAATAAGTAAAGAAGCTTCTATTTTAACACATTTTTGTAATCCTAATTAATAGAAAAATAAAACTTGTTATCAATTATTTACAAATATACTACCTGATGTGCTATGGTTTGATCTGCTTTAGGGAAAGGTAATGTGTCCAAGGGCTTCTTTCATCTCTTGGTTGGCAATCAAGAATAGACTTCAGATCAAGAGCCAATAGTATGGTAATATTGATACAATTTGTTAATTGTGTACTATTGCTATTGAGGACATGGATAATTTGTTCTTCCAATGTTCCTATACTAAGGTTATCTGGAGTATAATCTTACACATGTTGCCTTATAATTTTTATGTTATAATTGACAGCAAATATTACTTTGGATCATTGACAATTCGACATGGAGGAAACCCAATGCTCCTCTCTTCAAAGTAGCATGTACAATTCCCATATATATCATATGGAAAGAGTGGAATAGCAAACGATTTACTGATAAGAAGATAGAGAAATACCAATTGGTTGATAGAGTTATCAATAGTATCAAAGCTTGCATCTATACTAAACAGTTGCAAGAACTTTTGACTATGGATATGAAGAACATGTGGGGCTTGTAATTTGTACATTTTCATAGTAAGGCTATTTTTCTAGCTTTGCTATGTGTAACTAGTTCTCCTTAAGAGTAATAGTGAACAACCTTGAACTCATTGTAATGTAGTATTAGTTTCATCTATATATACTTTATTCATAACAAAAAAAAGACTTGTTTACAGGTCCCCTAATCTTTTGATGCAAAACTACTCACCTTGTCATGAATACTACTAATTATTAGGTTAGTTATTGGTTCAAAAATTTACTAATACCACTCTTTAAAACTTTTTACTTGAGCTAAATTTAATGGAGTGAATTTATTTATACCCACTTTATTAACATATTTTGTTTATTATTTTATTTTTGTAAGAAACTAAAAATTATTTTAAAATCTACTTCTAGCTTAAAAAAAAGCCTAATTATATATACAAGAAGTTTTATTATCCATTTTCAAATCATTAGATTAATCTTTGCCAATCTTCCTTACTAATCTCATATATCTCAATATGTCAAGATTGACAGAAGCTATGCAACAACCTACGATCATCCACGAAAGAGTATCAAACATACCTAGGTTCTTCGTCAACCTATTTAAATAAGTCCTTCTATAGTTGACTCCCTTCTTTCTAGCACCATATTTTATAAATATTTGGCAAAGTAGTAACCTAGGTTACACGAGCTCCTCTTTACTATGAACTAAAAATAAAAAATATCTATAAGGATCTCCACACTATTTCTCTCCCTCCTTCTAAATACATAAGAGTTAGAGATAGGATGTAGGTGTTCTTAATTTGAGATGCCTTATATATAGTTATTTTCCTTGATATGACATTCAAAATTATTGAGAAACATGGTAATTAGCTTAGTTGGGATTTCAGCTACACCACCTTTATAATCCTCCATTTCTATATAGTCAGGTGTAAAGAACTTACATTGTATCCTATAATCATTGAATGACATTTCAATTATATTTTCCTCAATCATAAACTTGATTGCATTTTTTCTCTCTAACTTGGCATTCTAATTCATATTAAAACTCGTCAAAATTTTCAGGGTGGCCTCCCTATACAAATTCTCAGTATTGTCAAAGAAAATGCTTTATCTCAAGTTTTCTATATACCTCCTCATTTCTATAGTTAAACTTATGGTTTTCAAAGAAACCCAATTCACATGTCTCTTTGATTTGAAAATTCTATGTTTGAGACATACACACCTTTCATTAACGTTAGGCTTCGTGCAGGTGAGCATTAAATACTCCATTTGAGTTTTTTTTTTACCTTACTTGAGTTTGACTACTTAGCGTGCTTCAAATAGGTTGAACCTTAAAATTTCATCTTGTGGATGGTTGAAAACTCATTCGCATATTGTTTAAATCTTGAAAATAAATAATATGTAACAAATACCTTAAAACACAAAATTCCTAGAAACATAATTTAAAAACCCTAGATTTTTGAAATTTGGATTTAAGGGTAAGGAAGTTTATGAATCTTAATGAAAATTGGTGGTAAATATCAGAAAGCCTTGTACGTTTTACTAAAAAACTTGATTTGGGTTATGCATATAGGAAAGATTAAGAGAAATTAAAAGTAGGGACAAAAAAGGGGTCTCTCGCAACCCTTGAACCTTGTAAGGTATGATCGTGACATATTCTATGGATTTTTCTACATCATAATTGTTTAGGACACAACCTGGGGTATGTGCATATTCTCAGGTTATGGTTTCTAAGTCATAGATCATAAAAGAAAGAGTGTTGGCAAGTTGTAGATCATACTATCTCACTTGACCTCTAAACACAAGACAAGTTACGAGCATGTTTTGAGCTGTGGGGTAATCTAGAAAACTCAGGTTAACATATGGTCTAAGAAATGAGTGTGTCTTATGTTGTGAATCGGTTTGTCTTACTAAGCATATAGACACGATCTGGATATAAGGTTGTTTTTGATCTTATTGATTGCTTCAATAGAAATTTAGATGATTTTTGACTCCAAATTATACATCTTACAGTAAAGATTATGTTGCCTTTGCAAATTCTCCATATTATTAATTTGTTCTACTATAAGATCTCTAGCTTGACATTTTACACTCTAAGGTTATCCCTCTTATAATTCACAACTTATTACCTGACTTGTTCTTAGTGGTGGAATCAAGTTACCAAGTTTTCTCATTACTGCCTCCATCTAAGCTATAAGAGCAGTAATAGTGTCTACATTATATATTTTAGTTGTTTTATTTGTCTTAACTTTACTTGACTACTACTGTTAGTTGTTTATTGCCATCTTTTCTATCAATTTTAGGGTTACCATTAGAATTTGTTTTTGGCATTCTACCTGCTATAATGTCTATCATCCACTTTGTAGGATCGACCATACCATTATAGAAACTTTGGACTTGCATGCATGTGGAAAAGTCATAGTGTGAGTACTTCCTCAATAGATCCTTTTATCTCACTTATGTTTTATACAATTTCCATTGTCAAATTGTTTGAATGAAAAATGTCATTCTACCATTTTATTTTCTTGAATGGTAGAAAGTATTTAGTAAGAAATTTATCTAGAAGACTTTCTAAAGTTGTAATTGATGCTGCAGTTAACGCTTTCAACCCTTCTTTTTCTAGATCTCTCAATGTAATGAAAAATATCTCATTCCAATAACATATTCACTTTTTTCATTGATCTTGAAAGTGTCACAGATTTTTAAGAAATTAATGATGCATGCGTTAGGATCTTGTTCGATAATCTTTCAATTTATACATTCTTTTGCAATATCTGGATTACATTAGGGTTAATCTTGAAGTAATTAACATTAATCTTAAGCTTTGGAATACTAGATTACATCCACATAAAAGATTATTTTGTGTACTCTGTCATTGTTTTATGCTCTTTCTCTCCATGGTTTCAAGTTGTATGTCTATTATATCTCCAGTCTCTTGTTTAATCCATTCTCTTGATTCTGTCAAAAATATTCTTTTAAGCTCTAAGTCTCTTTTAATAAAACATAACGTCACCTTCTTGTTATATATTAAGGATACCCATAAAATGAAAGTGAAACAAGTGCAAAAAAAGAAAAGACAAAAATTTATAACAAAAAAACAAACATATAAGACTAGAAAAATAGCTAATGGATCTTCTAAAGACCAATTGCTTCCTTGAAAATGGTTCAAAAAATTTAATGTGCATTTTATCTATTTACAGATTTTCCTATTACTAATCTATTAGCTACAATTAAGGTAAGTACATCTTTCATTACCAAGCTTATAATGGTAAATAAGAGTTGATCTTTTGAGGAAGAGATACGAACTAAAAAACGTAAAACTACTAACTAATCTAAATTAAACTAAAACAAAGAGTAATAATAATAAAATTTTATTAATAAAATATAAAACAAAATAAAATTTAAATCGGTAATCAAGAAAATCAATAAAAAAGAAAATTATCAAAAGAAAATCCAACCAAATATTGATGTTTAGACAAGTACTTCCCTTAGTCCTACTCTTGATTTTATGATTCAATTAACCTAGAATGAATATATTAATCTGGACCAACAAGATCTTCTAGACATTAAAACTATATTGTCTCAAGTCATAGTCATTTACTCTCCCATTGTTAACCTATATCTCTTTCAATCTAACACCTTTTTGAATGTATTAAGATTTATGAAATCCCATAAAAGGTTCACCTTAATACTATAAAGATTGTGTATGTCACTCTTAAGCACCCCATTCAACTTCTATTACCTAAGTCGTGATCCACTTATAACTAAATTATATGTTGAGATTAATCAAATGTAATTCACAAAATATATCACATTTTATAAATTAAAAGAAATCAATCTATACAAAAATAAAACTTAGACATTTTCCTATCAAAACATTGAAAAACATTTAGTCCCGACTCATAGATAAAACAATAAAAGCAACAAAAAAGACAATGTAATCATAGTAGAGATAAATATAACTGAAAATCATAATTTCCATGACAACTTATTTGTTGAGGTGATATTTGAATGTTGATTCTTTAATGAAGATAGCCTTGGAATTAGCCTCCCAAGAGTTATTACACCTCCCCATGGCTAACCCAAACCTTTTGAGAGAAAAATATGTGTGATGAGTGTGAAGTCTCCGAATTTTATAAAAGTAAGGTTTATAGTACACTTACATACATTTAACTACTATAGGCATGGTCTGGGTCATGTTTGTGGATCCTCCTGTTTCTTACAGGTGAGAGACACGGTCTTTGACACGTCTGTATTCCCAGGCTGTGAATTCTCCTATTTTTCTTTTGATTAGCATACAATCTGTGATACGACTTTGACTCAGGACGTGTTGCACTTTAGGTTTTCTTCAACATCAAATGATTCCTCTATAGATCATGTTGTTTTAACTTGACTGTATGAGCATGGATTAAATCGTACTCTTCCAAAAACTTTGATTTTCTTGATATTTTTTGAAGTTATCTCTAATTTTAAAAAGTCTCATCCTATAATCAATTTATTACAATTATCTAAAATTCCAAAAATAAAATAAACTAAAGTAATTTAACATAAAAATCAAATAAAATATTTTGAAAATATATACATATTTCATTTGTAAGTCTGTAGTTAACATTGCATGTCATGTTTTTCCTCTTGTAAAGGAGTCCAGATCTCCTGTCTAATATTATGGTGTCTTATTGTGTCCAATAAATCTCATTTATTTATTTATGTGAGACTTGCATGGGGTCCACGTGAGTCTCACAAAATAAATGACTAAAATTTCATGAGACAGAATAAGACAGAATAAAACCGGACAAAGGATCTGATTTCCTTGTAAAGAGAGTTGTCCTCAATTGGTAACCAATGTAAAACGCATAAATTTCCGGACTTGGTCTTGGACAAGGTTTTGGTCGTGTCATTGTCAAAATTGACTCGTCCAGGAGAGATACAGTTTTCAGTATTTTCTGTGCGTAACTTTAACCTTAAAACAATTCCTGGTTTCTCAAGTTGTAAAGATATTTTAGAAACCGAGAAATAATAAAGAATTTTAGAGAAGGTATTGGATCTTGACTATATGCATATAACAAGAAATAATTGGAACGCAAAAGTTCAACTTCTTTTGGTACAAAACCTTATAAGTTTACTATATTAACAACAACAACAACAATATCTAATATAAATCTCGTTGAGGTACGAGATTTAGACAAGTACAATACTATGGATCTTATCCTTAACTAATAGAAGGACTATTTTTAAAACAACAAGTATACTATGCCATTTACTCTAATTGAAATTAAATCCAATTTTAATTTTAACATTGAAATCTAATTCTTAAAACTAAACCAAAACTAAAAATGAACATTGACATATATGGACCGCGTTACCTCTTTGGTCACTAAAGATTCATTGTTACGTTGCGAAACTTTAACTTTAAAGTCAAATTATTGTATAGATCCGATGGCAGCTGAAGAATTATAGCAAACTATCCACCCAGAAAGAACACTAAAACGTTCAGATTTGGCAACATTAACTTGTAGCAAAAGCATTTTTGTTTTCAAGAATCTAGCCTTGGCAAGTACATAATGATAGTTTTGAATGCTCGGATGTATATTCATTAGCCATCTGTACGTCTAGCATCTTATTGGGTGGATGTTCTGGTAGGTTTCAGTTGTGTTACATGGTGGCTATAGTCATAACTAGTTGTGTTGTGACAGTGTAGACTAGTGGTGGGGTAAAGAGCAATTTCTCCTATGTGACAGTGGTACTGGCGGTGACATCCAAACGTGACGTTGCCGACAATTACAAAACAATTTGTGAAAATAGACATGTAAAGACGGTGATTAGTACTGTTACTTGTATTTCTGGCTTGTCAAGTTTTCATTTGCAAATGGCTACGGTATTGTCACTATTTCTTTAATTGCTTTCGCAATGGATTGTATTGAATTGTCCATACTGGACAATCTGATCAAATCTTACAATCACATTAAAGAACCTTTATAAATTAAAAAATGTATTATCAAATTGAATTACATAAACCAAAATTAGTAGAAAATCTATACCATACAACAATATGAGAGCTTATTTAGGAAAATATGCCCAATTATGCAAATATTTATTCATATGTATACATAAATATCTTTTGATTTTTATCAATTATGAACCCATCCAGTGAAAATTTGTCTATCTAACTTGGATTAAAATTAAGTTTTATTACAGTAATTTATTTAATTGAAGTACATGCATCATTGCGCTAACACACATGTGTATACGCACATTTAAGTTTTATATGAACTTTTTGTTGATTTATGGAGTATTAAATGTTAAGCAAGTAGTTGGATATCATCGTCAATTAACTACAAAATAATAAAATAGAGGCTCAAGCATATGCCTATCTCATTCTGCATACTTAAAATTCTAATATCTGGTATTTTAGAATATTTATCGGTAAATTTTCTTATATTTATTTTACTTTAATGATTTTAGTATGTAATGACGCTATTCGTCTATCAAGTTTGATGTCCATTACTCACTTTTGTTATTTTTTGGAGAAGAATAGAAAAGGTAATTCATAATAAACTTGCTTTTGATTAATATTTTCTATTTGTTAGAAAAATATATTCAACTCAAAATAAAAATTGCTCAAAAAGTCACATAATACCATAGTTTTTTTAAATAAAAATTAGGTTCTTAGGAACTACATAAAGTAAGGAACCATAAGATCCACAAAAAAAGGTTTAAACTTTAATAATAAAATTTCCAATCAAATATGAGAAAAAATTCTTAAAAAGTTTAAATTATGTTATGAATTTTTATCTTAACCTAAATAGACTATGTAAATCTTTACACTATTATAAAATCTTCATTTATTTTAAAATTTAATATGGTATACATGATATTTGAATCCACTTCAAAATAAATTATTTCTCATAATATCTTCAAACGAGTAGGAATAAGTTTAGAGTTGAAATGAAATCAAACTAATATTATAGTTGAAATTCAGTTAATCTGGTAAAATTCAAAACCTATTAAAACATTTTAAGTTATAGTCGTTATATACTGGTCTTTCTTGTAGTTGACTGATGTTCTCTTCTCTATCATTCATCGTTATGCCTGTTATTTTTAAAAAGACATACAATTAAGAAGTAAAACTATACAATTTCTCCTCGTTAAAAGTAGGCACCAAACCACTCAACCTTGATAGCGATCTAGAAGGAGGGTTGAATAGATCTTTAAAGCTTTTCGTAGAATTCTACAATAAAATCACGGAACCACCATTGATCCAACAAACCTTGTTTATGTTTATACTGAACCAATCTTTTTCCTTTACTCACGCATATATAAAGATTATTAGCTAGATCCTTGGCATTAGGATATGTTTAAGTAGGCAGTATTTCAAAATTTTAGATATCTAAAACTGTGAAGAATAAACAACCCATTGATAGCCGGAAGGAAGTTTATTAAAATTTGTAATACATTCACTTTTTAAAATTCGTTTTCCAGTGGCTTTAGAGGCTGTATTCTAGAGGATAATTTTAAAGAAACTCAAATACATAGTTATTATGTTAGTCATTTTTAATGTTTTAAAAGTTATACTGGAAGTTAAACTGGCAAGACAAAAGGTTTAAGGTTTAATAGATTCAACCAGTATTAGACTGTCTTAAAACTGACTAAAAATTGAATAATATTAAGAAATTTAAAATATGATTGAAAGAGATTGTCTTTACTCATTAAAGAATTTGAAATTTAATTGAAAAAATTATTAAATAAAAATTAATTAATTATATTTTATAAAAACTTATTAATTAATACAAATTAACCGATTAATTAATAAATTTATTAGTTTTTAACAACATAAATTATTAAAGTAAATCGAATTGAAAATTAAATGGTTAAAATTTTTTATAGTTGGATAGTTCAACACTGGCCAAACAATTTTTTAATCATTGTAATTTTTGTGATCATCATAATTAACATTATTTAAAATACTTTTACATTATCAGATTCCGCGTTTTAGCATAATTTTTATTAAATGTTGTTGCTATTGTCATAAAATACTTTTAAATGTCTATAAATAGTTTAAGATGGGTAAGAATGATTTTTACAATACTACTTATGAAAATTACTAAAATTATAATTCCCTAATTCAAATATCATGTTTATATCTTAGATTTATTCCTAAGATCAGGCTATCCACATTCTTCCTCTATCCTTTTCGTATACTAGTTACGCTAATTTGTTTTTTGTTGAAAACTTAGCGATATTTTTTTTGGAATTTTAAGATATTATAAATTATAAAAGAAACATAGAGAACAATGTACAAAGAATAGTAAACCAGAAAAGACACAAGAGTCATCCGGGCCACAATCACAAATGCTCTAGCAGCACAGGATAGTCAAGAGGAAAAAAAAAACATAACTTAGCGATATTGTTCCAACGATTGTCTGCTACCCGATAAAGGCTAAGATCCCATTATCTTCAGCTCCGGGATTGATTGAATCATAGAGTTCAAAGCTTTAATGTACCATATGATATTGATAAATCACTAATTCATTGTTTCCTGTCCAAGTTTTCAATAAAGGAAAATATGAAAAAAAAATGCATCTTTCTGGTTTGCGGATATTCATGTTTATTGCACGATATCCAAAGAGATAATAACCGAACAAATCGGCTTTGTTTGATGTGTTAGATTCTGTATTCAGTAAAAGGAGCCTCGGAAACCAAGGATATGTGCGTAGTAACCATATCCATGTATATGAGGTTAGGAAACCACTGTTTTCCTAACGTCTCCGGCCACTCCTTTCGATGTTTGTGAGTAACCGAGAGAAGAATAAGTAACATCAAGTGTAGAGTTCTGACAGTTGTCTACATCTTCTAATACAAAAACATATAAGCTTGAATACAGATTTTTAGCAATGATCAGCCTTTCAATCAAAATTCACATATAGAACAAGGAAGGGAAGACAGAACTGAAGATAAACGAGGATAAATTACATTTTCATTGTCGATCTTCGTGTAAACTAAATGAAAACAATTACGTGGGGTTTACGTTGGAGATGACAGATTCATTAACTTTGACATGAACTATTCTTTTGGTTTTATTTCTTATCAAAATTTAAAGGACTTGAATCATAACATAGAGCGTGAAAAAGAAAGACAGAGAAGAACTGCATTTATGTAAGAGGTCTAGATGCCTGGAGACAGTTGAAAGGAAATAATCCCCACGGAAATATATGTCCAGACACAGACTTTATTCAGAGCTTTGTAACAGAAAATGACCGTGCAATGACAACTTTATTAACAGTAGATGATCACAGACAAAACCTTCTAATAATAACCTTTGTCATTTATTGTTCATCAGATTTATCAAAGACGTCCTTTTCACTGAACTTAACATGAAAATTGGCTTTAGCTCTCCCAATGTATCCTTTTTTGTTAACTTTTTTCTTTTATTTTACCATGGCATCTTGAGTCTCATGGCAGACTTTATCATGGTAATGGAAATTATATATGATTGATTTAAGAGAAGAAGAAAAGGAAAAGGAGGAGAAAAGCTACTCCCACAGAATTAAGTGTATGAGGATCTTTCTTACAAATTAATGGCGTTCACTCCCTTTCAATTCAGACACAGCACGGCAAACAAATCGTGGTCACACACTAAGCTTTCTTGTCTTTTACGATGATGACGTTGCTCTCGGTCCACTTTGCCCTAGTCGGAGCTCTAGATCAAGCTCTTCGGGATTTCCCAAATCCTTGCAGTTGTTGATGCCGATGATTTTACTGCCGTTGTCGACGGACGATGAGGTTTCAGCCTTGTTAGAGTTATAAAAACAGTAAGAATTCGCCACCGTCTGTGTAGGCGTTGCTCCTGAAAGATTAAGAGCTTGCCCGACAAAGTCGGTGCGTGGGTATGGAGGCATAGAGAGAATTGCAGAAGGAGAGTCAATGCCGGATGCATTCATGTTTGTGGAGGGCAACATTCCACCATGGTTGTTAGGTAATTGGTAGAGCAAGGAGAGACCACCACTTGTGGAGAAATCTTGTGTTTGGATAACGAAAAGAGAGCTTGATGTTGATGATGAATTAGGGTCGACTGAACTGGGCTGAGACTGGTGAAGCCTTGCCCGATCGCGACGGTGAACGTTCATGTGGCCACCTAGGGCTTGAGCTGACCGGAATTCCCTTCTACAGAAGGTGCAAGTATAAGACCTTGGTGGCCAAGTGGAGCCCATAACATTACTTGTGTCCTCTGCAAAAGCTCTAACCTCCCACGACTTGTCATCTTCTTGAGCTTGTACAGGGTTCCACATCCAGGCATCAGAGGACATACCAGGGTTTGATTGATGATGATGATGATGGCGCTGGTTTTGTTGGGATTGGGCTAGTTTTTGGGGTTGGGTCAAGGATAGAACACCAAGTTCAGCAGCCATAATACTAGTGGTAAAACATTTAAGACAGGCGTGTGATAAAGTTAATGTGGAACAAATTGAAGAAAGGAGTTAAATAGGAAGATGGGATGAGGAGAGAGAACCCTAACACCGGTAGTATCACCAAGGTTCTTGTATGAAGCGGTTGGAATTTACTACACTCAACGTCTTATTAAGTTTCTTCCATAGCGTCAGGACAATGCCCCCTGACTTTAGCTTCAACGCCCCACTGTTTACTATAGTTCAAATGTTTCACAACCCTTCCCTACATGTCAACTTAGAATGTAAAGACGACATATTAAAGTATCAACAAATCGTGAAAACGTTGATGTTATAGACTAGTTTAAATGTGGCAAAAGAACATAGTCTATGGCGTAGGACTTTTTAAAAAATCTTATAACCAATTTCCCCACCATCTCTTTTAGTTTAATCAAGAAATTTCACAAGGCTTTTGTTGAAATATAAGTAAGATTTTGTCCCACATCGAAAGAATATATGGCCTTAAGCATGTATATAAGCCTAAAAAGTTACTCTTCCTAATACCAATTGATTTTAGGATGGAACCTCATTTAGACTTATATGTGCTCAGTTTATTTAGGTCCAATTATATAAAAATTTAATATGGTATCAGAGTAGGTTGCTCTTGAGTTACTTGTCACCACCTCGTCACGATAAACTGTGGCATGTGTTGGGCCATAAATTAGCCCACACGTGAGGGGGGGCGTGTTGAAATATAAGTGAGACTTTGTCCCACATCGAAAGAATATATGTCCTTGAGCATGCATATAAGCCTAATAAGTTACTCCTCCTAATACCAATTGGTTTTAGAATGGAACCTCATTTAGGCTTATATGTGCTCAGTTTATTTAGGTCCAATTATATAAAAATTTAACAGCTTTCACATGCTTATGCTTATGTCATAGCATCCTATGGGTGCAAGCACTTGCAGTAAAATTATATCCATGGTTTGTGTAAAGGAGTAATTCAATTACTGGTCCTCCTACCGTAAATACGTAGTACTATTCATTAGTTCTGGAATTTTTTAATCTAAATATTTTTAAAAATTCTGAAAGGAAAAGAAAAATAGATACAATCGCAGGTGGTGTACGCACTTCCTCACTTAGATGTTGACTGTCATTTACAAAACTAAACCTTTAAAAAACATCAATATGCTTTACTATTTAATCCCGAGTCTTGTTACTCTCTTCTCGTCCTGTAATGGAAAGACGTCCAAATTCAGACGAACCGTGTCTACATGAATGATTGTCGCCAGGTAAAGATGGCATATTGCCGTCCGAGATTACAATGAAATTTAAGGTTGACAACATGAGTCACAACATGAGTGTTTATTTAATGAATGGAGTTTTGATAAGAAAATGGTCTCTAGAACAGTGGAACTACATTATCATAGCTTTTTTCGCCTACGACTAAAACAAGAAACACCAATTAAACCTCACTCAAACGTTTTTGTTCCGTTGCAAACATCGTCTTTGTTCTGCTGCCATATGATCAAATAATTTCTTTACCTTCAAGTTGAAATGAGACTAATTTAATAGTCAGGGTTGTTGACTTGAAGCTGTTAAATTATTAGAATATTACAGTACTTCCCCTGGTCTCAAACTCTAGTGACTATAAACAGTAATTAAAGCAGACATTTCTTGTTTTTAAAGCCAATAAGATCCATTTTTGGAATTTAGCTACTACTGTTATCATCGATGTCTGAAAAGAATTTCTGAGACGGGCCATTTTTTAAGTTTTAAATTACAACTAATATAGGCTAGTGGAAATTTCATATGGGTTTTTGCACTGATCGATCAAGACGAAGACATGAGCCATTTGTAAAAGTTAAAAAGAGGGAAATGCATATTAGAATAATACGTAACAGCTTGAAGAGCTAGCTAGCTACTTGGATCCTTTTTAGTTATATATTTTGTGTCAATTACCAGACACCACAGCCCAAATTTCTTGCTGAATCTAAAGAAACAAGTAAAATAATATCAAATTGAGAACGAAATCAATCTCCTTTGGCATGTTCACTATTAGGAATTTGATTGAGGAATATGACTCCATATAATATGTGAGTAAACTTTTGCGTAAGTACATGTATTAATTTATAATGAAACGACAAAGCAGTGGACTTATGGGAAAGTCAAACTATATATGAACTATATTAAAATTGAAGAACCAAATGATTTGGACTTCATTAAACGTTAAAAAAGACGGAAGAAATTGAAACATAAAAAACAACACTTCTAAATATTCTCATGGCCGAACAGTTGGAGTCAGTAAACGTTGCCGATCTTTTGCATTAATTCTATCTAATGGAAACCATTGGCATACTGATTATATATAAGTTTATGTTTTCATGTTGTTTTCTTCAGGAATATAAAGAAAAAAGGAAGCCAAAATGTCTTTTTCTTTAGCATTGAAACCATAAGATATAAGATTTTGTTCTACGTAATTATAGAGTGATAATTAAATTTCAAAAAAATAATAATTATAGAGTAATAATCTATATGTATTATTGAAAATAAATTACTTATAGATTTTGATTTTTTGTCTACAAATTAAAGGACTTGTTGGAAAATCTTTATCCACTTTTATTCTTGTTTTCTTAATTATTCTATTTAATTTAAAAAATGATTTTTTGTATTTGAAAATTATTAAAACTATTATACACTACATCAAAAAGTACTTCAGGCAACAGACAAAAATATTCTATAATTATATTTATCGTTAATTATATTTATCGTTGCCTTTTCATTAAGGAAGTAGAATTCGTACCGTTAAATAAAATGGCACTGCTCACAACAACAAAAGGAGCTTTTAGCAACAAAAATTTTTAGTCATTAAAAGTCTTTTATTAGTCATTGATAATATTTAGCAACAATATTAAACCGTCGCCTAAATCGTCACAAAATTTCGGTAGCCAAATACTATAGCAAAAAAGGAGCTGCGACGATACGAGAAATCGTCGCAAATGATATTTTGGTACGCTTAGTTTTCGTGGCTAAAGGTTATTAACTACGTTATTGTTAATGTAGCTAATAATATTTAGGGAGGAATTTGTAATCGTTGCCCAAAATTATTGACGATTATATAGCAGATGTAGCAAAAAAATTTTAGTTACGTTTTTGGAAACGTAGCTAAAAATTTTTGACGACGATTGTAGGCAAATCCTTTAAGCTATGTTTTTAATTTTTTAATAAACATTATTAATAAAATTTTATCATGTTAATTATAATTATTGGTGACATTTTTAATCCATGTTATTGCATGTAATATTTAAATTTTTTGATTTATAATTTATTATACGAAAATATAATTAAAAGTAATTATAAAGTAGAAAAATTTTATATAAAAAAAATAAAATATCATTAAATGTTAAATACAAACATTAACAAAAATAGTTATGTACAAACTGTGAATTGTTTTCATCATCACTACTACTTATATAATTTGGGTTAAGTATTTGTTTGACCATCTTTTCAAGCTCAGTAAACTTTCGTTCATAGCTTTTGTTTATTACAATCTAATTTAGCCTTGAGCGACTGGTTCTCCTACTCAAGATGACCAACATATGCTAGCCTTGATGAGAATAAAGCGGTTGGTTTAGGGGTAAACCTAAGACCTTTAATGTAGCCGAATCTTGTACCAAGTACGTTGCATATCTCATATACATTTGGCTCATTTTTATCAAACAATGATCTTTGCAACAACTCCTGCATCATTTTATAAATAAACTTATAATTTAAACAATTTTTTATACTTACATGGTTATTATGCGCTTCTTTTGACATCTACCATTGACCTTTCTTATTGTGAGTGAGTTTGTATAGTGTGATCCTATCACACTCTTCTTCATATAGTTTCTTCTCCCTCTATTTTATGAAAAAAGAATTGAAAACACAATACATAATGTTGTATTTACTTATATAATTATAACTTCCAAATAAAGAATTTAGATATTCATTTCATGCCTCAACAAATGATTTGGAGTCTTGGTTATAAGGAGTTTTTATTTTTTTTCTCTGTTAACCTTGGCTTTCTCATGCTTTTCTTAAATAAAGAAAAGAAATAATCATTAAATTGTATAACAAGGTTAATGGAAGCAAATGTGAAGAGAAAGAAGTTAAACCTTAATGTTGGCAGAGGCTCAATAATCATGCATGTGGCTCCAATTTTCTGGACACATCCATTTGGAAACATATCTCCTTGCCTCAGAAGGAAAAGGTTTGTAGTATTTATGTAATCAATAATGATGATCCTTGGGCCTTTGTTTCAATAGTGAAGTCATACAACTTGAAACTTTAGAGTTGTCGATATCGATAATATTGAGTTTCATATGTGAACAACAAGTAAAAGTGAAATTTGTCTTTAAATAAGAAAAAGGCATATAATTAAATAAATTGAGAAATTACTGAAACTTTGTCGAAAGCATTTTGTAGCAAGTTGTCTTCCTTTAACTGCTTGGCATGTTGAAGGCAAGGCAATTCGGTCCTGACAATAACTCCTAACTTATTAGACAATTTTGTCAATTGGATATTGTCAACAGGACAACCTTGCAAGGTATCAATATGCACAGACAACTTACTGTTCATTACATCATTCATCGTTGCAACTCATAACCTTTAGTGATACCTCTACCTCTTTTTTCTAATGCTAGTACTAGATGCTGACAGCAAAAGAATAATGATAATAAAAAGCACATATATATTTGAGCATAAGTTGAATTATAGGTGGTAAAGATTAATGGGCTTGAAGAGCCCTCAGCAGTAATTGAGGTACATAGAGGTTGTTGCTGACTGGCTTCATTGGTGGATGAAGTCAATTATTTTTGTTGGCTAGGGTTGAATTGATCTGGTTGTTGTGGGGGAGGAACAATTTTAATAATTGCCACATTCTTTCCTTTGTTTCTACCAGGTGCCATTATCTTGAATATCTATAACTCAAATATCAACAATCCGCATAAACATAACTCAAATATCAACATTCCGCATACACATAACTCAAAAATGAACATTCCACATTAACATAACTCAAATATGAACAACACGCATAAGCAAAACTCAAATATTAGCAATCCGTATAAACATAACTCAAACACCAACATTCCACATTATCATAACTCAAACATCAACATTTCGCATAAACATAAGTCAAATATAAACATTCGCGTAAACATATCTCACACAACAACATTCCATATAAACATAAGTCAAACGTTATCATTCCACATTAACATAACTCAAATATCAACAATTTGCATAAACATAACTCAAACGTCAACAATTCGCATCAACATAAGTCAAACACCAACATTCTTCATTAACATAACTCAAATATCAACATTATGCATAAACATAAGTCAAACATCAACAATTTGCATAAACAAAACTCAAATACCAACAATCTGCATAAACATAAGTCAAACATTAACAAACACTTAAAAATAACTTTTTACATCTTTTTCTTTAAGTATTGAAATTCCATTAAACATGTAAACTTTATTTACCCATTCATTTATCCATTTTTTTAATTAAATATTAAAATTCAATTAGACATGTAAACTTTGCAAAAAGAAAATTACATCCTCCAACCTTCTTTGATTGCACCTATGTTTAATTTGAAAAACAACATTACATGTATGTTTACTTTGCAAAAAGAACTCCAACCTTCTAATACTAAATTCTAATAACCAAGTTTTTTCCAATAACTTTGAATATGATTTAGAATGTTATCCTAAATTCGAATACTAACACTAAATTTAATTAAATAAAAACCTAAGCTCCTAATTACAATAATAAGCAATGAAGTAAATGTGCTTTGATGCAATCTAATTAAAACAGAACACTAAAAACTTATGATAACTTTCATCGAATCAAAACAACTAATGTTATCACTAAACAAAGAAGAATAGACACTAAAAATTTAACAATAAAACATTGTTGGACCCCGAACTTTCTTTGGAAATTAGAAAATATAAAATGATATAAAATGAGGAAATATAGTATGATTTCTATGAGCATTTGATGAAATGAAAGACATTGGGTTTTCCTTATGTTTGATAAAAAGATGAAGTATTATGTATGGTGTGATAGATGTTATGGTGATTTAAGAAAAATTGATGAAAAAAAAGAATGGATTGGTTTTGATGACTTTGAGATTTGAGTAGACTTGTATGGGTTATGAAAGTTAAAGTGAATGAGTTGATTGAAATGGAAGTTGAAAATTAAGAAATAAAGAGAAAAAGTGTGAGAATTTGAAGAATTAAGAAAGTTTGACTTTTGGGGATGAATAGTTGACTTTTTGATTTTGGCAGAATTCGAGATAATGATCTTTATGAAACTTGTAGCTTCTGTTGAGAGCTTTCTAACGCCATAAAGTATGCAATTTTTCGATATTGGGGCTAGAAGTTATGATCGATTGAAGTTTTGATGTTGTTTAGGTGCTTATTAACAGGGCAGAAACTTTGATTGGAAAATTGATTTAGCTAGAGGCTGATTTGGTTTATGAGTTCTTCATGAATATTTTAGAGCTTGTTTTTATCTTTCCAGTGATATAAAGCACGAAATTTTTGGACAAGGTAGTAGAAAGTTATGATTTTGGAAGTTCTAATGCTGTTTAGTGTGAAGCCGATTGACCAGCCACTTTGTGTGGACTTTTTAACCCTCTTAGAGACTGAATTTGTTGTTAAGTCCTTCATAAAAATTGTAGACCGATCTTCTATCTTTCCATAGACATCAAGTTTGTCAAATTTGGAGTTCGGAGTCAAAAGTTATGAAGGATTAAAAATAAGATGTCAGTTTGAAATTCGCTCGGCAAGGGCGCTGAGCGATCGCCCATGCTAGCGACCGATCGCCCGCGAGTGCCGCTCGCGCTGGGTGCGCGATCGGTCGCCTGACTGAGCGATAGATCCTCCCGAACTTCCTTCACTCTTTTGGTCATAACTTCTTCGTCCGACCTCCGATCGACCTGATTTTTGAAATGTTGGATTCCTAAGACATTTTTTCTATTTTTCTATACCAGATTGATAGGTTTTGATATTAAATTGAAAAAGTTTGATTAGATCAAAGTGAGATGATCGATGGAAAAAGTCTGAACATCGATCGGTATTTTGGTGATATCTGGAGCTATAGAGCTTCGATTGAGTTCATTCTTGTTGTAA
>JAOQMR010000001.1:20610717-20626932 GCA_027563865.1 Erythroxylum pelleterianum
CGCCGTATTGATGTGGTTGGAATTGGAGTAAATGATCTTCATGAAAGTTATAGGGAATTTTCCATAGCTTTAAAATGATGTATAGTTTGTAATTTTTGGATGTGAGAATTGAAAGATATAGAATTAGGATGTTTGGATGTGATATAGGATGACACATTAGCTGGCTGAAACTTTGAGTGAAAATTTGACTTAGCTAAGGGCTGAATTGGTTTGTGAGTTCTTCATGAATATTGTAGATCTCGTTTTTATCTTTCCAGTGATATAAAACACGAAATTTTTGGACAAGGGAGTAGAAAGTTATGATTATTGGAAGTTCTGATGCTATTTAGTGTGACGTCGATCGACTAGTCATCTTTGAGTGCATTTTTGACCCCTTTAGAGACCGATTTTGTTGTTGAGTCCTTCATGAAAATTGTAGATCGATCTTTTACCTTTCTATAGACACCAAGTTTGTCAAATTTAGAGTTCGGAGTCAAACGTTATGAGCGTTCGAAATTTGGAGGTCAGATCAGACAGGAGGGGGGGACGCAGCCGAGTGCTCGCGTGCCTCGCCCAACCTGGCCGATCGATCGCCTGGCTAAGCGATCAGTCGTACCTGATTTTTGAAGCGTTCGATTCATAAGTCATTTTTCTATCTTTCCATACTAGATTGATCGGTTTTGGAATTAAATTGAAAAAGATTGATTAGATTAAAGTGGGATGATCGATGAAAAATGTCTGAACATCGATCTGTATTTTGGTGATATCGGGAGCTATAGAGCTCCGATTGAGTTGATTCTTGTTGCAAATTAAACTGAGACGAGTGGCTACAAATGTTATGAAGAATCTGAACGACAATTTAGCTTCTAAGATGTTCAATTTCTGGAGTGAAGCTCGGTGTTGTGTTCAGTCTCAATGTTGCTTTTGTCCTGAAAGTGTTATGGCCATAACTTCTTCATTTCTGATCCGAATTGAGCGCTTTTGGTGTCGTTAGAAAGATCAGACCAAGAGGAACATTTTTGTAGAAGGAAGTTTTGTCAAATTGCCTCATTTATCTGATCGAAAATTAGAGTCAAGGTGTCAATTTTTAAGGGCAAAATTGGCAGTTCACTTAAGGCTTTAAGTTCTAAGGCTTATATGTAAGGACATAAGGATCTTTTCTCACTTATTTAATGACATGGCAATATAAAAGAAGCAGAGAGCTGTCGTGGGACTTAGAAATTTCCAGAAGAAAGAAAAGAAAGAAGAGTGAAGTGGGAGTGAGCTTTCGGTGGAGAAAAGAAAGAAGAAGAAAGGGAAAAAGCTAGGGTTTTCGATTTTGTGAGATTCCAAGAGGGATTTTGAGAAGATTCAAGAGGGAAAAGATGGAAGAGCATGAGAGCTTCCTAAGGAACCAAGAAAATCCGAAAATGGTGGAAAATAAGGAAATTTTAAATTGGAGGGAAGAAGAAAGGCTATGGAGAATTGACGCTTTGGACAATTCTTAAGCATGGAATTGAGGTGGGTAGCATATTTACATTTTGATTTATAAGCTATATATGAGTTTTAAAAAAATAAAGAAAGTGAAAAGTGTTTTAAATTATTATTTTTTGAACGATTAAATTCTTTGATTTTGAAATGATTTGAGAAAATTGCTAATGATGAGTTACGAATGATTTGAAAAATCGTTACAAAGGTTAAATTCATTGTTTTCAATGATTTTGGATAAATTGATAAAATTTCTGATATTCATTACTTATGAATGATTTGATAAAGTATGAAAATTGTTACATTCATTGATTTTTGAATGTTTTGATACAGTTGAAATGTTGCATTCTTGAATGTTTGAGGACATGTGATATGAAGGGGATTAATTTAGTGACATTATGATTGTTATGTGAATTTCGATTGAAATTATGAACATGATTATGCTATGTCTTTTATCATGACATTTTGAATTGAATGAAAAGAAAAGATAGCATAAGAAGCATAAGAATGCCATTTTTGGTGATTGAATATTTGAGCATCAATTCGCTTGTGTTTGGGCAAGAGAGAACCTGTTTCATTAGTCACGTGCACGTCGACGTTTAGAGCCTTATCCCGACTGCCGCTTGTGGCCCATGAGATCCGAAAATGGACTCATTTTATTTACGGTTTAAACTTTGGTTTAAACCCGTTTCGTTTAAGGAACTCTCGAGCCATTTGTTTGTGCATTGCATTTGTGAATTGTCAAATTGTTGCATAAATGAGTGTTTTGTAATTTTGTTATGTTATGTGCTTTTGTTTCGTTTGTTAGTGTGACGCATTGCATGAATTGAAAAAGTGTTCATGAAATTTGAAAGAAATTGAGATTTTCATGATTTGAAATAGCTCATGAAATTTGAAAAGTAAGCATTTGAGTTTTGCAATCGTGAAATGGTTGAAAAGGTATACGAATGATTCGGGAAAATTGAGAAATTTTGAGAACTAAGCAATTGAGGGTTTTTCAGCTGTGATAATTTTATAAAATGGCAAAAGTTTTGAAAAGATGATTTTTTCACTTATTTTTCGATTTATAAATATGTTATCCACGAGCTATCTAGCTCACCCCCCTTTCATCCCCATCTCTAGGTTTTCGAGCAGGAGATCAGATGGAGGACGATCAAGACATCAATTTGATCATTGCATGTTTTTGTATTATGAGTAAAGTTTGATTTTAGTATTGGATTTGTATATGGCTTGGAAAGCCATTAATGTTTACTAAGCATTTACTTCGTGATGTAAGTAAACTATGGTTAGTATATATGAATGTGAATGTGATTAAGATAGAAATGCGTTTGATTATTATATGGGTTCCGGACGGGAGGTCCGAGGGTACTGAATTGTGATTGAGATTTATGAAGTGTTTTAGGTATAGGATTTGTGTTTGTGTATGATGGGATTCCAGACGGGAGGTCCGAAGAATTGTGTGTTTTGTTTTGGATTATTAGAAGTGTGTTTTAAAACCCTTTGTAGATTGGGGTTTGTTAGAATGCAGTCGTTATGCTGCTCGATGTTTGTTAACTAATGATTGAGTAAAGAATAAGAATAAATGTTCGTTGAAGATGAAATTGAGTTTAAGAAGAATTAGATGATTTGAGTTTTGGTTGAGGATGATTTTCCAAATGGGGAAAATTATATTGATGAGTATAAGATTGATTAGAGATGAAAAGGAATGAGAAAGAAAAAAATGTATACGAATTTTCGGATTGGTTTTAGTCTTAAGATTTCCAACGCGACAAGCTTGTTTTGTTTTTCTAAGATATTCGTTCGCAGATGTCGGAAATTTGTTTAGTTCATTTCGAACCGTTTGTTTGAATTGCATTCGATTCTTCCGCCTTTGATTCTCATGTGTTTCATACTTTGTTTTCGATTTGCCTTCAATATGCTTCCGTTCGTTCGAAATTCAATTTCGCTTCTAATTTGATTTGTTTGCTTTGATTCCGTTCTTTCATTAATTCCTTCCGATTCGATTTGCATCGATAATTTGTTAAGAATATGATGGGATTGTGTTTCCCCAAGTCAATTTTAGTTATGGTTTAATTGGTTCAATTCTAGATGTTATTAATTAGGGTTTATGTTATAAATTAGGGAAAAATCAAGGAAGAACTTTGGAGAAATTGAAGCATTGGACAAGTTTCTAACAAGGATATGAGGTGGGTACCTGTTTATAATAGAAGTTATAAGTTACTGTTGCTTTCTTTAAACAAAGAGATTTTTCGATTTCAATTGCATCGTAAATGTTGCATTATTGCTATGAATGACTTGAAAAATCATTTCGATTCAATACATGAACTTTTGATTAATTTCAAAATACATTGTATGTTATGCCTTGAAAGATTTCATGGCATTTTGTATATTCGGAAAAGATCATTCGATAAATGATTTTGAGCATCGATTTGTTATGATTGGGCAAGAGAGAACCTATTTCGTTCGTCACGTGCACGTTGACCCCTAGCCTTCTCCCGGCTGCCCGCTTGAGGCCATGAGGTCCTGAGAAAATCAGACTCGTTTCGTTTACGATAAACTTTGATTTATTCGTTTCGTTTATGGAACTTTCGAGCCATTTGTTTGTGCATTGCATATGTGAATTGCCATTGCATCTATGAAGTGTCAAGTTGATGCATTCATGTTTTGTAACCTATGGGTTTGTAGCTGAAAGCCTAAAAATCATATGTTTTGCAAATTACGACTTTGACTACAACAAGAAAAGAACTTTTTGAAAATGTGCTTTACGAATTTCAAAGAAATGTTTTCTAAGACCAGAAAATGAAAAAGATTTCAAGAGTTTTGCTTATTATTTGTTATAAACTGTTACCCACGAGCTATAAGCTCACCACCTTCATTCTCATCCATAGGTGATGAATAGAAGATCGGGTGAAAGAAAATGAGGGTTCCCGTTTGTATGTGTTCGTATCTGTATTATTGTTAAGTTAGATTATTGCTGTGAAATTTCGAATTATTGTGTATTGTGTATTTTGGACTGTGGTAAATTGGTATTGTATATGGCTTGAAACGCCACAACGGTTTTGTAAGCATTGAATTCTTGATGTATGCGAATTATGGACTTATGTAGTGAATTTGAGATATTTTTGTAAGCATGAGGCGTATGTTATGTGAAGACTTAAGGAATTGAGATTGGATGATTACGATATGATTGAGATTTATTAAAGTGCTTTAGGTATAGATTTGTGTTTGGTTATGCTGGGATTCCGGACAGGAGGTCCGATGGTTTTGGGTTTTGTGTGAGACTATAGAAGTGTGTTTAATCCATTTGCGGATTTTTGGGATTATTAAAATACAGCCATTATGCTGTCCAATTTTTGAATGTATATGTGTATTAAGTGTCTTTTTGCCAAAAGAAAAATAAGTTGTTGTTTAAACTGATGGATATGTTCTGAATATGATGGATCAAGTGAATTTGAGTTTGAATGTACATGATTTCAATTGGATATTGAAGTCACTTTGATTGATGAATTCGAAAAAAATGAATAAGAATGAAGAAAGAAAAATTTATACCGTTGTCAGGTTGGTTTAGTCTTAGGATTTCCAACGCGACGAGTTTGTATTGTTTAAAAGTTTTGTTCGCAGATGTCGGATATTTGTTCGGTTCGATTGAACCGTTTGTTTGCTTTATTTTCGATTTGCTTCCGATTAGTTTCGCTTCGAAATTCGCTCCTTCGATTTCACTTATGCTTTTGCTTCTGCTTTATTACTTTCGATCCGTCCTTTCGCCTTTCGTTTCGCTTGGTTCTTTCGATTTTCCGATTCGATTCATTTTGATTCAATGCTTTCGCTTTTGATTGTGTTCTGCTTCGGATTTGAGTCGAATCTGTATTGATTTGCTTCTGCAATATGATTTGATTGAACCGTTCATTTGCTTTGATTTAGTTGAATTGTGTTTCGATCTGTCAATTTGGTTTGCTTTCGCTTTCATTTTTCGTTTTCGCTTTCCGCTTTTCCGGTTGGAGTTCGGTTTTAGAATCGGGTCCCAACAAACATAACCTATAACTTACCATTAATACAGTTTTAACCACTTTATGGCAGCGATAGGCTCATGATAGCTTGTGAGTGATGAAAAATTCGACGAAGCGTGAGGAGTTAGAGAAGTATGATTTGATAGTGACATGAGAGATTCAAGGTGAACTTTAGTAAAACATCTTATAGGCAGTAGTAAAACAAAGTTCCTAACAAGTTTTCACCTTTCAATCAACCCATTCAACACACCTTACTGATAAGATCTTATCTTCTTACATTATTTGATATTATCTCCTTTGTTTTCAATTTATTTTAGTGTTTAAATATGAAAATTAATGTTTGATTTGTTTTAGGATATGAAAAGTGGAGATTGCATTAAATTGAGACTTTATTGATGATAATTATGAATTTTAGATGAAGTGAAGAGATTGTTGGGATGGATAAGGCTAATCATTTGAAGAGTAGGAGTTTAATTGGCAAACTTCTTCTTATCCTTATCATATAGGAATTTGAATTTGAATTTGTTTTAGATGGACTTTTTCTAAAGTTAGAATTAGATTAGGATTATATTAGAAAACCCTATAAAAGAGACGTTCCTTATAACAGAAAGGGGTTCTCTCTTCTTATGTTTTTCACAATCCTTTATCTTTCTTCTCTTTTTGTTATTAGAGCAAAAGCCATGCATAGCTAAACTTATCGTTCTGATTTAAAGGGATTCGATATTCTAGTTATAACCTATGAGATTCTGTGTTCTTAACTTTTATTCATGTTTTAATTCAAGTATTTCTTGTTTTGAGTTCTCATATTTCATAAATGATTAATATTTAGTTAATCTAATAATTTAATTTAATATTGATTATTATATCGCTATTTAGGAATTCAATGATCTGTAATTGTCATGAAGGATTGGTACAAGTAGCAAATAGGTTATTTATCAATTTCTATAGTTAAGTTATGATATATAAGAAAACTAAATTAAATAATTGCAGCTATCTCGATTGTTTAAGTTAAGGTTAGTCTTTTTTACTAAACATAGTGCTATCATTTATTTGATATAGAATGCTATCATGCCCAGTCAATGAATAATAAGTTTTAGTTTAGATGCTAGGTTTGAATCAATTAATTTAGGAAAATTTGAGACTTAGTACGACTATCCTAATATGTTTCGGACTAACTACTTGAATAGTGAAAAATATTCTTTTTAGACCACTAATCAATGTTACAATTATATGAGATCTTTCCCTTGAATCAGAGCTTGGTAAACTTGACTTTCTCACTTTTATAGTTAGTTAATTTAATTTGATTTCTTATTAATTTTAGTTAATCAGTTACTTAAACAAATTAAGAAACTAGTGTTTACTTCTCTAGATATTCGATTTGGTTCCACAACTACTATAAAATGTTTGGAGCATCAAAATTATGTTAGGGGCTTTGATAACCTGACCAAAATTTGGTGCCATTGTCAGGGAACTATTTTAATTTCTTAGTTTCTTTGCGTTTTTATTTTTATAGTTATTGCTAACCTCTTGTCTTGTATGACTTGTGCTTCTCAGACAAGTAAATTGCAATAGAATCTAGAAATTGAGAAGACAGTAATCGTTTGAGAAAAGAGACTAAGCAAGGAAACAGTCGTTCACCTCTAGATGTGGAAGTTAAAGTAGATCTAACAATTGGTAAAGACTTTAATTTTCAAAAAGAGGATGAAAAGATGGCAAATCTTATCCCTAGAATGTTACAGGAGTTAGCAGCACCGAATTTAAAGCAACAACTTTTATTTATTCAATTTCCAGGTGTTGAGGTAGATTTCGAATTGAAATTTGGTTTGATTCACTTACTGCCTATTTTTTGTGGTCTTGCAGGTAAAGATTTGCATTAACACCTGAAGGAATTTTATGTTGTCTATTCTGGAATGAAACCACAAGGGGTGACAGAAGAACAAATTAATCTTAGGGCCTTTCCATTCTCATTAAAATATAAGGCAAAGGATTTGGCTATATTATCTTCCATCTAGCTCAGTAACAACATGGAATGAGATGAAAAGAATATTTATGGAGAGGTTCCTTCCTGTATCAAGAGTAGCGAATATCAGAAAGGAGACGTGGGATGTTGGGCTCGAGTCTCGTTACTTATTCCAAGACTACAATTTGAGACGGTCAGGTAAAGATCATGTGAGAGGAAAGTTGAAAGCTTCAAATTGTAAGGAGAATTTCAGTGTCACCGTTAGTAGGTTCGCCACGGCGAAGTAAATGTTTCACCGCGACAAAACTAGGGAATATTTTCAAGGACCCTTCGGGAAAAGTTCGTCGTGACTAGAGTCTAGCTTCGCCGTGGCGAAGTCATAAGATCAGGCAAAAGGACCCTTCGGGTCGCTGCGGTGAAGTTATAAGTTTAGGCAAGGGCGCCTCTCGAGAAAGGTTCGCTGCGGCTAAGGTTTGGCTTCGCTGCGGCGACACCTTCGAATCCGCAACCTAGACCCAAACTATCAAACCAACACTAATTGTACATACAATTTTAACAACCATTAACAGCTCCACAAAAGAAAGAGATGAACATGTACGAAAGAAACTTCTTCAGCTCTCAATCTCATTACTAAAACAAAATAGAGTTTGAGCATAGCTTTAGTTACATTTCAATAGCCACATTAATAGCTTCATACAAATTACATTGAATGCTCATATTTGATATGCTGATAAAGCCACTCAACAATTAGTCGGACTAACTTAGTTACAAAAGAGAGCTATCTTGGAGTTTGCTAAAGCCTTGTAAGGATCAATAACCTTCTCGTTTTGCACCTAAGGTGTGAAAAAATAATGGATTAAGCTATAAAGCTTAGTGACTAATATATTTATATCCATTGGTAACGAGCACACAATCAAGAATATATATACATACATCTATATCTCATTTTAATCTAGCAATTCAATCATCAACAATTCTAGCTCAAAGACTTATAGTGGAGAATGTTATCACATAAAACATATCAAGTATATTGAACCATCAAACATAACACTCAATTTTGTATCATACTTGACAAATCAAAGATGAAATGCACAACATAATGGCTTGAAAGTCCCATGGATCGAAATGGAGAAACCGAAACTTACACCATAAACTAAATGAGTCAATTTCTTAGGAGCTTATGTGCCACAAGCGGGCAATTAGGAGAAGGATTTAAGTCATCGTGCACGTGAGGAACGAAATGGTATCTCTCTTGCCCAAACACAAGCAAATTTTTATGCTAAATTATTTCCATCACATATGCACTTTCATGCTTCTTATGCTTTTTCCTCTTTTGATTATAGCAAATTTCATAACATCTTTAAAATCATAACATGATAATAAATCATAATGCATTTTCCAACAATCACAACAATTCAAAATCAAGAAATTAAGCATACACACATAGGTAAGAAAATTTCCCATCTCCATAATAATTATAAACATATTACCCACCTAATTGGTTGAAATTCCAAGTTCAAGTTTGCCTTCCTTTTGCTCTTGCATGGGATTTTCTTGGTTTCCTTCAAACAAACCAAAATTTATTTCAAACAAATATTCCAATAGAAAATCCATAAAGCTTCAATAATCACAAAAATAAAATAAATGAAACTTGAGCTTAGACTTAATCTACCTATAGTTTATCTAGGCTAGAAAAACTAAGACCTAGTTTAAAATCCATGAAAAATCAAAATGGTTTTCTTTTTTCTCTTCTTTCTCCCTTCATTCCCAACACAAACCCATTTCTTTAATTCCTTTTCTACCAATGCAAAAAGAAAAGATTAAGCTTACCTAAAACAAGTTGATTTCTCTTCCTTCTTCTTCTTTCTCCTTCTCCGAGTTTTTCTTCTTCCTTTCTAGCTTCTCCCACGCTTTACTATTCTTCTTTCTTTCTTCTCACGATTTCTCCCCTTTCTTTCTTATTCAAAACCACTTGTTGTCTTATCCTTCCAATTTTACCCTTCCATATTTAATGTAATGCCTACGTGCTCCTTTAATCTCTTATGTCTATTACCCTAACTTAATTCTAACATTTCTATTTAATAATTCTAATTTCTATTCATGCTTACTAAATTAATGGACTAAATTATGAAAATAAATAAATAAATAAATAAATATTTGGGGTCCAACATGGGATAAGACAAATTACAGGAGAAACATTAGATGAATATTGGGAAAAGTTTAAGGAGCTATGTGCTAGCTATCCACATCATCAGATTCCTGACCTACTCTTGATTCAATATTTTTATGGACTATTTCCTATGGATCGAAGTATGATCAATGCACTTAGTAGAGGAACTTTGGTAAACCAAACACCTGAGGTAGCCAGAAAGTTGATATCAATTATGGCCAAAAATTCTCAACAATTTGGGACAAGGATGGATGAAGCTATTAAGCGTGTGAATGAGGTAGGCAACACACAGCTTGAGGATAAAATTTCTAATTTAATTGATTTAGTTCTTCAAATGGATGTAGGTCAATTGGAATCAACAAGAGTGTGTGGATTATGTTCATTCTATAGACATCCTACAAATATGTGCCCTACATTGCAACAAAACTCTCTTTAAGAAGCTAACGCAATAGGAGGTTTTCTTATTCAACCTTAACGAAGTATGACCCATATTTCAATCACTACAATCCAGGATGGAGGGATCATCTAAACTTGAGCTATGGAAATCAAAGAGGGTAACAACGATATCAATGTCACAATTTTAAACAACCTAAAACCCCTATATATGCTCAACCTCAATCTTCAAATTCAGGTATGTCTTTAGATGAAATTGTTAAGGCACTTGCTAATAATATTTAACAATTTCAACATGAAACAAGGACAAGCATTTAAAATTTAGGAAATCAAATCAGTCAATTACCTACCTTGGTAAGTAAATTGGAAGTATCAGCAAAAAAAACCTTTCCAAATGGTGGTGAATCCAAAGGAGAATGTGATTACAATGACTTTGAGAAGTGGTAAGGAAATTCAGACTAGAACTTCATTAACAATGGAGATAGAAAAGCACGATGATGGAGAAAAGAAGGAAGAACTTCCGACTTGAGAATTAATAAAGGTAAGAAATGATTTATCTTCATCGATATCAATTAATGGATTTGTACCTCCTTTTCCTAGCAGGTTGGCTAAACCAAAAGAAGGTAAGCATAAACGAGAGATCCTAAAGACGTTTTAAAAGGTTGAAATCAATATACCGCTTCTTAAAGCCATCAAGCAAGTTTCAAAATATGCAAATTCTTGAAGGAGCTGTGCACAAATAAAATGAAGTTGAAGGACAAGGAGAGAACAATTTTGGGTAAAATGTATCAATTGTGATAAATAGGAAATTACCAGAAAAATGCAAAGATCTAGGTTTGTTTACACTTTCATGTGTTATTGGTAATAAGAAAATTGAGCGTGTGATCCGCAGTTTGTCTTTGGGTTATTCACTTGAAAACCGAATCAAAAATTTAATTGCAAGGATTGCAATATAGAGTGCAACCTCGGGTCATCACACTTAATCAGAACCTAGTGCAAATGGTCTAAGCTAGCCTAATTGTCATGAAATGCAATTAAATTGGTTAGGGGGGTTTGGATCTTTAAGAAATCTACATAAATTGAGCTAATTGAAAGAAAAGTATATAAAATGGTATTTTTGGATTTTTGGGAAAGGAAATTGCAAACTCAAACAATGATCAAATATGATAAAATCCTCTAAAAAATGAGCTTTGGCTGTCGTAATTCAAACAAATATTTTTGGGAGAAAAAATCACTAAGTTTTCAAATGATAGACCTTAAAGAACTTTTTAAGTTCAAGGTTTTAATCAATGAACTCCATTTCTTAAAACCTTTCATTGATTAAAACCTTGGACTTAAAAAGTTCTTTAAGGTCTATCATTTGAAAACTTAGTTAACCATTTCTTAAAACCTTGTTGAATGCATCTTAGTGTGTGTAATAGGTAAGTTAATGCAAGTGGTCAATTGGGATCAAGCATCATCTCAATATCAAACACAACTAGGCAGATAAAAGAGAATTAACATAATCATCAACAAGATATTATGAGATTTCATATATTAAAGCTCCAAGTTCTACATCAATAAATCCATAACACAATACATTATTTAACACTTGATTAAACTATAATCAAAAAAATCCAACTACAAAGCATAAATCCTAACTCAGGAGTTCACAACAATGTGGTTAAACATAAATGAACTATTCCCCTTTGAAGCCCATTGAACTCAAGCCATCGCTACATCTTCAAGAAGAAATGGTGCTTAGCCAAGCATCACTTCGGGGGCACTCACAACTGTAAACGCACCAATAGCATCCATGGCAGTAGCAACAAATGATGAAGGCGATGATCAAAACTGGAAGGGAATGATGGATGAATATCGAGAGTGAGAGACGAGAGTGTGTGTATGTGGTCGGCTCTGTCTGTGTAGTGTTTTTTGTCTCTCCCTTAACCTAATTTAGCAGGTTTTTAAATATAGGATCGGTGGGTCGGGTCAAACAGTGAGAGATTTTTCCAAATATGGTTCAGGTTTTCAACGGTTCGTCGCGGCGACAGATAAGTTTGTCGCGGCGTACTTTTCCTGAAAGGCTTTGCCTCTATGCTGGATCCTTCGTCGCAGCAAACTTTTCCCGAAAGTTTGGCTTGGATTCTTTGTGTTTTGAACGTTTCCTGTAGTGCCTGTCCTCTTATTCACTTCATTTGAGCACATTTACTCCCTTCTCTTTGAGGTTCCTACAATTAACAATAGCAATTTGCAGTATCAATTGTTCTCAGAAAAATAATTAGTGCAATTAATACCAATTTGTAACAATTTTTACTAACAAATTGCATAAAATAAAAGGACACACTCAAAGATTAATTTAAGCATAAAATCAAGAATTAGGAGTCAAAAAGTATAGCAAAATCCATGAAAGTGTCGCTAATTTATATCATAAACTTAGGCTCAATCAAATTCCCCCACACTTAGACCTTTGTACTCCTAGACAAAGTTTATAAGAGTCAAAGAGACACAAGTGCCAAAGAAAAATTCTGACCATGCTTAAAACAATAATAGGAAATTGGTAAAAATCACTTTATCAGAAATCAATCAAAGCAGACTGAAAGAGTGCTAAGAAAATAAACATTAAAAGAATTTAATCCAAGAGATTTAACATTAGAGATTTCACTCAAGGTAAGGTGTTTTCTCTCATCTCACTTGTGTTTAGGGATATTTTCACTCTAAAATCCGCTTAGTCCATTCTCTACCATAAGCTTGTGACAGTTCTACTTCTCCACTATAAGAACTATAATTTCGAAAATCAAGAGGACTTTTCAAGTTTGTAATGCACAGAAGGCTAGATGAAATGGATGGAATGGACGAAGGAAGAAAAAGTATGAGTACATGCACTACAATTATGAAATAGATGTCAACAGTAAAACAATATTGACGCAAATAATTTCACTATAGATGAAGTGTAAAAATATAGACGAAGCATAAAAACACAAACAAAGTGCAAAACACATACGAAGCACAAAAACATAGACGAAGTGACAAAATTAGACGATACAAAAAAGGAAGATACTTTAGAATGTCAAACAGTTAGTTAGTTGGAGTCAGTTATAGGACTCAACTAAATAATGGTTTCTAGAAGCAGTTTTCAAAGAAGACAGTTGGATACTTTGGCTATAAATACTAGTCCCAGTCAAAGACTAAAATAATGTTCTTTTACAAGAGAGAAAATTTTGATTGTACAATACTTAGAAATTTTTTGTGTTCAAAGTGCAAAAAAAGAGAGCGAATACTACTATACCAAAAAGCTCAAACTATCTTTCTTAGAGAGAGAAAGAAAAGGCTAGAGCCTGGAGAGGCTAAGATAGCAAAAAGAATACTTTGTGAAAGAGACTTGAAGAGGCTCTGGAAGGGTGAAAAGAATATTTGTAAAGTTGAAGAGTATAGTGAAATCTCAGACAAACTCTGCGGACTGGACGTAGCTCAAGATTTGGGATGAACCAGTATAAAATTGCGACGTCTATTCTCTAACCCTTATACTTTAGTTTTTGTTAGACGAGTAGAGTATATCAACTTTAGTAAAGTATCTTTGGTATTCATCTGATAGTTGTAAAGATATTCAAGAAATCTCAAAAGATTAATAATTTCGAAAAGATTACACAATTCAACCCCCCTTCTTCTTGTGTATTTTATATACTTTATGTGATTCCTATATTAACATGTGATTTACTTCAACACAATGTATAATCTTCATCATACATGATATCCAAACATATGACATTAGAATGAGTGAACATACATAGAGAAATGTTTATCAGTACATTTCAACATCTACGTAGTCCTAGTGATTTTATATGCTCAATGTATACATCTCTTAAAATTGGCTTTGTCATTGGGTCTGCTATCATATCTCACGTAGATATATATTTCATGTTCACTTCTCCTCATGTAACTATATCTTTCACATAATTATACTTGGTATCTATGTGCTTTGTCTTACAATGAAATTTAGGGTCTTTAGTATAAGTGATTGCAGCTTGACTGGTCACTGGATTAATTTTGCTTTTAGTGACTCCCAAATGCACAAAAAATCAATGAAGCCACACAACCTCTTGTGCTGTAGTTGAGAATGCTATAAACTTAGCTTCCATTGTGGATAATGCAATGAAAGATTGTTTCTTACTTGTCCATGATATTGCTCCATAGTTTAGTAAGAATACATATCCTGAGGTAGATTTTCTTTCATTTAAATCTCCTCCCCAGTCTGCATCTATATACCCTTGTATATATAAATCATTGCCTTGATAACATAATGCATAGCCTATAATTCCCTTTAGATACCTCAATATTCTCTTTACTGCTTTCCAATGTGCTTGGCCTGGATTTGATTGATATCTGCTCACCATCCCAATAGCGTAACAAATATCTAGTCTTGTACACATCATTGCGTACATAAGACTTCCAACTGCACTGGAGTAGGGAACATTCTTCAGTTGTTCCCTTTCAAGTGGCGTTGACAGGCAATTTCTTTTACTAAGGCCTTCATTTTTAGCAATAGGATTATCAATTGCTTTGCAATGTTGCATACGGAATCGTTCAAGAATTTTTTGAATGTACATCGCTTGTGAAAGTGATAACAATCTCTTCGACCGATCTCTTGAAATCTTGACTCCAAGAATGTATATTGTTTTACCCATATCTTTCATTTCAAATTCAGATGATAACCAATCTTTGATTTGCATAAGAAACACGCAGTCATTACGAGCAATCAATATATCATCCACGTATAAAAATAAAAATCGTGAATTTATATTTGGATCTATTAATATACACATATTGGTCTTCATCGATCATTTGAAAATCATAAGAAATGATTACAATATGAAAATGAATATACCATTGTCTTGAAGACTGCTTCAGGCCATAAATTGATTTTAATAACCAACATACTTTATTTTCTTGACCTACCTTAATGAAACCTTCAGGTTGTTCCATATAGATTTCTTCATCTAATTCTCCATAAACATAGGCTGCACACCCCTAAGGTCTGAGACTTGACACCTCAGGTCTCCTACCAGTCCACAACTCATATGGTGTGCTAGTAACTGATTTCGTGGGCACACGATTAAGTACATAGGTGGCTGCTAGCAACGCATTACCCCAAAAAGTGATTGGTAAATTTGCTTAGGCCATCATGGACCTAATCATTTCTAATAACATCTTATTTCATCTTTCAGTGATGCCATTTTGTTATGGGGTTTTAGGAATTGTTAATTGCCTTTCTATTCCTTTTTCATCACATAAAGCCTTAAACTTTTCTGACAAGTATTCTTGTCCACAATCAGCTCGTAATGCTTTTTATTTTCTTATCTAATTGATTCTTAACCAAGTTCATGTATTTTATGAAACAATCGAATACTTCTGATTTATGAGAAATCAAATACACATGACTATATCGAGTATATTAATCTATGAATGTGATGAAATAAACTGCCCCACGTCTAACCCTTATATTCATTGGACCATAGATGTCAGAATGAATTAATTACAATGGATATAAAGCTTGTGTCCCCTTTCCCGGGTGGTGGACCCTGACTGAGGCCCATTCCCGAGACCTAAGAAACTAGCTGTCACACTGAAAGAAAGGCTGGCTGCTGAAATACACTGGTGGTGGCTGCATACTGGAGCCCAGTGTCTTGAAACATAAGCCTTTAAACTCCCCATATAAATTGTACCTTTTAGATTCTAGATTGCTTTTGGCTTAAGAAACACTTCAATTGAAGTTCTACAACTCAAGATATATGTCCTAGGAAACTATTGGTCTAAAAATCACCTGAATTGGAGGTCGGATGAGAGAGTTATGCCCTAAACAATGAACTATGTTCATAACCAAACTCCATCTTGACCTCTCTTGGCGCGATTTCCATAACTTTTAACCTCGATGTCGGATTGGATTCGTTTTTATACCATTGGAAATCAAAACCCTAGAAGCATTCCTCTTCTTCTCTTCCTTCCACCATAAACGACCCTCTCTCACCCTCTCACTCTCTAATATTTTCGTAGGCTTCTCTCAAATGCAAAGTAACAATCCTTTCTTCTATTCTTCTTATTTATACTACTTCCATCACTTAAGCCCAAATCAAGCCTAAGCCCATTTCCAACTTCCTTCCTTATTCTTCTTCTAACTTACAAGATAACTCAAGCCCATTTCATCTTTTCCATTTCCTTAAGCCCATCTTATGCTCTTCTTCTTTTTATGCTAATTTGGGCTC
>JAOQMR010000001.1:20630057-20640734 GCA_027563865.1 Erythroxylum pelleterianum
GAGGACTGGACGTAGCCCACGGTTTGGGGTGAACCAGGATAAATTGCTGTGTCTATTTCTCTTAACTCTCATCTCACCTTAGTCGTAGTTTTCGTTATTAACACTGTTAAAACAAAGTTTTCAAAACAGGTTAAGACATATTATTGTTGATCTTATTATTGTTCTCTTGATCTTATTATTGTTCATATATTAACGTGTGATTCACTTCAATACTTGCATTAATAGGAGCTTTCGGGGTATTGCCTGCCATCCATAAGTATAGCTCTTTGATCTGATTATGGGAATTTCCTTATCTATTGCCCACCATATCATCTTTTCTTGCTATTTTGAACTATAAGTTCCCTGAAGCTGGTTCCACTCTGTTGTTTGAAAAGAGCTTGATTTCCTTATTCCCCTTATAATGTTGGTAGCCTAGATCCATTATCAAACTTTAATAGGGTGTATGGTTTACCCTTCATTTACATCATATGTCATTAACTGAGCCATATGTCATTTACATCATACATAATTATGAATTTGAACTTTATTTGGCACTAAAGTTTATGGCTTATATAGAAAAAATGTCTTCTATCGTTACGTCAGTCAATGACTTGATATGTGGTTTTTCCTCAAACAATTTATTAAAGTAGTAAACTTTATTATTTTATGAGAATATTTAATGAATATTATGCAAGATATATAAAATGACAACTTCTTTAAAAGTGTTGGAGCAAAGAGTAGCAATAGAAGATGAGACATAAGACACAACGACAAAGCCATCTTATATTACTTATAATTTGATTTGCATTTTTATAAATAATTTGTCCCCTGTTTGTGTTACTTCTCTTTAATTTTAGGCGGACATAATTTTACATAAATGGAACTTGTGACTTGAATTGAAGTCTTGAGCTAAGGTTTTCCAAAAGTTAGATATCCTCCAGTAGTTATCTTTTAGATGGTTAATTCCTATAAGTTTGAGGTGTTAGATATGATAATAATCTATATACATGTCTATTATAGAAAAATGGAAATGCGGAATGTTATTACATACCTCTAGCCATTAATGTTGAGAGATTTCGGACAAATATGAGAGGAATCTTCTAAGCTTTTAGCAAATGCAAGAAATAGTGTATGCAGATTAATGTTAAGCCTAGGGACCCAATCTCCTTATATTCCTTATTGTCTTCCATCAAAACAACATAAGGACATGACGGTTCAAGTGGAAGGATATGAGGGTTCAAAATGAACAGACACGACCCATCATAAAGGAAACTAACAGATAATAGTCTCTCACTTGGGTCGTAAATGTAATCTAAAAGTCATAAAACCTCCACTTAATTAAAGAAACCAAATGCACAAATCATGGCTATAAGTCCTCTAAATGTGATGCAGCCTAAAAAAAACGAACTCAACCTCCATGGTGGAAGTAGCAGTCAAAGTCTACTTTGAACTCCTCCAAGGTATGGCTCCACTGCCAAACATAAATACATATCTAGATGTTGACTTTTGTGAACCAACACAACCAGCAAAGTCCAAATTCGAGTATCCAACTACTTCAAGATTATTAGTTCGTCTATATATAAGCATGTAATCTTTGGTACTTTAAAGGTATCTCATCACCTTTTTAGCTGCTCTCCAGTGATCTATACGTGGATTACTCTAATATCTTTCCAATATTCTAACAACAAATGCAATGTCAGGTCTTATACAAACCTGAGCATACATTAGGCTCCCTACTGCAGAAGCATATGGAATATTTTTCATTTGTTCCCTTTCAACCTCATTTTTCGGGCATTGGTCCAAATTGAACCTATCACCCTTCATAATAAGTGCTATACTCGGTGAACAATCTTTCATCTGAAATCTTTCTAAGACCTTACTAATATAGGTTTCTTGGGATAGACCTAAAATGTATTGAGATCTTTCCCTATGGATCTTAATTCCAATGACTTAAGATGCCTCATCTATATCCTTCACCTCATATAGCAAACCTTTATCATTTGCGGTGAGTAAAATATCATCCACATATAGAACAAGGAAACAAATTTTATTCTCACTAACTTTCATATGTATGCATTGATCCATGATATTTTCTTCAAAACCATATGAAGAGATGATATTATGGAATTTCAAATACCATTGACGAGAGGCTTGTTTCAATCCATATATGGATTTTTTTAAGCTTATACACCAAATGCTCACCATCATTAGAGGAGAATCCTTCTGGTTATTTCATATAAACTTCTTCCTTTAGGTCTCCATTTAAGAACGCTATTTTCACATCCATTTGATGTAGCTCCAGATCAAAATGAGCAACCAATGCCATAATCACTCATAAGGAATCCTTTTTATATACAAGAGAAAAGGTCTCAATGTAATCAATTCCTTCTTGTTGAGTAAATCCTTTGGCAACAAGTTTAGCTTTATATCTTTCAATGTTGCCTAATGAGCCCTTTTTTGTCTTAAGGACCCATTTACATCCAATGGCCTTTGCACTATTAGGAAAACTAACAAGATCTCAGACTTTGTTAGATGCCATAGAATTAATCTCATCTACTATAGCATTGTACCACAATTAAGATTCATTGCAACTTATGGCTTATGAAAAAAGTTTCAGGGTCATTTTCGGCTCTAATGTTATAGTCAGCTTCTTGTAAATACACAATGTAATCACTAGGTATTGCTGATTTACTATCTCTAGTTGATCTTCTTAATATTGTATTAGCGCCCTCCTAAGGAGGAGCTTGTACAACTTGTTGCTCAACAACTTGTAGTGATTGCTGAACAATCGGATCTACTAGATTGTCATTAGCAGCTTATGGAACTTCAATGATTGGTTGTTCATCTCCTATTTGACTTTGAGGGATGCTATGAATGACAATAAATCTATTACTTAAAGTAGGAGTTTGTGTAACACGCTAAGTTAGGGGTTAGAAAATTGAGAAATTTCAGTGCACTTTATGCTTTGCATAATTGAGTTTTCGCTAATAAGTGCATATGTATTTTTGACACATAAAAATTTTTGTACATGCATTCATGACTTTTTTCAGGTAAAATGGATTGATAAATGTGATTAAATTGCGGAAAACTCATTCGAGGACTATTGGTATTGTTTCAAAATTTTTGGAAAATTTTAAGAATTTCTGAATTGGGATAATTTGGACAAGGAAATGTTGGAAATGAACTAATGGTAGTGAGACATATGTCAAATTTAGTTGGTGGCATGTGTATTACATGCAAAGAAGATACGTGGTTAAGTTGAGAACACTGTAACTTTTGTTATTCTTCGGATTACCTAGTGTTCTTGAGAAATCACTAAACCCTCGTCACTGAAATACTAGTCTTGATTCTTACATTAGTGTTATTCTCTGCATGCAAACATTTCAACCTATCTAGTGTTTGTTTCTACCTATTCTTGTTGTTTTCTTCCTCCATCCTCCAAAAACCCTACTCTTCTCTGTCACAGCTGGAAATTGTTTGAAGAATCAGATCAATAAAGTTTTAAGTTTCTAAGTTCTGTGAATGATTTTTGATGATGTGATAAGGTTTTACGTGCTGGAAATAAACATATGCATAAGTTATATAAGTTAAGTAGTGTCGGTGTAAGTGATGTTTCATGAAACACAGTGAATATATGTTTTGTTTCTCATTGGATATGCGTGGGTATTTGAGTGTTCATGGAAATGAATCAAATGAGTTGGATGACGTTTGAATGATTGAAAATGAAATTTGTGCATGAGGTGTGTAAGATGGGTAGCTCCGGTGGTGTTCAGAATGGGTTAAATTTGAAATTAGTGAAGTGAATAGTGTCAGAAATGGAACAGATGCAGAAAAATAGAATTACACATGAATGAGAATCAAATTTTTGATATTGGATATGAACCATAGATCTTTTTTTGTTTTGTATTGTTGAGCTAAAATGAGGATAGATTGGAGTGCCAATTGGATTAAATGAAGTGAAAGCATAAAGGAAAAAATGAGAATGGAAAATACGCAGTAGTGAGAGAAAGCTTGTGAAAGGAATTGATTTTTAGTGTTTGATTATAAACTTGGTTTTGAATTGTGTTTGGAATGAATTGAGATGATATGGGAGTGAAACAAAGTGGTGCATGTAAGTGTGCAAGTGTGTGTGATGAAGGGTTGAAAAAAAATGTCAGAGTTGTTCGATGAAGGAAGAAAAAGATGGAATGCACAATCGTGCAACTTTTCTGAAAAAGTTGAAAGTTCACGACAGTGATTTTGCTGGTTAAGTTGGAAAGTTCACCCTTGTACATAAGCATAACGGTGACTTTGATGAAGAAACTTGGAAGTTCACCCTCGTGCTTAAGCACGACAGTGACTTTTGTTGGGTATGTTGCAAGTTCACCCTCGTGCTTAAGCACGATGGTGACTTTGCTATTTTTCTTAAGAGTTAGCACGATGGTGCATCTGAAGGATTGTTGACTCACCTGAATAACCTTGATTCTTTTAGGCATAACTTTGTCTTCCAACCTCCAAATGATTTGATTATTGGACCAATAGATTCATACGATATTCATCTACATCTCCACCAAAAATCATAGCTTTCTGAAGTGGATTGGTTGATGAATTTAAGATGAAAATGTGACTGTGCTGAAGTATGATAACTGGGATGACTTTTACCGAACATACCTCAACATTTTACTTATATCATGATCTGTGGACCTCATAATGGGATGATTCGTGATTTAAATTAAACTAGAGAAATAGGAATACAAATTGTATGAAGAGATTGAATTTTAATTATGCCTCTAAGAATTTTAGAATCTGATTGGAAGTTAAGATAAGAATTCTACTGAAGCTTATTAATAGTCTACAATCTTTTGAGTATAACTTTCAGTATACTAAACCAAATTGGATGAACTTGGTATCATTGGAAACCTAAGACAAAGAGGGAAAACTTTTTGGAAGGAAGTATTACCTAATTACCTCACTTTCCTGATAAGAATGATTGAGCAAAGTGGACCTGAAGGGGATTTTGAAATAAATCTGGATTGAGGGATTGAGTATGGTTTCACATGATCGATGATGTGATAAGATTAAAGATAAGAAACCTAGAATTTGTCATAAACATGCATCATACATACTCAGAATACATGAATGTGTATAACTGAATTCATAATTGTGTACAATAGTGATATGTGTTTGTATTAAATGATATAGAGGAACACATCAAGCTGCCGATTCCAGATATTGTTGGGACTTCGAGGCAATAAGCAATAAGGGAGCTTTTGTAAGTAATTTAGACGATAACTTTTATAAGTAGTTTAGGTGGTCAATTTTGTAAGTAATTCAGTAAGTAAATTTTGATAGTTCTGCTTTGATTATTTTGTTTGCTATTGATTTTGATCTCTTGAATGATTTGTAAAACTGTCATATTGATATGTTTGAATATTTGACTTTAAAGCCAATGATTTGCTAATTATGTTGTTCATAAAGTGAATTTGTTGGGTTTTTAACTGTCAAGTCCTAGTTGTGGGTAAATAGGCATGCCTAGAAAGGTCTGCAGCTGCTTCTGGACACTTTGGTGTCGGGACTTCGGTCTCTTCTGTGACACTTCGGTATCTCCTATATCGAGACTTAAGTTTCTCCTGATATATGATGTCATTTATGGTATCTCCTGTATAAGTTTTGTTACCCACTTCTGTTCATGGATTTTCAATTTGATTCGTTTTGTATTTTGATCTATAATAAGTCTTGATATGAAGTAAATCCGAAATTTTGATCTGATGGGTTAACACCCTATTCTGTTAATCTGTTATGTATTCAGTAAGTTCAGTTTTGTTATTGAAATTTATTATATTTGAGATGCTTATGCTATAACATGTTTCAGTAGCAATTGTTGTTACACATAGTTAAGTTATTACTCACTAAGTTATACGTTTAACATGGTAGATTTGCCCCGTGTAGGTTCAGAGAGAAGGACTTAAGGATTGAGACAAGTCAACCGTAATAGCCAAAGGAGTCTGAGTTTTGTGTTGCTTATAATATATTTTGAGTTTGCTTTGGGCTTGTATATGCCTTTGGATTTTTGTTTAACAGGTTGCAATAACCTTATTCCAGGCTGGTTTCTAACATATATAATGTGTGTTCGTTGAGATTCTGGAAATGCATTTATAAAGTATTTCCTATCTTTGGAATGTTTATTTTTGAATGCTATGCTTTCGCGAAATGTTTCGTATTCAGTATGTTATGTTTTGTGTGGCGCTCGCAATATCCTCCCAGGGGTATTAGGGCGCTACAATTTGTAATTTACAATGATCCTTCTTAAGAACTAAGTCTCGAGATTGATAACTCCCACTAATCAAGTCATTCTTAAGAAACATTGCATTTCTTGATTCCACAAACCTAGTACTATGAGATGGACAATAAAATTTGTACCCTTTGAACCTTTCAGCATATCCAATGAAATACCAATTTATAGTCTTTGGATCTAGTTTCTTTTCTTGTGGATTATAAACTCTTACTTCAGTAAGGCATCCCTAAATGCCTATATATCACAAACTCAATTTCCACCCTTGTTCATAACTCAAACGGTGTTTTAGAAACAACCTTGGTTGGAACTCGATTTAATATATACACTGCCATTTTAAGAGCTTCAGTCCACAAGGATTTAAGAAGTTTAGAGCTGCTAAGTATACTTCGCACCATGTCTAATAATGTTCGGTTTCTTCTTTCTGCTACAACATTTTGGTTCGGAGACCCAAGCATGGTGTATTGAGCTATTATCCCAAGTTTTTGAAGAAACTTCGCAAATGGACCAGGTGCTTGTCCACCCTCAGTGTATCTACCATAAAATTCTCTACCTCTATTTGATCTCACATTCCATATTTGCTTACCACATTGTTTCTCTACTTTTTTTTTAAATACCTTAAAGGCATCTAATGCTTCATTCTTGTTATGAAGCAAAAAGAGATACATATATCGCGAGTAATCATTTATAAATGAGATGAATTATTTCTGACCATACAAGTCCATTTCTGGACTACAAATGTTTGTATGTATGATCTCTAATATGTTTGAACTCCTCTTAATACCTTTCTTTTTCATGTTGGTCTGCTTTCCCTTTATGTAGTCCACACAAACATGAAAATCAGTAAAATCTAGAGTATTAAGTACTTCATCATTCACTAGTTTTTTTAATTCTTTCAAGGGAAATATGTCCTAATCCTCAATGCCACAATATAGAGGATTGTTCATTCATAACACATCTTTTAATACCAGCATTACTATAGTTATGCATTGTATTGTGAAAAACATTTTCTTGCAAATTAATTTGGAAAAGACCATCAATCATTGTACCATTCCCAACAAGATTAGATTCATGATACAAACCAATTGATGTATTTGAAAGTTAAAGGAATATCCCATAAGTACAAGTCTTGAAACTGAAATCAAATTTCTTGAGAAACTTGGAATATAAAATTTTCTTTCCAAATTAAAAACAAAACCAAAATTTAAAACTAATTTGCATGTCCCAACTGCTTCCGCATGTGAACGCATCTTGTAGCCTGAATAGATGCATTGTTCACTGCCTACTGGCTTCCTGTGGTTTAGAAAAACCTACAAGGTATTGGAAATATGGATTGTAGAACCAGAATCAATCTACCAAGTGTTATGACAAACATCAACCATATTAGATTCATAACAAAAAATTGAGATTGAAATACTTTTCTCTATAAGCCAAGCCTTAAATTTAGCACAATCCTTCTTTATGTGCCCTTTCTTTTTGCAGAAGCGACACTTGGGATTTAAATCCTTTTTGATCTCAATATGGACCGGTATTTTACCCTTTCCTTTTTTTTTAGCTTGCCCTCTATTCCTTCTTGTTGTTGCCATATGTGCACTTTTACTCAATTCCATTACTAACCTCCCTTCCTCTTGAACACACATGGTCAGAAGTTCATTGATAGACCATTTGTCCTTATATATGTTGTAAGAGATTTTAAAGGGTCCATATTGAGGTGGAAAGGAATTTAGACCATTTGTCCTTACATATGTTGTAAGAGATTTTAAAGGGCCCATATTGAGGTGGAAAGGAATTAAGTATGTAATGCACAAGGAAAGACTCGAGCATTTCAACCTAAAGAGACCTCAGTTGAGACGCAATGTCCCTCATTCTCATGATATGCTCACGCACACCTCTATGATCCCACTCTCCAATAGAACCACAAATACATCATGTTGAGGCGATTAGATCGCTCCCAACATTCATAAAGAGCAATTTTAGCCTGAGTGCTAGTTTTAGTAGGTACAGGTAGTTCATCTTTTCGGATAGCATAATCAATGTTTATACACCCTAATTGGAGGAGAATCCTCTCTTTCCATATTTTATAGTTATCACCATTCAATTCAGGAATATCACATTGAATATCAGAAAAATTCACAGGTTGAATAACTGCACAAAATTCAAAATACATGCTTATGTCACTAAATTTGTTAAAGCAAAGAAACATGTATCATGTTTTACCAATGTTAAAATATGTAATTATATTTCATATATGAATCATATAACAATTAAATCTGTCTGTGGGCTAAGCTTTAATTAAAAGATTCATACATTCTCTTTAAGATGAAACTATCAAATTATATTCTTTTTCTTAATACTTGCGGATAAATTAAGAAAAAGACAATTTGTTATTCCATTCTAATTAATCATGCAAATATAATAAACCTTCCTATGGGATAAAATTTGTTATAATATGATTAATTACAATGTATGTCATTTTACTAGATGTGATCTATAACACATAATATATATTTTTATTTAATCAAAGATATTGTGGCTAATCTTCAACTAATTAAAATTATATTGATCATATGACACCTTATTTTATGTAAAACTATGAATAATAAAGGTTCTATATAATCCTTTACAATTTATTATAATGAATCAATATCATATATTTGCATAAAAATAAATATATATACATGAATTTAAAATCAAACAATGATGTAAATCATGTAATTTAATAAAATTGGACTAATCTGGCAAAGTAAAATCAAAATGTTAAAATAATATAAGGATAGACCACTTTCAATCCAAAATACATACCACTTATTCTTTACCACACGTTACAAGTGATTGGAGTGATTATTCCAGAAATGATGCTTATGCTTTATATATAAAGCTTACATTAAAACAATTTCTGGAGTTTACAAATACTTTTCCTAAGATGGTCCCATGACTTAGTTTGTTGTATTTCCTCTCACATATATGAAGAAACAATAAAAACAAACACAAATTCAAAGCAATGACCAAGTCAACATCTGTGGGTCTCGTGAAAAGATGTTGGGTAACAAAGGTTATGCTTAACTAAAGCTTTCCCACGAAAACAAGGTTTCTGCAAACCTTTGTTCAAACTTTCAAAAGATTAGGCCCTATATAGTAAAAGATTTGAATTGTCAAAGTTTGCATAGAAATGCACGAAACAATTAAAGCAAAAACAAGTTAAAGTTTGTAAGTGTGGGCCTTGTGAGAAGAGTTATTTATCCAAAGTTTACTTTTCTTCTTTAAAGCTAATGATGGTGGGCCCATGAAAAGTGATCTTAGCGAACAAAAAGTTAAGAGTTACAGTAAACGAGCACCAAAATTGTTTATCGTCTTCAACCTTCAACTGGATCAACAGGACCCGGATCTGACCCATGTTCTTAATCCTTTTAGTCTTGATTTCTAAGCTTCCAATTTTTGATGATTCAAAACCATTTTAAACGAAATTTAATTTGCTTCATATATGCAAGGGTCATTTCACAATATATTAACTATAACAATGTCAATATTTGCAACAAAAAATTCGCGTATCCATACGTATAATCACAGAAATTGAACTATATCAAGACAACGATAAATTTGTTTTGATACCGACTGTTAGACATGATAATAATCTATATACATGTCTATTATAGAAAAATGAAAATGCGGAATGTTATTACATACCTCTTGCCATTGATGTTAAGAGATTTTGGACAAATGCGAGAGGGCTCTTCTAAGTTTTTAGCAAATGCAAGAGACGATGTATGCAGATTAACGCTAAGCCCAAGGACCTAATCTCCTTATATTCCTTGTAGTCTTCCGTCAAAACAACATAAGGACATGATAATTTAAATAGAAGGACATGAGGGTTCAAAATGAACAGACACGACCTATCGTAAAGGAAACTAACAGATAACATGAGGACCATCTATACAGTAGTAATGGTTAATTCCTATAAGTTTGAGGACCATCTATACAGTAGTAATGAATACAAATGCAATTTTTCTTGTATTACACTTTCCAATTTCCATCACCATGTTGCCGGAATTGAAATGAAGCGAAAGGATAAGTTCCTACTACACAGTAACCAGTTATCAAATCAAATCAAATCAAATGCTCGTGGCCTTGGTCAACGAAGTCAACGTGACTGATGGTCCGAATGGCAGCGTTTCAACCTCTGCAGCAAACGTATCATAACGTAGGAAAAAGTCCACCAACATAAGTCTAGAGATAAGCATCACCAGATCCTTCCCCGGACACTGCTTCTTCTCAGCCGTTGGATCCTCAGTTTCAGGGCCATTTGACCAGTAGACGTACTTCAACAGCTTTTCTCCTTCCCCTATAAACCTATGGCCCACAAAGTCCTCAGGATCGTCAAATACCCTGGGATCCTTTGTAGCCAATGGCTGATATCCAAAGATCATTTC
>JAOQMR010000001.1:20648899-20681469 GCA_027563865.1 Erythroxylum pelleterianum
TATTAATTAAAATATTATTAATAATTAATCAACAACAATATAATTAATTAAAATATAATTCATTCATTAATTAAAATATTGTAATTAATTTTAATTAATTAATTATATTTTAATTACAATATTGTAATTTTAATTACAATATTTTGATTATATTTATAATTAATTAATTACAGATTATATTTATAATTAATTAATTACAATATTTTAATTAATGAATATATTGTAATTGATTAATTACAATATAAGTAATTAAAATATGATTGATTGATTAATTAAAATATAATAAATTTTTATTTCTTAATATTTTTACAAATCAACTACTGTTAATGGTAATAGTAATCATTCCTTTCTCTTAACCAACCATTATAATAATAATAATAATATTCGTTCTTTTTATAAAAAAATATTCATTCTCATTTCTCACTATATTCATTCTTCTTCCAAACAGTGTAATTGAATTCATTTCTATTATTACTGAGTTTGTTCAAAACGGTATAAATTGAATTCAATTCAATCTTATTAATGTCATTGAATCCAATTCACTAATGAATTCAATTCAAAAGTTTACAAACAGCCCACTTTGCTTCATGGAATTCATCAAATAGTTCATCTACTGTTAGGATTGGAAATAAGAACCCTACAAAGAATCTCCGAGAGTCATCCTTTTTTTTATATTAGTAATGCCTGTAGCCATCATCTCGACAATCAGCTTCTCAATTTTACCTTTCTAAAAATGCAAATATATATATGGTTGGACATTTACTGGGGTTATGTTTAAAAAGAGTGGAACTTTGTTTTTTACTTGATCAGAAGGACTCGTTGAAAAATCTTTCTCTAGTTTTCTTATTCTTGTTTTCTTATGTACTCTCTTTAAATTTTTTTTTTTAAAAGACAAATCATTTTTTCATTTAAAAATTAAAATTGTTACAACAGTTTTGTCAATCAAAACAATTATCAATAATTTACCAAATTTTTATATTACCGATCATAAATGTATTCTTCCTTTTAAGAACCATTAACAAAGGCAAAAAGGTCAAAAAATGACCCTAAATTTTACCTCAATTGGCAAATTAAATTTTAGCATTTTAATACATTTAAATCTAACCCAAATATTTACAAAACGATTATATTTAAAGAAAAAATGAGGAGAGTGTAACATCGTCATCAGCTTTCAGTAATGTCATAGTTCCCGTAGCATAAAATAATATAATGGGTCTCACTCTGTCACTTAAGTTATTGATAATTGTTTTGATTAAAATATAGGTCCTATGAATTGTAGACCCATTATATTATTTTAAATAAAATATAGGTCCTATATTTTATTTAAACACAAATATGGTATCATGGGGTGCTTAAGTGACAGAGTGAGACCCATTATATTATTTTATGATACTATAGGACCTATATTTTAAAAATTATTTATTAAAATTCTTAAGTTATTAAAATATGTGGGACTCACTTTTAAATTTATTAACTAAACTAATTAATTGACGGAACTAATTAATCTTTTAGCTAATTAACCCTAAAAAATCTACTAAAATCCCTAACCTAAATCCCTAATCCCTAATTAAGTTAAATCCTTAAATTCCTTATCTCACCAGATACTCAACATCTTCGTCTTCATCGCCAAGTCTTCCCCTTCATTGTGTTGTCTCTCTCCATTCGCCGCCCTTTACTGCCATTGACCACCTTCATTGTCGCTGTCATTCACTAGTGCTCCACTTGACTCTTGAGAGAAGGTAAGTCTCTTGCTCTGACCATATATCCACAAAGAATTGAAACCAACAATCGAGTTTCCTAGAGCTGCTGTCTTATGCTTCTTACCCCCAACATTTTCGCAAACACTGTGATTGAAAAGTTTTAGCTTTTCAATTATATACCATAATTTGTCACTGTCTTTCATGCTTGTTCATGTCTACAACTGTTTTATACGTGCTTCCACAAATTCTTATGAAGGTTTAATAAATTTGGTCATTTTTGAAAAGATATAGCAGCTTATAGACAAATTCACAATAAAAGGTATATATGATTGGACCATCTCCGCGCATGTATATATGTGTGTGTGTGTGTGTGTGTGTGTGTTTACAAGAACATGTATGGACCATCTCTGTATTTGGTGTAAGCATACGGAGACCACCCAATATTATAATTATGACAAACATTTATCATCTGTTGGTTACTAGTCTTCCATTTCAATTTGCAAGTTAAGAATACAAGGACTTGCTGCATATATATGTGGGATATAGGCTTAAAAGTACTATCATATAGCAGAATTTCTTGAGATGTATATGGAAATAACAATATCATTGAAGAATGAACAAAAAAGATTTAGTAATAAAGCCTTATTTGTAATACAGAATTTCTCATCACATTCTTAGAAGAAAAATGGTTAATTATGTTTTATTTTGTTGAACTGATTTTTTCTTTCTTGGAAAATTTACATTGTGATTTTCTTTAGTATCTATGTGGATGGAATCATCATCACGTACTAATACAACAACAAGTTCAAATATAGAAAATATGGTTTACTATTGTGGGTTAATAGGCCCTTTAAGGACTTTATAGAGTGATCATAATTCTAGTTGGAGATTCTGTAGATGCCCTAGCTATCTGGTAAGAATTTATCTATTATTTGATTGAAAAATTGTGTTTAAAGTTTATATAATGGAATAAAATATTTTAGGTTGGGAGACGCAAATTTTTCAAATGGTACGAGGGCAAATTTATCAAGAGATTCATTGAAATGATTGAAAAATTAAAGAAAGGGGTTAAAACAAGCATAATGAAGGAGTTTTAAAAACAAATAAAGCTTATGAAAGAAGACATAAATTTATTGAGAAAAGAGAAAAAAGAAAAGAAATTTTTTTTGAGGATGTATTGTTGACATGTTGCAGTATTTGATGATGTATTGTTGCTCGGTGTATAACTAGGCATATGCAGTATTTGGTTTAGCTTGGTATTGTTGCTTTTCTTTCTAATTGTGCTTACTTTGGAAGGATAATGGTTACAACTGTCATGTAGGACTTAGGAGAGGAGCTTGATGGTAGGGCAAATAGTTGCTCGCCATTATGTATTTTGCGTGTTAAGAGATTACCTATGGTATCTCTTGTTTGTACATAACTCTTTATTCTTTATAAAGTTACTGATTTACTAAAAAAAAATTAATGAACATTGTAATAGGATTCGTTGTAGTTTTGGTATTTGTTATTTTCAACTATATTAAAGGAAAATTGTATTGAAACTCATTTATATATGAATTATGTAATGTACAACTATATTATATAAGAATTATTTTTATATGAACTATGTATTGGTACTTATTATTTTTCAACTTTTCTTGTCTATGAAGCAATGGTTAATTAAACAAAATAAACACTTGCATATAAAATCAAGACACATCGAAGAGTTTAGTCTATATGAATTGAAGGCAAAGTATAAACATGACATTGATTTGATTTATGTAAATTATGCAATTCATATTTGTCAAGAAAAAAAAAAGGTATGCGAAATATGAACAATTTGTCTATACAAAACAAACATTATTACTATTATCACATATGTCAATAAAACATACATCTAAAAGCCAAGGAGACAACTATCAAAAAGTCATAGGCATTATTAATTGATAATGTTTCCCTCATTTATAATTGACTGCAAAACTTATTCTTTTGATAATTGTGTTAATGACATTCTCCTTTTAATATCTTGAGCTTGTAACTATTTTGAAGTAATAGTATAGTGTCCTATGAATTGTAGACCCCTTAGTTTAAATGATTACTAGAATGTGTGTGGAGTAACATCTCCAAACTTTCTTTTACTGGCATGTTCAAATGTACCAATATAGCAATTTGAAGATAAAATATTAGAAATACATTTGCTAATTATTTTAGCTAAGATAAATTGATAAAAAAAAACACATTCCTTACAATATCACTTTATTGACTCGAACTAGCATTATCATAAACTCTATTTACACTAGTTAACTATTTTTATGCTGAAAATATTTTTTTAGTCATTAAAGCTAGAAATAATTGATAAAAAAGAATAGTTATATATCTATAAAGATGCCTCTGTGATAACTTGATTAAGGCAATGATAAACATCAGTTATTGCAAGTTTTATAAACTGTATTCATATGATTAAGGTAAGGTGTACACACTTATGAAAAAGACTCAACAAGTGTTTGAGCCATCCTTGTTGCATTTTTTGGAATTATGACCAAAATTTTCACATTTCTAAAATCTCTGCACTTGTTCTTTCTAGGTCAATTTGCTTGGATTTTTTAATTTTTTTGACTCATTTTGCTACCTCCTTCTTGCAATTTTCTATCTACTAGGCATAACACTTTTAGTTGGAGGATGTATCACCTCTGTATCAATTGAAGTTCATAATATTTCACCTCTAACAATTTATAATACATGTTCATATAAACTCATGAACTAACCCTTCCTATAATATGACTCTACGAATGTGTTACCATTATTCTAATTGTCTTAGGCATGCTAATCACTAGTATGTCCCTAACCAAAAGGATCCATCTATTAAAAGTTTCATTCAAATAGTTGTCAACTATCAGGCATTGGAATTCAAAGGCTGAAGCACTTCTAGGCCTTATTTTGTCAAGCATCTTTAGTTGCTAGTTGAAATCTTCAACATAGGTAGACTATGCATAATTCTATAACTATCTTCTGAGATCCTTTCCTTTCCAGTTTCTATACTAATTATGATGTATATATATGGCACACATTTGGTAAGCTACATTTGACATAGTCTTTTCTATAGCCCTGAACAATACCTAAACCAAATTAAATATATATTATTTAATGTTTCATATTGTAATCAAATCAATTATAGGTATATAAAGATGAATATATGTTGTACATATTAGAAATGACTGTAAGTACTTTACCATCATCCAATTCCAAATTAGATGCTAACAAATTTATGAACCAAGTCCACGAATTTATATTTTCTACCTTTACTATTGCCTAGGCCTAATGAATATATTCCTCTATCAGTATCCTTACCTACTACACTTAACAATTAGCCTTGAAACTCCGCCCTTAGGAAACAATCATCAATCTCAAAATTTGATCTTAAATGCTTCCATTCTCTTTTCTTGGCATAAAATAAATGTATAATCTTCCGAACTACAATAAAATATAAAGAAGTGTTAATATAATGTATAACATAAGAAAATGAAGTATATACAAGTTAGTGAAAATTTTGATTTATCAATACCTGTAGCAATGAACTCTCTTGATTCCTTGATAATTATAACTCCACCGTTGATCCAGGATTGCTTATCTTCAACTCATACACAACGTTGTAACTTCACATATTCATTAATATAATTTGTTGCTCTCTCTTTCCTCAATCTCATCTTTGCTCTTCTAATTATGCTTGAACAAACAAAAATATTGAGTTTTTCTCTACACTTTTGGACCATTTTCTTGGTTGAAATACTTGGCTTCTCAAGAATTCTATCTTTGAAGTGTCTTATCAAGAATTGGTCAGAAACCAATTTTGATTTGTTTATTGTGAAGCAATTGTGATCAAGTCTGTAAGCTTTAACTTTGAAACATCTACCATTCTCATCATATCTAGCATACAAAACCCATGGGCACCCATCAATACACCCAATTTTGATCTGATTACTCTCACAATTTTTTAACCATAAATTGTGTTTGGTTTATACTATATAATTGACAATAATATCTTTAAATTCTTTTACAGTTTCAAACTCCATCCCTAATCTCCACTTACATGACACATCTGTAGGATTATGTCTAACACTTGAATTAGGTCTATGCAAAGCTTCACCTATCTCCTCTATTCTAGGATATTCATCATTACTACTAAAACCACCATAATCAATTAATTAAATTTCAACTAGTCCATGGTCATCTGAAATGGCTACATGAAAGTTTGATTGAACATGTGCGCTCTATTCCTCCATATTTTCATCCATATGTCTACCTTATTCCTCCACATTTTCATCCACATTTCTACTATGTTCCTCCACATTTTCATTCACATGTAAACCATGTTCCTCTACATTTTCATCCTGACGTTCACCTAGTTCCTATATATCTACTATAACATCTTGTTATCCCATGTTAAGGGTTAGTACCCTAGAATAGTGTACATGAGATATTATTAAAAAGTTAAAAAGTGCATTTCATACTCATGCATTTTATAACATACACACATATGTGAATATTAATTATTTTTGTACACGTTAAAATGATTATACATGCATTCATTGACATTTTTCAAGTATAATTGATTTATAAATGTGATTATATTGTGAATTGTGAATTTTATGCATAAAATTGATTTGGAGGGCATAATTATTGATTTGAAATTTTTGGTGGAATTTAGGAAATTTATAAAATTTTGGGTATTTTTGGACTAGAAAAAATGTCAAGTTACAAAACAATTGATAAGTGGTAGTAGAAATAAGAGTCAAGTGGCAGAGGAAAATTTTATAAATGACATCGAGAATTATTAACAAGTGTCATGGAAAATTGAGAGATAATTGGAGTTGAAATTGGAGTTGATTGGATTAATTAAATAAGAGAACCAAGTTTAAACATATAGAGATTCTTGTCACTTGCCAAATTATGTCTTTATCCCACAGTTCTCTTAATTTTTTTTGAAAGATCATTTAATTGTTTTGTTTCTTGCTTTCTTCTTCTTCGAGGCTTTCTTCTTCACCTACAAGCCTCTCTTTTTGCCCTATTAACATTAAACCTAGCTCTCTCATCTTTCACTTACTACTCTCAATTTGTTGTCTTCTTCATTTGCCACAAGAAAACCTAAACCTCCCAACCTCCATGATGATGTACCAGGTTGTAAAAGAAGTTAGGGCTTCTTGGTGTTTTTGAAGAACTTGGAGTTTTATCAAGTAAGTAACATGTTAATTCTCATGAGTTGTATGAATATGAAACAAATATGGTGATTAATTGATATTAAATGATCATGAAAATAGTGGTCATTACACATGTTCGTCGTGGATGAAGAATGAGACTATTGATGTCTTGTTTCTTTGAGTGTATGATAAGCAATAATAAAGAGATCATGTTTTAAATTTTGTTCTGATAGTTTAGAAGTGAAATGAATGTGATAATGGAGTAAGATATGTGTGCAGAAAGTATGATGAATGTGTGTATATGATATGTTCTGTTTTTAGTGTTATGATTGAACATAGAATACGAATTGTTTGGGATTGATATTGAGCTGAAATGGAGGTAGGAATGAAGAGGAAATAATGAGGATATAAACTAGAAACAATAGACTAAGCAAAAGAGATGGACTAGGATGAAAATGATGATGAAGTGTGCTGGAATATATAGACGTAGTTTTTCCACTAAATATGCATCTGTATTTTAGTCATATTTTAATTTGTAGACATCCAAATGGGATGATTTTAAGTTTTTATTAAACTAGAGATAAAGGGCTATATTTTTTATGAAGGAATCGAATTTTAATTTTGTCTGTAAGAGTTTCAAAGTTTGGCTTAAAGTTGAGTACTGGATGTTGTTGCAGTTTGAGAATAGTTGGCAATATTTTATGTATAACTTGCAGAATACTGGACCAAATTGTATGAACTTGGTGTCGTTAGAAACTTAAGACATATAGGAACAATTTTTTAGAAGAATGTATTGCCTAAATCCTTTTTTTTTCTTTCCAAAATGGTCATAAAAAATTGACCCAAAAAATTGTTGAGAAAAGCCATCAGGTATAGCATGATCGTTACAGAAAGGAATCCTCGAAAGAGCTGCATGATCGTGACAGACAGAGAGAATTCAACTGGCAGTGCACAATCGTGACAGTGAGAGTGCAGTGATTTTTGATAGTTTTGAACATCCTTCACTCTTTTGACCATAACTTCTTCTCCCGACCTCCGATTGACTTGAAATTTGAATGAAAAACTCCTCACACATTGTCCTTCCTCTCCATCAAATTTCATGGTTATCTGAATTCATTAGGAAAGGATTGATAATGATTGATTGATGACATTTCTATAATCAAATGTATTGAGTGATGAACTTAGAATAAGTTTGTATTGTTGGGGTGCAAAACTAAGTTCAAATTAGATATTTATGAGTTTGATTTGTTAATGATCATGAGATGTGAATGAAAGAAATATACCCAGGATTGTCATTGAACATGCATTGTACATAATTCATATACACATTTGTGCATAAATGAATACTTATATAATTGTGCAAGTTGTGATGTGTATAAATGTGTGTTGCATGATATAGAAGAGCATTTAGAGCGACAACTTCCAAACATTACCGGGACTTCGAGGCAATAGCTATCTGGAGCAAACTGTGGGTAACCTAAATGGTCTTACTTAATAAATTGTTTGTTTTAAATTATGTATTGAATTATTATATGAATGAGATTGTGTTGACTCTAGATATTGAATGTCCGAGGCGTTTTATGCATGAATGAGATATTAGAAGTGCTCCTTGTATGTGAATTTGACAAAAAAAAGTGATACTCAACATTATTGTTGAATGCCAGACCAGGTCCAATGAGAAATATGTATGTGAATGTGAAAATGAAATCAAGTGACTGATTGAATAACAACATAAAGGTTGTTGTGACCGGAGTAGCCACTGAAAAAGAGCTTAAAGTTCATAATGTGATAAGAGTCTCTGGCTCAGTTGTTAATGTACCCGTCATCTACTAAGGGGTATGGGACAATATCTGAAACAAGCCCGGTATCCAGGATATGGGCCAGCAAAAAGGCACTCAATCACAACAAAGTGATAATTAAAAGTGAGTATCATATACATTGCATTTATATTCGATATGTACGTTTTAAATGATTAAAATGAACTGTTTGACTGCTCTGAACGTGAAATGTGAAATAAGTGATCAAAGTGATATGTGATGCTATTTGATTATTAATGAAATGATGTGAATTACATGATTACATGAACTGTATGTATTATGTGTTATGAGTGAGTTATCGATGATAGGTAGCTCACTGAGTTCACAAAACTCATTAAAATTACAACATTACATTTCAAGTTCGGGAGAGACGATATAGCTTCTAAGTCAATTTAGAAGAGAACTAACACTAATTTTGGATAGAAGAAATGATTCAAAGGTCGGTCAGCTGAGACTAAAGGATCTAGATAAAATTTTTGTATAATTCCTCATGTATGTAACGTGTTTTGTATACCGAGATGTAAACTCTGATTAGTTTTGGTAATGTACATATATGGATGTTGTTGTAAAGCTACAATGTACATATTGTTTAAGAAATGAAATGAAAAATTTTGAGCTTTTAAATATTGTGACATTTACACATTAAATGATGATGCCATGATTAAGTTAGTGTCGTGACTGCTCTAACATGCCATTATTATAGGTTATGTACTAGAATGTTCTCATGATGTTATGGTATGTATACTCTATGATAGTGGGGTGTTACATCTACACATTGTTCATCCATATTTTCATAGTGCTCTCCTCTAGTTATATGTTATATGTCATAAGCATGCAAAGGTGTGTTTAAATGATGAGTTACATAAACATCAACACTCCCATAAATTTGCATAAGGTTTGTTGGCCTAATATAACTTGGGTTTGACTTAATAAATCTCAATGACTCTTTGAAGTTAAGATTGGGTACTTTATAATGTGCCTTATCAATTTTTTGGTACCCTAATTATGTCCCCATCTCAAAGTCTATTACTAATATAATCAATGTCAGCATTCTCAAATGCGGCAAAATCCCCGCCAATATATTTGAATTCAGGTTCTAAAATGAAATTTCCACCATAAAAAACCTTACACTTCCATATTAAGCCATTAAAACCTGTATACCAACCATTAGACAATAACCCAAGCACAAATTGATCATAAGAAAATGAGCTCTTTCGATCAATCATGGAGAGAAAGACGTAAAGCTTAAGAACAGTCAACAACCAACTACAATATCTAAACCTCAATTTATAAAATCCAACATTTCATCAGTGAAAAACTATCTAGAGATACGAACAACTATATTAGCATCACTAACATCACTAGGAAAAGATCCAATTCAAAAACTTTGTAACACACAATAAGAAATTAACCAATAACTTGAAAATTTTACCATTGGCATCATTTAATAAAAATTCTAATGATGGTAAAGAAATTCACTTCTACAGATTTGACTAAGTTACAATGAAATAAATTCATAAGCAACATAACACTTGGTAGTTTAAATAGCTAGAGAACTAAAATCTATAAAAGCCATTCATAAAACCAACATCCTATAAAATTAGGTTATTTTAGAAGAATGATTAGGTTAAATCAAATGGAAAGTTGTATTGGCACAATGCATCTCATTTGATATGGATTTGACAAAGATCAATCTATGTGCGTCAAGTGGACATATGCATGTCAATTGTCTTTGGAGTTTTTATTGCTTAGACAGATGATATAAAGAGCCACTTCAGAAAAAATTTTGACATAAATATCTACATTTTGATTTCTAACTAGACAATTTGTTAAACAAGGAAGCATGAAACATCTATACTTCAGAGTACAGAAACTTCACACTGCAGAGCATGTATGAATACTTGAAATGTAGTAAATTGTCCTACACATCTATAAAATTTAAATCACCATTAATATTAAACTTGCACTGCAGAGTCCAAAATCTTCATCTTCATGTAATGTTTGTCCTACGGGAAATGAGACAGAGCGTGCATGAATATTTGTCAATTGATCTGCATCTGTTATACATTACTTGTCAATTGATCTAGTTTTGTCTTATTTTAGAAGCATGCATAAGTAATTGATAATTTTCGAATAAATTTCATATCTCAACATTTGTGTTCACATGGGTATGTAGGACAAAGCAGAATGAATAGGGGGAAATGAGGAATCTGGCATTATGGGAAATAATTAGGAGATCACAACATATAATAAATATAAACTACAAACCAAAGAAAGGAAGGGACCTACCACAACGTTTTATCCTAGGCGGAGCCTCCAGAAGAGAGACAGAGGTACTGGAGACACACAAACATGCTGCTACTGCTCTTGAATCCGTCCGGAGAGACTAATCCAATCTCAGCACTTCACAAAAATAGAGCAAGACCTTATAGGATAAGAGAGAGGAGCCCATAATAGAAAAGAAAAATACCGACCCAACCTGAGTCAATATAGAAGACCCTATACCAGCCCAGGCAACTACTGAAAATATCTGCTGCTGAATAGGAAGAGTTTTGGTTTTCTTCTGTAATTCAATTTATTATTTATCTACTTATTATCAATCTTCAAGGACTGCACAACTCGATTTTTGTATATTTTGAATGGGGAAATTCTTCTGTTGTATATATTTTTGAAGTAACAATATAACAATCTGATTGGGCTTGGATTAGTTCTGCAACCCAAAATAGAGAATTTGAGTCTAAATAATCTGCAATTGTAAATTATTAACTGTATCGCTTAAGTTGATTATCCAGAAAAACGAAAAAAAGAAAAGAACAGCTACGCGAGAAAATTAAAAATCACCTGTTGCTCCTTTATGATTAAAAAGTTACAGGTTTTAGTCATGAAAACAGTTTACTTGTAAAAAACATATAAAAGAAAAGTTGCTACATTAGTAATCCTCTCCCGACTTTCATAAAGCAGGAAAGTCTTATGGAATGAGATTCCTTGTGTTTTTTGTGTTTATGGATGTGAAATAACATCCACTTATTCATCAAAGTAGAAGGTATGCAAAATGAGACTAAAAACTTACATTAAAAAGACCCAACTAAATTGAAAGATTTTAATTTAGTATAATAAAAAAAAAGACCAAGTTAAATTTTCAATTTTAAAAGGAAAAATACTTCTCAATGGAAAATTAAATGTCAAACTAAGCAGGGTTGCTTGCAACTACACATAGGCACAATTTAGCCTAACTAGTATTAGTGCATGGTAATTCTAAGAACTTCAACATTATGGTTACAATGTTTAAATCAAATTACAATGTTTAAGAAACTTAAATCAAATTACAATGTTTGTTTTAACAAAAATTAATTACAATGTTTAAGAAACTTAAATCAAATTACAATGTTTGTTTTAACAAAAATTAATTTTTGTTTGGCTTTAAGTTAGTCTTCTAAATTCGCACTTAATTTAAAAGTTAAATTAACTAAGGATTAACTCGTTAATTTTGAATAGAGTTGGTCTTTATTTACCATCTCTATTCTCAAGGGTTTTTATGGGGCATCTGTACTGTTGTGTAGTCCATGAGAGAAAAGAGTGTGTGCACAAGTAACCAACTCCTTCCATCATTCAATCAAAGAATCAAAAGTTAGCAAAGTAGCATTTCTTGCGGCTTGTCACATTCTACCCACTCTTGGCAAAGCAAATCAAAACATTACCACCTGCAAATTGCTATTCCCTCCGAGAAAAAGGAGACCTCTTCTTTGGACTCTTTCGGCTCTAATAGCTGCTTTATCTCCATTAACAACTAAAGATGTTGATTATAATAGGATATTATATATGGAGTGGACTTTTTGTTAGCTTAGCTTTAATGCTGTTGCGTAATTATATATAATTAACAAGGTGTTGCTGTTTAGATGTATTAATTAATGGTTTACGGGACAGAGAACATGTATGTGTGAAGAAAGTTGCTTAGATATAATATTCATATTTCAGATCAAAGCAATGGAAATGGTGACCTCATTATGCCGGAGTAAAGAAAACTCCTCTTCTCTCCTTCTTTTGACCTAAGCACAAGCCTACGAAAGCTCCTTTTGCTACTTCTTCACAACCTCTTTTTCCAAGTACAGTAAGTGATTAGATGATATTAATGCTAGTTTGTGTTGAGTTAACATGTATAAAGGCAAAACTATTCTATTACCATTACGAGTTTTCTTCTAAACCTTTAGGAAATGTTTATGAAAGTTTTAATTGAATTTTGTTAGTGAATATATAAAACCAATTAAGTTGGCTTCACATAACAGCTTAAGTTATTGTGGTGAAACGGTCATTTAATATGGTATCAGAGTCTTTGTGACTAAGTGGTCGTGAGTTCAAATCTTACTATCCACCTATTATTCAGCATAAGGTAGAGTGAGTATGTGCAAGTTTCAAGCCCAAAGGACTTTCACTTGAGGAGGTATGTTAGTGAATATATAAAACCAATTAAGTTAACCTCACACAACAGCTTACGCTATTGTGGTGAAACAGTCATTTAACAAATTTCAAATCTATAGTCTTTGATAATTCCTTCCTCTTAAAGAATTTGATTGATGAAGAACCTTATAATATTGTTGGACATGGCATCGGTAGTTGCTATTTAAAATTTCTGTTTGTTGGCCAACTAACTAGCTAATGTAATCATATGATAATTAAATGGCGAATTAATGCATCCAAATACATGTCTAAGAAAAGGACATCAAATGATATCTTTCGTTAAGGACGTAAATTGAAAGAATCTAAAAACTGAAATAATTTATCGAATCAAATAAAAAAAAGAAAAGGATCTATTATAAAATGACTATATTAAGAATCAGGCATCTCATGCTTATTAATTCATTTCAATTCTTAGGGCTTGATCGTTTAATCAATTCAAGGTGCATAATATATAGACAGCATGGAGGACTTCCAGCAGCCACAAACTATTTGCGTGTTCTTTATTTTCCTTTACCCATTTAGTTATGGAGTTCACAGCTCTTGTATGCTGGATAATATGCAGACAAAAGGAAATAGAGCATCGCCTATTTCATTTCTTTTTATAACAATTAATCTCCCAACTACATTTTAAACTATTTATAAAAATTTACATACGGCATATTTATAAAAATTATAATTGCAATAATGTTGAATTATAGTAAGAAAATAAAATTTGTTATAATAAATTAAATAGCTAAGATAAAAAGTTTAAAGTTTGAATTTTTATAAATTAAAAAAAAGGTTAAAAATATTATTCTTGAAGAAGTTGAAGTTTTTTTGAAGAAGAAAATTGTTAAATAAAAACTAACTAATTTATTTAATTTTATAAAAACTGAATAGTTTCAGCTTATTAATAAATTTTATTGAACTTATAACTAAATTTCTATATTAATCGATAATATAATTTATTAAAAACTAAATCAAGTTTTAGTTCCTCTGGATTGCATATTAATTCTCTAATGTCATTTGTTACAAAGCAGCATTCAAAAGTTTTAAATACCTATCCTCTAGAATGCGTTTGAGCCCTAAACCCCCTACTTTCTTGGGGATACAAACTTCCGCCTAATTAGCTAGATGTATTTTTTTTTTTCCCATCATAAGACCCCAAATGAAATTCCTCATACTTTTTTCCAAATCGTCACACAGAGGTAGCGAGGAAGGCAAACCGTTTGTATCGTAAAAACAGGAAAGGACGAGATTACCGACTGAGTGAGGATAATCTGACCTGCAAGAGATAACAGTCGAGCCTTCCAACCAGTCAGCTTTTGTTGGGCTTTATCAAAAATATACCGATAGCCTGATAGGTATTTCGCTTTGTTCGTTCATGAATCACCGGACGCCTAAGTATAATAATGTTTTAAACGTATAAATTGGTTTAAAAAGTTTTGTTACATCCAACAAAATTATTAACCAGTGGATGTGGAGCCCAACGTTTTCACGTGGAAGGGTCCGAAAGCAATAGACTGCAAAATTTCAACCACCCACCACAAGTGGCCTCCTCGATGTTTGGGCCTCGTGAAGTGCACGTGTTCACGTGGCAGGCCATTTTTACTACGAAGCATAAACATTTCATTTTTAGGAGGAAACGTTTATAAAAGTTTGTTGCAGTTTAATTGCATCGTCAGACTGAGTCACGTGGATAAATCTCACAGATGGCTCCCTTCACGTGCTACACCTGTGAACTAGTCGGGCTATGAAATGGCCTCGTGATTCATGAGCTTCTTCCCATTATGTTTCTTTCCACTATAATGTGATTGAAATTAGTTGTTTTCATTAGGTGGCATCAATTATTCGTTTGACATGTCGTTTTTACTCCTCCGTTAAACCAAAATTAGTTTGACGTAGTTGGTAAAGAATCAGAATTTATTACTTACCAAAAAAAAATCAAAATGTATTTCTTCTATACATAAATGGGGAATTTAAAATTAAAGATAAATTTAAAATAGTCTGAATTGATCTAATTCTAATTCTAATTTATAATAATGTACTAAAACTCACATATATATAATAATCAAAGAGATAAAATTAATTCTAATTTAATTTAATTTTAACTTTGAAAAGCTTAAGAGACCAAATATATTATATTTGAATTTACTAAGGTGAAAATTTAATTGTATGAATAGAGTTAAATTTTAATAATAATTTGGAGCTTGATTTTATTAAAAGACTAAATTCATAATTTTGATATAAAAAGAAAATTATTAAAAGGATTAGTACTCCTATTTAACTCTCTGTAAAAATTAAAAAGATGATAAGCCAAAGTGAAAAATGGGGTCAGAGGTTGTCATTTAGTGGATGACAATATTCATAAGCTGACTGCTTAAGCTAATTCCATATAGATATCATGCTCAAAACATCTTATATGTTTTTTTTCATTTGAATAAAATCAACATTAGCGTAAAAAACAGACAAAAACAGAGAAGGTAAAGAAAACTAACCCAAGCCAACAGGCTTATCCCGTACACCCGGAACCTAATAGCCTTTCCCCCTCAAGAATAACAGAAGCCAAGCAATTTGAATTTAAAATGGAGACTAAACAAGAAAGGCGATCAGTTCAGTGATGTGGATTTGCATGTAATAAGGCTACCCTGGCTAAAGCATGAGCTGCCTTATTGACAATCGTACGCGTCCATTGAAAGGACAAGTAAAGAAAATGTCACTTGAATGATAAACAATCAAGGGTCAAAATTTCAATCTCAGGCCGATTTGGCGAATGAGCTAATATTGATTGGACAGCTGCCAAACAATCCAACTCCACAATGACCTTGGCAAGCTGTTGGTCTTTTAGCCAAAAAAGAGCTTCCCTTATAGACATAATTTCGGCAAGAACTGGGTCAAACAGGGCAGGAAAAAACCTGAAATAGGAGTCACAAACTTACCTCGTGCGTCCTTAAGAACAGCAGCAAAGTCTTCCGTCTGAACATCCTCTGGAGAAACAACGAACTCACTGTCTTCTTTCTTCCGAATAGAGAGCCTTTGCAATCTTGAATCTATGAAGCTAAAACAAAAATTTAAGAGAGACAACGTAGAAATAATACCTATACCTCACCTTACATATGAATAACGGTAAGATCAACACTTGCACTCGTAGAGAGAGAGAGGGGGCAAGACCTTCAACCTACCTTATCTGTTTTTTAAATATCAGAAATTTGAAACCATCTGCCAGTATTGCAGTGATTGCAAGTGTGAATCTAAATGTGAATTATATTGCTACGTAGAGAGGTGATCACATGATTGAGTGTATAGAAAGTCAAACCCACGAGTGTAACCTTCCGAAACAAGGCGAGGAACTAGGCAGCGAACAAACTCTTTGTGATAAGCTAGACCCTATCCGTCCTTGTAAGATCCACCAAAATTCGCATGTCTATGTCACACCTCTCTCTGTCGAAGAAGAAAAAGAAGAAGAATCCAAGAAATTAGCCGACACACGGGTGGTGCATACCTGATAATTTTACAAGATTGTCAGTCACTTCCAAGTCACGTCCAACACCAGCAATATGTACTCCGTAACGAAACAAAATCAACACCATACTATACATTTAAAATTTCTTGGTATCTAGACAAAACATTGACCTCCCAACTAAGGGAAAAAGTATATAACATGTGAATAAATTATGTAGAATTGAACTGAAAAATGATATGCAGTACAAAGATCCTACCAGAGTTTGAAGGGCGTTGTAATTTTATCTATGATATTATTGTTTTAATTAATGAAGTTATTTTTACCTTTTATATATTCTATTAAATATATTTGATGTTTTAATACTAAAGGTAAAATTCTTAGAATAATTATTGTATAGTTGAAATTAAAATGAGATCATAATTATGATATTCAATTTGTATTTATATATTATTCTTAAATTGTTTCTAATTGTAATTTTATCAAGATGAGAAATTAATGAAACGATAAAAATAACACATATTATGTATGTTCCTTACGAAGAAAATAATTAATATCATAACTTAAAATGAGAATAAACTTGAATAAAATATGTGTGCGTTTAAGATCGTTGAATTGCTTCAATTATGAAGATCTCAAATGAAATATTACTTATATGTTTGTGAATTTTTTATCATAATGATTATATCATTGATCATTATATTTGAGATTTCTAAAGTATCTCATATGAAAATTATCATATTTTAATGTTATTTATGAACTATTATAATTAGCATAACTCAGTAATACTTGAATATAGTATAAACTATATAGAGAAAGTTGAGTTAGTTAGTAAAAATTCGTCACTTTAAAGTAATTAAAAAGAATGTTCTATTTTTTTTACTGATAATGATTTAAGGATTTCTTTAGTCAAAGTAAATTGAGATTCTCTATATTTAATTAAAATATTAGATAATCAAAGATTAAATTATACATCATAACTATGAATAGATAGGTTGAGTTAAATCACTTTCACATTCTTAATATTTAAATGGTGATGACATGTTGCTAGATATATCTATGATTATAATTTGTTTAATTTAAAAATTAAAGATAAATTAAAAGGAAGTTTAAGTTATCTAGTTCTAGTTAAGAATTGAAATTATAATTTATAATCATTTAATATTTTAATACTGGAAGTAAAATTCTTAGAATAATTATTGTACAATTAAAATTATGATGAGATTATAATTATAAAATTCAATTTATATTTCGGTATTTTTTTAACACCCTACTTACAAGAGGGGCTAGCATGGAATCGAACCTGAGACCTAACCAAAATCAAGCTTCGCTCTCAACCATCGAGCCTTAGAAATTAAAGAGTGGATATACTTAAATAAATATGTGGGTAAAGAGGAAAGTAGTTGATCTACTAAATTAAAGTATGGATATATTTAAACAAATATGTGGTGCTTATTATCTAATAAGTTCACTAAACTGGCACAATTATAAGTATTTCAAATGTAATATTACTTATATGTCTGTAAATTTTCTTGTTATGATGGTTGCATAATTAATCCTTAGATTTGAGATTGCCAAAATATCTCATGTGAAAATTATCATATTTTGATATTACTTATAACCTATTCTAATTGTGGTAGCTTAGTCGCTAATACTTAGATATAATCTAAACCATATAAAGATAGTTGAGTAAATCAATAAAAAATTCATCATTTTAAAATAATTAGGGAGAATGTTCAACTGTTCTTAATTAGTAATGATTTAAGGAATTATTTGTCTAGGGTAAATAGAAATTTGAAAAAGTATTTTCAAATATCAATTATGGATAAATTATTAATTAACAAGAACGAACATGATTGAATTTAAAAGAGTAAATACTAATTTCATACTAGGTGTTCAACAAGAACATCAGATGATGAAATAGTTCAATTATATGTCGTAATTATGAATGAATGTATTGAATATAACCACTTTGACATTCTTAATATTTGGGTAGTCATGATATGTTGTTAGATATTAATATTATGATTATAAATTGTTTAATTGAAGAATTAAAAATAAACTAAAAAGAGTTTTGATTTATTTATTATAATCATTGTCAATATATTACAAAACTAATAGGTCACATATAAAAGAGCCGTTAAAAAAAATTAATTTAAATTAAGTTGAACCGAATTGTGAAGTTTGAAAAACTTTATGAATTAAATATAAAATATTTGATTTTATTAAAATTAAATTATAAATATTCTTAGAGCTAAAATTTAATTATAATTAGGAAGTTTGATTTTAACAAGAAAAACTCTAGTATTTTCTTCTATAATTTGGAAAAAGTACAAAAGGAAGTTATCACTTCTACCTTTTCTTCTCAATTATTAAGTTCTTTTTCTCTACCTTATAGATATCATTAAAGGATAATTGACGGTTTAAGAAGAATATTATAAGAATATGAAACAGGTATGATTTATTTTCTTATTTACAGTTCTTATTTTTTAAAGTTATTCAATTAATAAAATTTAATCGATAAATTATAAAATTTTATTTTTTACTACATTCGTGAATAGATCATAGTTAATTTTCTAACCAAAATGACCCTCTTCAATGTAATCAGACGAGGGCCTTTTTGTCATGCTTCTCATTCATGTGATTGTGTTTCATTTAACTTGTAAAAGAAGAAGGGAAGTCAAAGAGAGGGGAGATATGCTTTATGCAAGTGTGATCAACAAGGATAAAACGTAACGTCTCCCACTACATCTGCTTGCTTGGATTAAATTTTGAAAAGCATTGCTATTCAAGTGTTAAAGACCTAATTCGTATATTATTACTTACGTATTAATTAGGTAGGGGTCAAGTCAAGTGTTAATCCTTTAAGAAAGCATTAACCTTGGACTTTAGGGCTCAAGGACTTCGCGAGTTCTTATAGTATGACTTAGGTGTTTTAATCTCTCTCTCTCTCTCTCTCTCGTCAAATTTGGGAACCTTCTTTGTAACCCAAGTTGCCATTTTTGGTCGTTTCTTGGAAGGGCCATCAAAACGAGGAGATAGGACCCTTTCTTTGTGCGTTTATGATTGACATTTCGCCATAGTCTGAATTGAACGTTTTATTAGATTTTACTACGAAATTAACGCTCTAGGGTCAACTTGAGAAGGTGCAATTCAAAATCTATTGGCTTCTCCTGAATTGAATTCTTTATCATGACTGGCTTCTTCCGCTCTTCACGAAAATTTAAGCATAAAATTAAGACTCGTGGCGCTTGTATTTGTCGTTACTTTCTTTTTGCCTTGTAGGTTTCCATAGCGAACTTTGATTTTGCAAGTGGATGGCGACGGACGGCAAATGAGAACTCCTATATAATTAATAAATCGACTTTTGACCAATATTATCAACTTCGTTGTTGCAGATAAACGTTAATGAGAATGTCAATCCAAAGGTGTGAAAATGGCTCCTAAACATATAATGCAGTCATTATCTTCTTCTTTTTTTTGATAAATAAGAGGAATATATTAGACTGAAAAATTATGTACAAAAAGTCCATCTACAAGAGCCCCTAGGGATACAACAAGCAAAAAAAACAACTTGACACAATCTAAACAAGCTAAAACAAGAGAGGAAAGAAAACCGGCAATCAAAAGTAATACAGTAGGATCTCCACAGAATTAAAGCAATTGAAAACCCATGTGAATGCGGACGATGAGAAGTAGCCCAGAAGGATCAATCCAAAGGAGAAGGCTGCTCAGGGACTCCCCGGACACTAAAATGGTCGAGGGAGGCTACCACCACCTAGGGCTCAAGAAGAACTAACGAGGTTCCTACAGAAACTGAGGCAGGCAATGTTACCGGTCTCTCCAATCTTCATACTTGACACGGCCTCTATTGATGCCTTTAAAGCTTGTGGCTCAGCATATTAATTTACAGCCAATTCTCCAAGTAGAGAGTGAGCTCCTTCACTTAGAGTGGTTCTTTCTTGTGCGTCCTTAACTGAGTCCTGCGGGTTTTGGTTTTGATTCTCCCGCGTGGCAATGGTAGCTGTTTCGAGTGAGGCAATGATTATGACACCAACCTAAGTGACACCCAATATAAAGGGTAGAAAGAGGGGCAATTGTCTATGCAGGCGTCACAATACTTCCAAGAAGGAAAAAAGAATCAGCAAAGTCAGATGCTTGATTAATTACGGAAGTCATAAGATCAGTGGAAATTTTGGGAAAGTAGCGAAAAAAGAAGAGACTTTTGGATGTTACAAGGAAATTATATGAAATGTTTGGAGAAATCTGGGAGTTAGAAGGTGCTTTACGCATTTTATTATTTTCATTTTTGAATATTAATTTGATACGTGATAATGATAGTACATGTGTCAAATATGTGATAAAAATTCGTCAATAAATAAAAGATTTTAGCATTGAGTTATTTGAAAAAAAAGCTGAAACATTTTTTTTTTTAATAATTCAGGCCAATATTATAAAATTAAGTAAAGCCCTTAATTTTGTTTTATAATTTATCCTTTGAGAAATCAGATGTCAATAAATTAGATGACAAGATGTTCCTTTAAACCCGATTTAATATGCATATATATAACTTTAAATTAAAATTGAGTTAAAAATATATAATTCAATTAAAAAAATAAATTAAATTTTTTTGAATATATGTAAAATTTAACTAAAATAAAATACACTTATTTAAATATAATCAAATTTGGATTCAAAATTCGTCAAATTATGTTTGTACTCGAGTTTGAACCTTAAGGGCAAGTCATACTATTTCTCTCTTTATTCACGAGACCGTTGCATAATTAAGAGGATAAGATTTTCAGTTCCGGTTAATTAGTTCTTACTCTATTCTATTAAATTTTATCTATACGTTTATGTGAAATTCACAAATATGTATACCCGATTAAGTGGCACAAAATTGAAACACCCTGTTAAGAAATGAATGCTACAACCCTTTATAATCATGACATTTACACATGTTTGTAAATGAATGGAAAGGTCTTAGGTTTCTAGGTAGAAATTTTATTATAAATGGGAAATTCTTTCTTAAAATTAATAAATCCAATCCAGTTGGTGTCTTGTTGGACGTTTAGATTTGACAGAACCTCAACCTATGCTACAAGATTGAGATTATTATTATAGTATACCATCTACTAATGCGAGACACTTTTTAAAAAGTGATTATTCAATTATCTTAATTGGATTTAGATCATTGTGAGTCATCCTTTAGTCTGGTCCCAAACATGTGGTTGGGTACCCAATGCAAACCTAAACATTAAATTAAACTTTTATCTTATTGAAACCTATGCCACTTGTTCAAAAGAATAGACGACATGTCCTTTGATTCCTGATAATCTATTATAGATGAATATATATTTATTTTAGGTTTTAGAAAGGTGAGTCTGAGCACCCATTGACATCTATTCTATATTGGAAGAATTCAGAAAAATATTGATAGAATATAACCAAGGTGTTAAGGTTATCACTTCAATTGATTAGTTGAACTTTCTCTATTAACAAACATTTAATACGAACCTCGTTGCCCTTCTTCTGTAACAAGACCATTATATGATTTGCAAATTGTGCTAATTAAATATTAACTATGTCTAATTAAATTGATTATAAATTTGTTGTCTTGGAGAGAGATGATTAAGAATGGAATTATAAGAATTCGATAATGTATGTTTTTTGATGAAAATATTCATGTGTTATTTTCAAGTGTCGATTAAATAAATATTTTAATGTCTATAATAATTTATTAATTAAATGAATTAATAAAACTCTAAATAACCGATAAGAAAAAGAATGGCGTACGTACTCCATGAAGCAGATAGAATTATGACGAACATCTGAGGCAGTCAAGCAAAGTTGGCCACCAAAGGGAGAGGAGAGGGAGGGCCGTCCAGGGTGCGGAGGAGAAGGATAAGAGTGGGACCCACGCGCCGCTGCATTGTCGTCCACTTGCCCTAGGGCATCTATATGTATAATATTTATGTTTTCTTAAGAAATTAATTGTCCTTTTCTCCAACTAAACCAAACCTGGTCAACTTCATGGTTAAACCCTAGTTAATTAACTTCACCTGCACCACTACCAAAAGTCCAAGTTAAACCAACATGGCAACATCTATGAGCTAACCCCACCCACACACTCTCCTTTCATCTAGGGTTCATTTACACCACCTGCATCATCACATTCCACATTTTCCTTTTGTGTCGCGTGAGACCAACGTTCTGATTCATTACAACTCTTACTAGAATATTTATACAGTGTGGGTTCATTAGCCGTATAAGAAACTGGTATTTTGATTCATATACAACAACAAAAGTGTTAAAAAATAAATGCCGCATTTTCTAACCAAAAGTAGCTAATGTAGTTTAAAAAAAGGAATACTTTATGGGGTGGTTAGGGAAGTTGCACTTGATAAATGATTTTGTAATATATAAAGTCTACATTATTTTAACTATAAGTTTTAAATATTCAACTCGATATTCTATTATTTAATAATTTTACTTGTGATATAAACAACAAATGAAAATATATAATCCAATACAAAATACACCCACAATTAATTATTATTAATAGTTCAATGGTTGAGGAAGAACAAGTGGATAGTCAACATTAATTTACGGGTGGTTTAACATAAATTTCCCTTTCTTGTATGATTGTGCCTAATGAGAGTTAAGACCTTTTTTTTTGGCTTAAAATTTTCTAAAGCATGTAAAAGTTCGTTGTGGGGGCTTCTTAAATGATTAGTTTCGAAATTAATTAGTAAGGGGTGAAATCGTATCTTTGTTATTTTTGAAAATTGTAAAGTCATGTCTGTCTATTTAATACTTCTCTTATTGATCAGATTATAAATATAATTTTTTAAGTTTCTTACCAGGCATTTTAGGATAGACTTAATTATGGGAAGAAATTTTGAAGTCATTCACTCTTAGATTAATCTCCGTTTGAGCTAAGTAAGTCTCTTGCAGGAAGCAAAGCTCTGACCTCAAGTTTTAAACGTCTGCATACATGAGGACGGTTCGAATTTACGACCTTATCTAAGTTTAAAAAGTCCCTTATCAACGCTTTGAAATTTATTCCAAGAAAAACCGCGAGTTTGATTTACGCACCTATGAAAAGAGTTATGGTATACCAAGCCACCATAATTTTTTTCTCCATATAAGAAAGAAAATTTAACAAATTTTTTTTTAATTTTTTATAAGTTGTTTTTGTCTTTTCAGATGATTATTCAAAGAATAAATATATATTTAAACCTGAGAGAGGAAGATGACTGAGTTTTAGGTCTTTGTCCCTTTCCTCCTCCCTTCTCCTTCCCTTCCCTTCCCTTTCTCTGAACTCCATCTCTCTCTCTCTCTCTCTCTCTCTCAATTGTTTTTCTTTTCATTTGTTTCGAAAGTATATCAATTCAAAACCCTACCTTGTCTCTGTTTCTCTATTCAAAAATCTTTTTCTTGGAGTTGTGGAGATCACCGCACCATCTCCTCTCCCTTTCCTTTTCCATTTTCTTTATCCTTTCTATTCTCTACTACTCTTTTTTTCCTGTATTAAACAAAACCCCACAATAGTTTTTAATCCCTTCTAATAATATATTTTTTTCTTGGCTTTTGACATGATGGCCGGTTTGGATTTAGGCACTGGTTACGTTCATCAGCTCCACCACAGACCTGACCTCCATCTTCAACATCCTTCAGACCCTGAAGACCATGATTCTCGTCAAGGTGGCGGTGGTAGTGGTCAGTTCTCGGATCAACATGATGACGGCTCTCACCTTGCTGCAGCCAACTCTGGTGACCTGGCGGCTCGTCGCCCGCGAGGCCGACCGCCCGGTTCTAAGAACAAACCGAAGCCTCCGGTGATAATAACTCGCGAGAGCGCTAATACTTTGCGAGCACACATTCTCGAAGTAGGAAGTGGTTGCGATGTTTTTGAATGTATTGCCAACTACGCTCGCAGACGGCAACGTGGCATTTGTGTACTCAGCGGAGCTGGGACGGTGACTAACGTCAGCATCAGGCAGCCTGCTGCAGCTGGTGCTATCGTCACTCTTCATGGAAGATTTGAGATCTTGTCGTTGTCTGGATCTTTCTTGCCGCCTCCAGCTCCACCGGGAGCGACAAGTCTAACTATTTTTCTCGCCGGAGGACAGGGTCAAGTGGTCGGGGGAAGTGTTGTCGGAGAGTTGACGGCAGCAGGACCCGTGATAGTGATTGCATCATCGTTTACTAACGTTGCATATGAGCGACTTCCTTTAGACGAAGATGAGCAGTTGCAGATGCAGAGTGACGGCAGCGGTGCTGGTGTTGGAAATAACCCTTTCTCTGAAGCTGGTTCAGGAGGTCTGCCGTTCTTCAATTTGCCTCCCAACGTGCAGTTGCCGGTGGATGGATGGGCGGGAAATTCTGGAGGTAGGGCTCCATTTTGATTGAAATCAAAGAATATAAGGATGATAGCGATCTGTTGAAAATGTGACTAAATTGTTCATGGAAAAAAAATCAATAGCTTTTATGTTGGATTAGAGCAATTTGCAATGACAGAACTACGAAGATTTGTAGGTTTAGCGGCATAATTGTTGGATGACTTGTGTTCTTATAATCATCATCTTCTTCTTCTCCTACAGTACTACTTCTTTTCTTTTGTGATGCTTTTTAGGGTATACTTTTGTGTTATTTCATCTTGCTTCTTCGACTCTATGATTTCTTCGGGAAATAGTATTCTTGTTCATTGTGGAACTATCTCCTTCTTTGTCATAAATGGTTTGATCAGTTTGTATTGAACATGTTAACTGAAAACCAGAAGTCAGTGACTAAGTGATTACTAACGCACCAATTAGGGTTTCCTTCACTTTTGTTCTAATATTAATTATCCCTCGATAATCTCTTCTTTTTAGTTACCCCACCTTTTGTTTTCTTCATTAATTCTAACGTTTCTATAATTAATAAATTATCTTTAGGCTTTGGTACCATTGAATTGTAGTTTCTCTCCTCTTCTCAACTTTCTTTTTCCTATACTCTCTTTTTATGTATTGTTTTCAGGAGGAAACAAACAAAAAACGGTACTAAATATAAAGAAGACAAAGTGGTTAGGTTTCTGATAAAAGTTGTTGAATGTACTTGTATGTGATCAGCCTGAGTTCCATAAATGCTTAAGTTGACTCACATCATCGGGAAAGAGCTAAACTACTTGTTTTCTGTTCCACATGACATTCCTGCAGTCTTCCAAAATCTTTTATAGGGTATGGAAATTAGTACAAAACCAGTCTCAACTGACAAAATTTCTTGTACAAAACCACTCTCTAGAGGATACAACGACATCCTTTACTCAAACCACCTAACCAACCACAAAATTAGTTAGTTTATTTGACTTGGCGTACTTTCATGTCCTCCTAATTAGATTTCCATTTAGGTGGTCTGATTTAGTTAGTTTATTTGACTTCCCGTACTTTCATGTCCTCCTAATTAGATTTCCATTTAGGTGGTCTGAACTCTGAAACCAACGTGTATGTTAAAAAAAATCTAACCCATGAATATATGAGATAGATTTCGTGTGTGTATATATATATATATATGGCCAATTTAAATTAAATATTAAAAAAAGATAAAAACAAGAAGATGATCTAGCTCCAGTCTACTAGTCTATCTGTGGGTCTTTTCGATTGCAATATTCTTCCTATTGTTCCAAATTCTTTGGGTGGATCTATTTTGAGGACATAATCTTGTTCTCCATTTCTCAAGATAATGCTAGCTACTTCATCCTCCTATAGGGCTAACTCCGTGTTTTTGGTCTCTGATCAGAAATCAGAATGGTATAAGTAAGATTTGTTGTCCTCTTAGTTATGGCTCTTATATGATCATTTCCCTTCACTTGTTATTAAGAAGTCGTTTTGTATCATTTCCTTCACATGCAACCTCTTATTTCTGTATGCAACTATGCATTACTATATAAACCTAGCTATATAGACAATTTTAGTATTTGAGAAGTTTTACTGCTTGAATAAGGATTGTACTATTTCATCGAGGTAAGGTGGTGATATTAGACTTCTTGAGCTTCCCTTTCTCCTACTTTCCTTTTGATTATATGTCGTAAACTAAGGTAGGGCGAATCGTCAGCCTAACTTCCATTATAACTTGTAATGTGTATATATACTAGGTTATAAGCTACTGCTTCTGCATACAGTGATACGATGAGTTTGATTTGCTTGCCTTTAGAAACAAGAGATTCTCCCTTTGAATTAAATGTAGAGAATGCTGCCTGTCATGTGTCAACATTTTCTTGAACAGTTAGGACTAAATCGAAAGCTTTTTGCAGCCTAGGTTCAGCTTCAAATTAGCATACCCTTACGATCGTCTTGAATTCCCTTCCTGACGAGGGTCCCAACTTTCATATAAAACCTCTGAATTAGTTCATGTAGGATCCATACGTAGTCTCATGTAATCCTATAGAAGGATTCAATCATTATGCCTATTCATTTGCAGCAGTTCTTGTTTTGAATAGGTGAAACCCTACTAATTAATCTACTAAAACTTTCAGCATCATTTCATGTCATGTAAATAGGAAGGTTGCGTGAAGAGAGCAACGGGCTCTTTCTCGTAAGGAATTTGCATAGAGAAACTTATTCGATGCTACTGGAAAAGGATTCTATGAGGATTTATTAATGTTATATATACATGAAACGGTACCTTGTCCATTCTTTGCTTTTTGATAAATGGGAATATAAATTTTTATTGTTGAATAACATTTGATTGCTGCAAAATAATATAAAGGAAATCACCGTCTGTTCCATAACTTATCTGAGCCAAAGGTAGCAAATATATCATCATTAGTTCATATTTTAACTGAAAGAAAGGGACACAGCTTAGGAGGTACAATTGAACATATCAGGTTTAATTCATTATTGCAAATATTGGAACAGAAGTTCATATTATGAAATTGCCATATAAATTCTGTAATATAAAGACATATATGTGCTTTTATCATGAAAATTTTTAATATCATTTTAGGTTTTGAAACTTCCTTGATTCTCACGCATTATTTTGGTATTATTCCAAAAGTTGAGCATAAAACATTAAAGACTTGATACTCATTCTCTTTAAATCATGGCAAAGTAAACAGACTATTGAGATAATTAATCCCATCCAAGAAATCAACTTTAAGGCGATTGAAAATATTCAAACCTCGAGATGGACATAAACTAGATGAATTCTTGGAAAGAGTATCAAAGACTTTAGATACATCTAATAATGCGCACACATGGAAGGAACGAAGAGGGATTGTTCGAAACTCCTTAATGTAATAAAGGGAGCGTCGACTTTGATAGTAAATTACGGAATTGAAGGATTAAAAAGTTCGGATTCAAGAAAATAAAAAGATGGTAGATTCAAATTAACCAAAATTAAATCCGATACGCAGGGTTTCAAATTTACCTACTAGACCTCACGAAGAACTTGTCTTCAACAACCTAGATAACGAGTAAAGAACAAAACAAGAAAATTGTTTAAGATCAAAATCACGCCACAATCTGATTTAGTTGATAAGTAATGTTTAATTCTTAAGTTGAAAAGAACAAGAGGGGTTTCTCCTCTCAATATGGCCGAGGGCACTCAAGAGATAATATGATCAAAGTTGTCTTTCCCTAACCCTAAAGAGGGTATTTATAACTAGGTCAAATAATAAAAGACTTGGGCTAAATAATACATGAAGCTCAAAATAAATATAACTTAAAACAAATCTAAATAGAATAATAAAAACACGCCTAGGCTTAGTCCAACGCATTCCCAAGTCTCATCATAGGCGCACCTCTCCTCTTGGGTTTAAGTGATGATGCGTAGCTTAATACAATTGTTTTCAAGTCCTAAGTGAGTCCAATCCAAGAATTTGAGATCAATGAGTCAATTTGAGTTGTGATTCAGATAGCTCTCTTCTAGTAGGCTTGGTGCACTCCATTCTCTCCACAAATTAGCCCACTTGCGTATAGAGAACTTCTTTGAATCTCTCGGTCCTAGTTCTGGATATAGGTCTAACTGGAATGACAAGCTCACCTCCAACACGCACGTCATTTCCGTGGTGATCTTCCCTCCTGCTCACATCAACTAATTAGACCTTGTATGCAAGTTGCAGTTAACGACGCAAACACTCGATTCTTATTTTCAGAAAACCAGTCAACAGACCATGCCTTTCTTTTTCGTGATTCTAATGTTTTCTAGTTGTTGATAGTTAGACGCGGAAAAAGGAAAAGAAGATATATAGTCTAAAAACCTGAATGGGAGTTGAGACATAAGGATTTAAGCTTACCAACATGAATAAAATATGCCAAATGTGATGGATCATGATTAAGAAAACCTTGATTGAAACAAGAGCTTGCCGGGTCGTATGCTTGCAATGATGCTAAATTATGCCTAAGCCCACAATAGCTGTCACCTTTAAATTTAATATAATAGACAACCACGAGCTGTTGAATTAGTTTCTTATTCTCACAAGAAACCATTGTTTACATATTCCTAATAATTTAATCGGTAAGAAGCAATATTCAATTGTAGAATTTCCGAGGAAGCGCTTAAGGTGGTAGAAGCAACTTTAATAACCAAGTACGGACTCAGCCCTTTGAGTTTGCTCCTTCTGTAGATTTATGCTTATTTAATGACTTGACCATTTTATCTGACTAATGATATCTGATCAGACATTACCTCGGAAGATTTTAACATTTTTAAAACGTATAAACAGTAATTAGGGGATCTAGATCATGGTATCCATCTATTATGGTTGTCTATCATCATCACCCTGACGAAGAAATGATTTTTGCGATAAGAAGTCGTAAGATATCATTTTGCCCTGACATCTTGGAGACAGCACTTATAAGATCGAAAATTAATGGTAATTGACTTTGTCAGAGGAGTATATTTTAATAATCTAAACAATGATTAATGGTTTTAATTAATTAAGTGCGTTTTTAATTAAAAAAAGCATGTGGTCCAACCCGCCTCTAAGTAATACTAATTAATTTAATGAATATTTTATTAATAATTAAAATATTAGATTAAATTGAGTAAAGTATGTTCTTTCTAATGGAGAAATTGTATTTTAAATTTGAAATTGAATTTCAATTTTTTATTTTTATTTTTGAAGTAGTTATTGGTTAAGTTCTCGTACTTAGACCTAGAAGAAAATATATTGTTCATAATTGTAATTCTTTAAACTTAATTTGCATATTTTTTGTAGATTAGAAAATGTAAAACATATGTAATAGGACCTGAATTTAAAAAAAAAACTTTCCCTCTCTGTTAATAAACCAAACCGTCGGTAGTTTTTGTCAAGAATCTCAAATTAACCGCATAAAAAATGTTAAAATAGTTTATAAATATATGAACATTTTCTTACATAAGGTGCTTTTTGAGGTAGGTTTAAACTCAAATTTATCATAGTATCAAAACTTAAATTTGTCTTAATAGTTTGGAGCGGTGTCCGTCCTATTATAGCCATTTGTCTAATATGCCCGTCACATTTGCAACTCTACTACGGACTAAGAGAGGTGCGTCAAAAATCTTACATTAAGTAAGTAAAAAATATTAAAATAGTTTATAAATATACAGCAAACCTCTCCTTACAAAATGTACCGTTTGGGATAAAACTTAGGCCTAAATTTATCATTTTTTCACTAATATCGGAATTTCAAGATGACTTTGTGAACTACATTTGGAAATATTGTTTAGTAACTAATTTTAACGAAATTTACATACAATGAGCTGATTTAACAACTTGAAGATGAAGAAGCCTACGTTAAAGTAGGAATTAGAAGAAGCTTTGAAGGACCGGGTCATCTCTTGAGTCCTGCCAAGAGAGTTGTTACTTTGTCTACAAATAAGACAATACAATCAATTTCGTGGAGGAAATATCATAGTAGGGCACGAAAAACAATATACTTATGAGATCAATGTTAGACATTTTATTTTTTCTTTTTTCCCGTAGAGTTGGCCAACATTAATTACATTTTCTAGTTTTTCAATAAATTATTGGTTAAGTTACGTAATTTGATCCAGATAAAAATAATAAAGTAGCCCAATAAATAATTTAGATTAATGGGTCGAAGTTCGTGCAGAAAATGAGTTCCAATTAGTATGGGCCAGACTCGTATCGGTCTTGTGATAGGAAAGCCTGATATAAAAGTTATATAAAGGTTAAGGTCTCCTGCAGTTGCTAATATCAATAGTAAGCATAAGAAATCTTTGACCCATTAGGGGAGCTTACGTATTGAAAAAACTGTATAAAGACCTAGCCTGTGTCTTGATGAGCACTTTCCGAAAAAGGTCCCAGGAGGTTCGTAATCGTTTAGAGCTCGAAATTGGTATCGAAATCAGAGATAAAACCAAAATTAGATATTCCGCATTACCTTCGTTTTTAATCCTTTCATGTAGATCCGGGATACTTAATAAGGCCCGTACTACATATTACAATCGATTGTGAAAACTCAAGCCCTTGCACATACACACTGATTAATCCCGACTTCAATATCAAATAAATATCATGTTTTTTAAATGTGATTTATCTTATTTATAAAGGTTATATCTTGTTTCTGCAATTATTGTTTAATTTAATTACACCTGAATCATAATAATGCCATCAGAAAAGTTAAAAATTAAATCATATAGCAACCTTAGAAGTACATCTTTTGCATTAAGTCAAGTAATTTAACAATCCATATCTTTTAAAAATGGATGATGAATTTGCTGCCCAAATTAATAATTTTATACACTTTTCAAGGAAAGATACATAATCTCAAAAGGCAACTAATTACCTCAAATTAATAAATTCAAATACACATGAGAATCCCCAATAGAGAAGCCAAAATAATAGAAATTAGTCAACATTTACAACCTTGAAATATAAAAAAAGGATAAAAAATAAACCTCTTATGTAATTTAAAAAATCTTGGTTAAAATCTTTTTAAAAAATTCCTTTTAATTTTAAGTTGTTTAGAAAAACTCATTCTTTTAAACTTTGGATAAAAAATAACAATGAAATATATATCTTATGAATATCAGATATGGACTAATCAAATGTTATTTATATGAAGATTCAACATAGCTCTTAAACTCAAACCAAAGCAATTTAATTTGATACAAATAAATAATTTATTATAATTATATTTAATTATTAATTTAAGTTGAATTTAATTTGCTAGGTCGGTTTAAAAGCTGGGTTGAATTATTATGTTCGTGATATTTGATTATTTCATATTTAATATTGTTCTTATTTCATATTTTCCGCCCTTTTTTTAACCGAAGTCTATAAGAACAAGTTTCTTAAAAAATTAAAAATTAGAAGGAGTCTTTTAAGGAATTTTAAAGATTAAGAATTTTTTCAAAATTTCTTAAACTATATGGGAGATATATGTTTTTTTTTTCCAAAAAAGAAAACTTAACAGGGTAAAACAAATAAAGTTACAAGTTATATTTAAAGAGCTGAGTTTGCAGCAATCTCTTTGGCCAGCAGAGAATAAATGAAGCAACTTGAGCCAATTTTAAACAGTATGAAGTCCTTACTGTAGCTTATCCTACTATATTAGGCCTGAAGTTTAAATTTGGGGACAACTTACAACTAGCTAAAACCTGGTTTTAAATTGATGAGGAATAATGGCGTTCCAAGAATAACTGATTTAGAGTTTTTTTTTATTAGAAGGAAAAAAAAATACATGACAAGTCTTGAAAAGCTAATCCGTAGAACCTCGGCCTTTAGGGCCTCGCGTCCACAGGCTCGGCCTCTCGGGCCTCGCGTCCACCCGCTTGCAAATATTGTCCGCTTTGGGCCTCGCACCTTCACGGTTTTGCTTTTCCACAAAACTTCCCAGGAGGTTATCCATCCCGAAATTGCTCTGGCCCTGGCACGTTTAACTTCGGAGTTCTGATAGGATCCGAGATGTTAGGGCATGAAAAACGCGTCTGCAAGGGGAAGGTATCCACACCCTTATAAGGGGTGCTTCGTTCGCCTTCCCAACCGATGTGGGAT
>JAOQMR010000001.1:20704700-20717891 GCA_027563865.1 Erythroxylum pelleterianum
GACATCAAAATCATTCAATTTGGTTTAGTATTCTGACAGTTATACTCCAAACATTTTGGACTGCTCTTATACTAAAACATTATCCTGCGCTTAACTTCCATCCAAAAATTGGTACTCTTAGAGACTGAATTAGAACTTCATTTCATCAAACAATTTGTAACCCTATTTATCTAGTTTAATCCAATTCAAAAATCATCTCATTTGGATAACTAGAGATTAAGTTATTGCTAAAACACCGGAGCATCCTCAATGAACATTTCCATTTTCCAGCTTTTAACTTCTAATATTTCACATACAATAGTTCTAACTTCCAAGAAAAGTTTGGGGTCCAACAAGCTGCGCTAGAAGAATAGTGAAAGAATATTGTCATCAATTCGACAGATACTCTGTAACATCTCGTTCCTATATTAAGAGTTAGAACCCAAACATACGGTACATGTGAGAATAGTGAAAGATTAAGAAAATGCATTTTCCATGCTCATGCATATTATTGGCATACACACATGTAAAAAGATTGTACATGCATTCATTGACAATTGTTGGGTATCATTGATTTATAAATGTTACATGTGATTCTTATAGAGAATTGTGAATTAATTGTATTAAAAATCAATATGGAGAATGTATGTATTGATTTAGAAATGGGTTAAATGATATTAGAGAATTGTTAAAAATGACTTTGGAAATTTTAGAAATGACTTGGAATTTGTAAGAAAATGATATTGAAGATTGGGAGACAATTGTAGTAAAAATAACGGGGCTGGTTAGACTAGTTAAATGAGAACTAGTTAAAGCCTTGAGAGATGGATGAGTGACAAGTTTCACATGTAAAGTTGATTTTAAAAAGTTACTACTGTTCCTTTAACTTTGAACGACAAAGACACTGTTTGTCTTGTCTTAAAAATTTCTTCTTTGTGGTTATCTTCTTCGAGCTTGTTTTACACAGAGTTTTTCATCAAATATCCACAAATGTTAAACTTTGCTTGCTCTTATCTTCTACCACTCCCACTTTGTTGTCTATTTCTTTTGCCTCAAGAAAACCTGACCCAAACCATCTATAAGATGAAATATGTGAATTGCATGGAAATTAGGGCTTTTTGATATTCGAAGATTTTGGAGTTTTAACAAGTATTGCGTAACTATTTTAGAGTTGTTGGTTTATGAAACCAAAAGGGTGATTTATTTTTCATTGCATGATCATGAAGAAAAATGGGTGTTTTTCATGAACACTGAGGGTTTAAGATATGAAAAAATTTTATGTGTGATTTTTTTGTATATGATGATTATTCTATTATCAGATAGTGTGGAGTTGATTATTGAGTAGAAATATCAAGGAAAATATGCATGAGAAGAGTGCAGAAATTATGCAAGTGGTAGAGGCATATGTGCTCTGTTTTTCTTTTCACCGTGTATGTATGTATATACATGGGTTTTGAGAGTTTTTAGACATGACCATAAGAATGAAATTGGAGTTGAAGAATGGTTGTATGATGATGGTTTGAGATGAGAAAGATTGTTTAAATTGATATAAAGTTTGAAATTTTTGGAGATCTGGATTGAAAGTTATGGAGATTTGAAGATAGGTTGTGCGTCTGGGAAAGCTGCTATCGTCCAGATGATCGTGTATCGTCCAGACGGTCGCATCACTATCATTCAGACGATCGCGACTAAGAAGGCTGGACAGACGATAGCAACCCCGCTATCATCTTCAAATGATTGCCACCTCGCTATCATCTCCAGGCGATCGTCTGCTATCGTCTTCAGGCGATCGCAGCCTCGCTATCGTCTCCAGACGATTGCGACTTTGAAGGTTGGAGACAAACAAACATCCTTCAGTGTTTTAGCTATATCTCTTTCGTCTGACCTTCAAATGACATGGGACTTGAACCATTGGACTCGTAACACATTGATCTTCATCTCCATAAAAATTATAACCATTTGAAATCATTCGGGATAGATTGATTTATGAATTTGGGACGAAATTAATGAGGAGTTTTTGAAAATGATAGCTGGAGAATTTTCACTGAACATGCTTCAGTAATTTAGGCATAACTTGTTATGTAGTTATCAAAATGAGATGATTTTCGATTTGGATTAAACTATTGACATAAAGCTACAATTTTTTAGAAGGAGTCAAAATTTCTTTCTGTCTCTAGAATTCCCTATTTTTGAATTAAAGTTGAGTACATGATATTGTTTAAGCTTATGAATAGTCCGAATTATTTTGAATATAACTTTTGGAGTACTAAACCAAATTGAATGATTGTGGTGGCATTAGAAACTTAAGACAATGAGGAACACTTTTCTAGAAGAAAACATTACAAAATTACTTCATTTACTGATCAGAATGATCTCGGAAAATTAACCCAAAGGTCTAGATTTTTGGAATTGATATAGGACTGAAATGAGAGTTTGGATAATTGTTTGGTCTTGTAATGCTAGAATAAGATTAATGAGTGAATTGTTGTTATTAATGTACCAAATACATATGAATAAAGGAAATGGATAGGTTCATATGATTGAATTGTAATTCAAGAAGAGGAGTAAACTGTATCTAGTAAAAGTGAATGAGAAATGAGTTGTTATGAAAGCAAATGATGCTAAAAGTGAGAATGTGATAAAATGTAAAAATTGATAATATGCCCGGGATTGTCATGAACATGCATCGTACATATTTCATATACACACTTGTGCATAAATGAATGCTTATAACTGTGAAAAGTTATTAATGTGTGCTTGCAATGTATGTATTGCATCATTATGAAGTGCAGGATAAACGTCCACATTAAGATGTTTCCATAACGTGGAAGCAAATGCTAATCTAGAGCGTACTGTGAGTAGACCTAGATGGTCTTACTTTATTATTTGTTTTGTTTATATTATGAATTGAATAATTATGCAATGTGAATGTGTTGGTTCCGGACAAGATATGTCCGAGGAGTTTGATAAATGTGAGAATATTGACGTGTTCCTTGTGTATGAATTTGATTCAAATAAGTGTACATAATTTGATTGTTAAATGTCGGACCCCGGTCTGATAATAAATGTGTTCTGAATGTGCATTTGCTTATGAATGGAAATGTGATTCTCAACTTTGATGTTGAATGTCGGGCTAAGGCTCGATGACAAGAGAAAGTGAATGATTGATCATATGCGATTGATGCATTTTATTACATGAATGCATGAAAGATAAAGGCATTTGTGACCGGAGTAGCCACCGAAAAAGAGCTTATAGCTCAGACTATGAAAAAGAGCTTAGAGCTTGAAAAGTGATTAAGAACCAAAGGCTCACTATGTAAAATGAGCCTAGTATTCCCAATAGATACGGGACAGTTATTAATAAGCTCGGTATCTACAATGGATACAGGACAGTTATAGGCACTCGATCACAACAATAACAAATTAAAAATGAGTCTTATAAGCATTGCATATGCATGCGATATGTATGATTTAAATAGTTTGAATGACTTTTGAATGTGAAATATGTCTGAAGCGAATCTGAAATGAATGTGATTTTATGAATCGTATGTGTTATGTGATTGAGTGAGCCATCGATGATGGTCACTCACTGAGTTCACAAAACTTACCCAAAATTTGCAATTATTTTTCAGGTTCTGAAGAGTACCTCGTTAGGCTAACGGGAGCATAGACACTGCATTCAAGTCAGAGATAAAGGTCGGGATTAGTTCGCATGCATTTGTACTTTCTAATTTTTGTATCAATTTGTATATTTTGAAATTTCTGTACAATGCGAATTTGAATATTTTAGTAGGTAATAGCTTTTGAAATTGGAAATGTTGGCAAATGAGATTGATCAAAGTGTAATAATAATCCTTGTGTTTTCGAGGTTTATGGAATAAAAAGTATGGGACCAAAATTGAATATTAATTTCCACGTACGCGTGTGATATTTTTTTGAAAAATTTGTACCGAGTTTTGAATGTTGTATGTTCTAGTATGCCACCCTTGCGGGATACGTTCTCGAACATCACTTAAGATGTCGGGTACGTGCCTTGCGATGGTGGAGTCCTACAATTTGGTACCAGAACCCATAATTAGTATCTACATGGGCATTTTTCGAAAAATGAGTCAAGTTACATGCATTTTAGACATGTCTTAGCACGCAGTAGCAATTGATCCCTAGTCCGAGTCGCATTTACTTGAGGCACACACATGAGAATGTGTTAAGAGTTTCAGTTGATAGAATTAGTGAGAAAAGTGACGCTCGTTTAGAATGGGAGAAAATGAAAGTTCTGGATAATTAGAAATGGGAAATAGTACATGGTTGGGTATGATAAATAATGATTTAATGCAATTGGGTATGATAAATAATGATTCAATGCAATTGTATTGGAGGATGTATTATTGAATATGACACCAATATTATATTGTGGTAATATATTCCTGAATGTGATAAAGATGCGAATGTATTGTCATAGATTGTTTCAGGAAAATAGGGATATGAAATGATGAGGTTAAAGTGTACAAGTAGAATGTAATGAAAACAAAAATTGTTATGATCTTAAGAAGATGAACTTGGAATTGAAATATTTGTTAATTAATGTGACAAGAGCTATGATCCTCCATAAGAATATATTAGTGGAGATTGAGATTGGAATTTCAGGATGATTATGCAGCTATAACTCTAAATGGATTGTGAATATATATATGTAATATGAATAAATGACAATAGGAAAATGAGATACAAATGAGGAAAGAGTAAAAGGGGAATGAAATAGTCATAAATGACTTTATAAGAGATGAATGATGTGTAGTAAGGAGAAAGTTAGAAATGCATATAAGAGAGGAGTTTGTATATGAATGAGAGAAAGAAAAAGATGAAGAATCAAATGAGAAGAATTGATGCACTCAATATGGTAGTTGACTCATTTTGAAATGAGGTAGCCTCGGAAAAGGCAAATTCTAGAAAATTGGAGTAAAAGTAGTGTTAATATGTTTGATAATGAGAAGGACAAGTGCAGGGCATGATAGTGGCCTAACAAAAATAGGCTTCTGTCACGATCGTGTTGGGATACCCCGATCGTGGGTAGGAATAAAGAGAGAAATGATGTCTAGAATCAATTGGAATCTAGGTATCATTAGCAGATGTTATTAATTGGTGAATTATCGTGAACACATATCTAGATAAGATGTAATGATTTTGATGATATATACCAAGGTATTAGAGTAAATGAAATTGCATAATGCCATGTTCTGATCATATAAGTTATGGCATAAATTGATCTTCTAGAGGTACTAAGAATGACGGATAAGTAATCATGGAAGATAGTTAATTGATAAGGATGTCATGAGCAGTATCAAAGATAGTAGTAAGAAATCTTCTTTTAAAGAAGAATTTCACTGAGATAGGTTCAGTAAACCAGATGATTCAATTTAAGAATGATAAATGTAGCAACAAATCAGAAATGAATAAGTAATGAGTCAAAAGTGAATATTGGAGTCATATCCCTAGCGGAGACTCAAGCATAAGAGGTAGAAAATGCTACTGAGAGTGTATGCGTTTTGTTTAATGTAAAGTATCCAACTACGTGAGTGGATTTTAGGAATTTGGGATAACATTATTGCTAATGTGAGGAGTAGGTCCAAGTCATATTCTGTGTAAATATATCTGGGAGATACAAATTATATCTGATGAATGTGTTACCAACACAGGAAGTTAAGTTTACAAATAAATTGAAATGTGTGGAGAAACTGTTATGAATGAGCAGACATTAGAATAAATAAATGTGAAATATGAGAACATCTAAAGAATGGAGAAAATTATTCGAGAAAGATAAGTCAATTGGGAAATTGAAAATACCCTGAGATAATATTACCTCATCGAGGGACTAGTGACTTAAGGAATTATGAGAACTAATCAAGGGCATATGGGGTTTTAGAAATAATTGTTTGAATTAACAAATGCCCCGACAGTAATATGATATTGAAAATTAAAGAGACCCAAAGAGAGTTGAGGTAAGAATGAAGTGAGAAATTCCAAGGAAATTATAAGAGATTTGGAGTTCTTTAGAACTAGCTATATATTGGACACTACCAGAAGTTGTTGAGGAGCTTTTAATGATCTTAGCCTTTGACAAAAAAGCCTGAGGAAAAATGTTTAAATCGTATCGACTATTAAATGTAAAGAGAATTTTTAGGAATTATAACACCAATGATAATAATATTATTGGGAGTTGGAGATTATGTAGTATACAATGATGTTTCACACCAGAGATTAGGATGCGATCTAATGCAGTAAAATAAAGTGAGTTTGTATAAATAGAGACAATTAAGCCTCATGAGTTGATTATTTGATATATGATTTACAACTTACTGCAATAGTAATTGCTTTGAAAGCTTGGAGACAGTATAGGTTCAGAAACATTTTGGATATATATATATATGAATATACAAATCAGTAAAGGTTGAGGAAATTATTGAGTTTGAAAGGAATATACAAATGAGTACTATATTGGTAAAGGTAGTGGGTAATCTGATACATTGAACAGACAATTCTATAACGGAATAGTACTAATTCAAATATTGAGGTTACCAAACCTAGTGCAATAAAGAGCATAGAATGTCGAGTTAAATTTTGGGCAATTCAAAGTACTATTAGCTATTGAAATTTAAGATCAGTTTCATATGAAAGAATTAACAAAGCCCAAAAGCTAAGGATTCAAGATTGTGAATCTTATAGAGGAATTGAAAATGAATCTGAATTTTTGAGTTTGAATTAGATGAACGGTATTTTGTGATTGAAATAAGAAGTATATGTACCCGATAAAGATGATTGAGCAAAGAGATTATTAGAGAAGCACAAATAACAACCTATGATATACATTCTTAGGAATACACCGAAATAGCATTTGACGGCTAAGGATTTAGAAGTAAGTGATTACATGTATAAGTTGGTAACAGTCTTAACTGTTGGAGATATGCTTAAAAATTATATTTTGGAGTTCATAGGAACATGAGATCAGTGTATAGTTCTAAGTGACTTTAAGCATAAGAATAATTGTCATAGTGATATCGTTAGAGTATTGTATGAGGCGTAATATGACAAAAAGAGTCATTCGCCCTTACACTGAATGAAGAGGGCCTAAAAATAGTTGAAGACCAAAATTAATTCAAGATATTGTTGATAAGTGAAACGGATCTGTAATAGAAATTAAGTAATTCAAGAAAGATAAAAGAGTTATATGGATCAACATCGAGGTTATGGATTATAGTGAGATGGATAAAAGAGTTAAGTGTAGTAACACTAAAGAGATCTGAAATATCAAATGAAAGATGAAACGTCTATGAGAGTATCACCTTGCCAAGGTGTACTTAGATTGAGTATAAGGTGTGCTCAGATTAGAAAAAAGGATAAACTAAGCTCGAATTGTATTGGTCCATATGAAGTTATTGATGAGTAGTATTATCAATAAGATGCCTCAATTCATAATATGTGATATGTGAATATGCTAAGAGATAATGATATGATCTGACAAAGATGTATTGTTGACTTGCAAAGTAAAAATTTTCGAGTAACCTAAATTATATGAAGGAAATTGTTAAGATAATGTGATACCTAAAGAAATGATTAGAGGAAGGATTACTTATATTGATTATGGTCAATTAGAATAAATTATTTGAGTGATGAAGATAAATGGGAAACGGAGAAGTATTTGAGGAAACAATACCCCTGCCTTCCTGATCAAACGGATAAGAATTTCGAGTACGAAATTTATTAAGGAGGGGAGAAATATAAAATCCCGTTCTCATATTAAGAGTTGGAACCCAAAGATACGGTACATGTGAGAATAGTGAAAGATTAAGAAAGGGTGATTTATTTGTCATTGCATGATCATAAAGAAAAATGGGTGTTTTTCAAGAACACAAAGGGTTATATGAAAATTTTTTATATGTGATTTTTTGTTGTATATGATTATTATTCTGTTATCAAATAGTGTGGAGTTGATTATTGAGTAGAAATATCAAAGAAAATATGCATGAGAAGAGTGCAGAAATTATGCAAGTGGTAGAGGCATATGTGCTCTGTTTTTCTTTTCACAGTATATGCATGCATATACGTGGGTTTTGAAAGTTTTTAGAGATGACCAAAAGAATGAAATTGGAGTTGATGAATGGTTGTATGATGGTGGTCTGAGATGAGAAAGATTGTTTAAATTGATATAAAGTTTGAAATTTTTGGACTTTTGGATTGAAAGTTATGGAGATTTAAAGATAGGGTGTGTGTCTGGGAAAGCTGCTATCGTCCAGACGATAGTGACATAGAAGGTTGGACAGATGATCGCAACCCCGCTATCATCTTCAGACAATCGCTACCTCGCTATCATCTTCAAGCGATCTTCCGCTATCGTCTTCAGACGATCGCAGCCTCGCTATCGTCTCTAGACAATTGCGACTTTGAAAGTTGGAGACGGACGAACATCCTTCAGTGTTTTGGCTATATCTCCTTCATCTGACCTCCAAATGACATGGGACTTGAACCATTGGACTCGTAACACATTGATCTTCATCTACACCAAAAATTATATCCATCTAAAATCATTCAGGAGAGATTGATTTATGAATTTGGGACGGAATTAATGAGGAGTCTTGGAAAATGATAACTGGAACATTTTCACTGAACATGATTCGGTAATTTAGGCATAACTTTTTATGTATTTATCGAAATAAGATAATTTTTAATTTGCATTAAACTAGAGACATAGGGCTACAATTGTTCAGAAGGATTCAAAATTTCCTTCTGTCTCTAGAATTCCATATTTTTTAATTAAATTTGAGTACAGGATATTGTTTAAGCTTATGAATAGTCCAAATTATTCTGAATATAACTTTTGAAGTACTGAACCAAATTGAATGATTGTGGTGACATTAGAAACTTAAGACAATGAGGAACACTTTTATAGAAGAAAGTGTTACCCAATTACTTCATTTACTGATCCATATGATCTCGGAAAATTAACCCAAAGGTCTGGATTTTTAGAAGTGATATAGGACTCAAATGAGAGTTTGGATAATTGTTTGGTCTTGTAATGCTATAATAACATTAATGAGTGAATTTTTGGTATTAAAGTACCAAATACATGTGTATAATGGAAATGGATAGGTTCATATGATTGAAGTTGTAATTCAAGAAGAGGAGTAAAGTGTATCTAGTAAAAGTGAATGAGAAATGAGTTGTTATGAAAGCAAATGATGCTAAAAATGAGAATGTGATAAAATGTGAAAATTGATAATATACCGAGGATTGTCATGAACATGCATCATACATATTCCATAAACACACATGTGCATAAATGAATGTTTATAATGTGTGCAAAGTTATTAATGTGTGTGTGCAATGTATGTATTGCATAATTATGATGTGTAGGATAAATGTCCGCATTCAGACATTTCCAGAGCGTGGAAGAAAATACTAATCTAGAGCGTACTGTAAGTAAACCTAGATGGTCTTACTTTATTATTTGTTTTGTTTATATTATGAATTGAATGATTATGCAATGTGAATGTGTTGGTTCCAATCAAGATATGTCCGAGGATTTTGATAAATGTGAGAACATTGAAGTGTTCCTTGTATGTGAATTTGATTGAAATAAGTGTACATAATTTGATTGTTAAATGTCGGACCCCGATCCGATGATAAACATGTTCTGAATGTGCATTTGCTTATGAATGGAAATGTGATTCTCAAATTTGATGTTGAATGCTAGACTAAGTTTCGATGACAAGTGAAAGTGAATAATTGATCATAAGCAATTGATGCATTTCATTACATAAATGCATGAATGATAAAAGCATTTGTGACCGGAGTAGCCACCGAAAAAGAGCTTAAAGCTCAGACTGTGAAAAAGATCCTAGAGCTCAGAAAGTGATTAAGAGCCAAAGGCTCACTATGTAAAATGAGCCCGGTATCTCCAACGGATATGGGACAGTTATTAATGATCCCGGTATCCACAATGGATACAGGACAGTTATAGGCACTCAGTCACAACAATAACAAATTAAAAATGAGTCTCGTAAGCACTGCATATGCATGCAATATGTATGGTTTAAATAGTTTGAATGATTTCTGAGTGTGAAATATGTTTAAAGTGAATCTGAATTGAATATAATTTTATGAATTGTATGTGTAATGTGATTGAGTGAGTAATCGATGATGGTTACTCACTGAGTTCGCAAAACTCAACCAACATTTGCAATTATTTTTCAGGCTCTGAAGAGTACCCGTTAGGCTAACGGGAGTATAGAAACTACATTCAAGACAGGGATTGAGATCGGGATCAGTTCGTGTCTACATTTGTACTTTCTTATTTTTGTATCAATTTGTATATTTTGAAATTTCTGTACAATGCGAATTTGAATATTTCAGTAGGTAATAGATTTTGAAATTGAAAATGTTGGCAAATGAGATTAATCAAAGTGTAATAGTAATCCTTGTGTTTTCGAGGTTTATGGAATAAAAAGTATGGGCCCAAAATTGAATATTGATTTCCACGTACGTGTGTGATACTTTTTGAAAATTTTGTACTGAGTTTTGAATGTTGTTTATTCTATAATGCCACCCTTAAGGGATACGTTCTCGAACATCACTCAGGATGTCGGGTACGTTTCTTGCGAGGGTGGCGTACTACATACCCCAACAAGTTAAACCTATTTAAGGAATACTTGATAGGTTTTTTCTTAAAAGGATTTAAACCCAAGCTAGGACCATGGTGAAATTGTTAGACCTATAGAGCCTTTAACATGCCTAATTCATTAGAAGGAAACAGAGAGTTATAGTTGCTGTGAATATGTACACATTCATTCAAAATGAAGCCTAAAAAGTAGTACTGGGTTCAGGGTTTCCCAACAATGGACCGAAGGAGCTAGCTTTACCACTTTATCATATAAGAAACAAAGGTGGAAAAGGTTTATTACAATTACCCAATCTCCTAGGAAACAATCAAGAGCAAGCATTACGAAAGGGACACAACCTCTAAGAGTAATGAGTAGTAGGGAGTTTGAAGAAAAGAGGGACAAATGTAGCACCCCACTCCCGCAAGACACATACCCGACATCATCAGTGATATCCAAGTCTGAGCCCTGCGAGGGTGGCATGCTAGAGCACTTAGTATGTCAAAAATCGGTATAAAATATTTTTTAATAACAAACATACACACCTTTTTGCAGAAATCAACATTCAAATTGGGCCCACTTTATTCATAAACTTAAAGCAATACAATCAATAGAATTTCAATAGCCATTTGCCATTACAAAATACAAAATATTTTGGTCATAGTGTCTTTACATTACAACATCAATCATATACACATTGTATAAAACTTTCGGAATACATAATTCGATACAAAAATTGCGAAATATACAATTCAGTACAAAATAAAGAAATACAATGAAGATGTAAACTGATCCCGACCTCTATCTCTCACTTGCCTGTAGTAGGTATATTCTTGTTTGCCTAACGGGGTATTCTCCTAAGCCCTGAAAAATATTTGCAAATTTTGGGTAAGTTTTACGAACTCAATGAGTGACTATCATCAATGGCTCACCCAGTCACATAACATTTAATTCATATCATTTCACATTTCACATTCAATACACTTAAATCATTCATATTATGCATATGCAGTGCACATAAGACCCACTTTCTATTTGTTACTATGTTGTGACTGAATGCCTAAACTCTCCCGTATCCATTTGGATACCAGGGTCATTGCTAACTGTCCCTTATTTGATGGAGATATAGGGCTCATTTTACATAATGAGCCTTAGGCCCTTAATCACTTTCTGAGCTCGAGGTTCTTTTTCATACTTTGAGCTTTAAGTTATTTTTTGGTGGCTACTCAAGTCACAACTGCCATTATGCTTCATGCATTCATGAAATGGAATGCCTCAATCATATTTGCATTTACTCATGCAATCACACTCACATATCATCGGACCTTAGTCCTGTATTCAACATTAAAGTTGAGTATCACTTTATCATTTATATGCATGTTCACATTTTCCTTCAGAACTACATGCGGAATTTAACAACCAAGTCATGTATCATGTATTCAAATTCACATACAAGGAGCACTTCAATATCTCATTTATACCTCACAATCATCGGACCTTCTGTCCAGAAATCAACACAATCAAATCACATTCATATCATCATCCAGTAGTCAATTAATACAAAAATCCAAAAAAAACAAATAACGAAATGAGACCATCTACGTCTACTCACAGTACGCTCCAGATTATCATTTGCTTCCATGATCTGGAAACGTCTGAATGCGAGCATTCATCCTACATATAAAAATTATGCAATACACACATTGCGCACACACACATTAATAACTTTGCACAATTATAAGCATTCATTTATGCACACGTGTGTATATGGAATATGTAAGATGCATGTTCATGACAATACCGGGTATATTATCAAATTTCACATTTTATCACATTCTCATTTTTTTTGCATCATTTGCTTTCATAATAACTCATTTCTCATTCACTTTTACTAGATACACTTTACTCCTCTTTTTGAATCACAACTTTAATCATATGAACCACTTCATCTCCATTATACATATGTCTTTGGTACTTTAATACCAACGATTCACTCATTAATGTTAGTCTAACATTATAAGATCAAAAAATATCCAAACTCTCATTTCTTCATATAACATCTCCAAAATTCCAAACATTCTGGTATATTTTCCATGAATATTATGACAAGTAAAATGGAGACATTTGGCAACACTTCCTTCTAGAATGTTTTTCTCCTATCTCTTAAGTTTCTAATGATACTAAGATCAATTCATTTGGTTCAGAAATTTGGAAGATATGCTTCAAACATTTTCGGACTGTTCTTATTCAAAAATAGTATACTATGCACAACTTCCATTCAGAAATTATACATCTTAGAGACCGAATCACTATTTGACTTTTTCATATCATTTGTAGCCCTATTTCTCTAGTTTACTACAAATTAAAAAGAATCTCATTTGGAATCCTAAATATCCAAATATAATCAAACACTAAAGTTTGTTCAGTAACATAATCGTATTTACAGTATTCCAACAGATTCCCACACTTTCTGTTGGACCCCGAAATTTTGATGAATATTAGAGATATTAAAATGAAATTAAATGAGAAAGAAAGTGGATGAGTTGATTGAAATGAAGTTAAA
>JAOQMR010000001.1:20717991-20745375 GCA_027563865.1 Erythroxylum pelleterianum
TTACATGTTATGTGGGTTAGGTTAAGTCCACCCAAGAAATGTCTCGTGCACGATGACCATGAAAAGCCTTCTCCCGGTTGTCCGATTGTGGCAAGGATGTTCCTTTTTGGACTCCTCACGAATTTGCCTACATAAGGTCATTTAATGGAATATGTAGTGCCATGAATTGTGGACTTGCCAAACCATTATGATGTGTTAGGTATCATGTGTTATGTGTTATGTGATTATGTGTTGAATTGTGGTAAGCTAAATGCATTCATGGTTTTATGAACATTTGAAAAAGTTTTCAAATGCATGAATTGTGATTTCAAGTGATTTCAAGAATATGATAAGAATTTTGAAAGAAACATGTGTTTTATGACTCGAAAGGAGAATTTTTTATGTAAATGGACTTTTAAAACAGTTTTGCTTGTTATTTTGATTATAAGCATATTACCTACTGAGCTCCCCCTTATTTTTCCCCACATACAGGTTTTGATCAAGAAATCAAGTGAAAGTGGATCAAGACATTAATTTCTGGATATTGTGTATTTAAAGTTAGACCATGTATATAAAAAGCTGTAATTTCATTATAAGCAATTGAATGATATATTATATTGGTTATTGATACTGGTATTGAAATCTTGGCTTGGAAATGCCATTGTATCATGTAAACATTGATTTTATGATGTTAAGTAAGGAATGAAATTGTATATGGATTGACATATGGACATGAATTATGAATTGTGTATGAGGATAATGAATTGTGAGATTGTGTAAAGATGGTTGACAAATTGGTATGTGAATATGGATGGCTATGATGAATGTTAAGTATGAATGGTTGATAGGTATTTATACATGTATATTTGGATATGGATGAAGTGGAGTGAACTATGGATTTATAGACGATGAGCATTAATTGGAATAAACATGAGTTATCGACATATAGATAACAATGAGTAAATTGACGAACTTTGAGTAGGAGTTGACATTGCATGTAATTGAAATGTTATGAAAAGGGAGGATTAGCATTTGAATGGATAAGAATGATGATGTTTTAGTAAAAGAAATGAAACGTTATGGACAAAGAAGATAGAAATCATGAATGTCACAAGTGGAATGTGGTATAAGAGTGGAATATGTGTAGCTTTGAGAAATGATAGGAATTTGAGGTTTTGATAAGTTATATGGATCAAGAATGGATTATAGATGACATAAGTTGATGTTTAAGTTATTATGAAGTGAATTAGCATGAGAATAAGTGAAATTGATAAGATTAAGAAGTGAATTGTGAAGTTAATAAATGTATTTGATGTTAGAAAGGTGTTAGGAAACATGAAAGGAGGGTTGAGGATTTTGGGGAAAGCCCATGTCCGTTAAACAGACACGGGAGTTCGTTTAACGAACACTCTCGGGTTAAAAAGGACCCTATACATTTCCCTATGTCCGTTAAACAAACATAGGAGTCCGTTTAAAGGATAGTCTCGGGTGAAAAATGTAGTTTGCCCGACCCATGTCCGTTAAGGGAACATGCATGTCCGTTTAACGAACATGTTCGGGTCAGCTACAGTGTTTTGCAATTTTGACCAGTTTAGAGGTCGAATCTCGCTAAGATGCCTCTAATACGATTTGTAGATATGGATGTTATCTTTAAAAAGGCACAAGAACGAAAGCATTTGGATATTGTAGAAAAAGTTATGGCAAACGCGCCAAAGTATGTTCAACGTGATTTCAGGTGTAACATGGTTTGGTTGTTTGAGCATATCTCACTCATCCGACATCTAAATGAGATGTCTCATTTGTTGGAAGTATGACAAATTTAAATTCAAGCATGGCGACAGTTTTGTATGGGCACATCATGGAAGATTTTGTAAGTGAAATTTGAGATGTTAGAAGATTGAAAATGTATGAATCATGTCTAATAAGGGTTTCATGATGTTAAGAGTTCGAAAAAAAACATGACGGCTATTTAGGGTTTAATGCAATAAACCCTTCAAGGTAAGATGACTAAGTTTCATGTTTCATGATCTGAAGTTGGGCTCCGGTAACGGGGGCCAACATATAAATACCCCACGGTCTCGATTAATTAGTAACTCCACTAATATCTAGAAATTGGACGTGGCAAAACAACTACAGAATGAAGATTAGCTGAGAAGGCCAGTAAATCAGCAACAGGTATAAGAGGAAGGGTGGTGGAATATTACGTGAAATGCCGCTTGGAAATAGGGCTTCTCTTCCATGGTGGATGCAATTCATTATGTCCAAGGCCATCATCACTATAGATATTATCTACTTTTGCCTGAACTCAACAGTTAGTGCTCGGACTTGTTACTTTAATATGACCATTTATTTGTTGACTCTGATCATCACGTCACTTAGTACTTTGTGAAAACTTGTGAATAGCCTTTGCCCTTTTTACCTCACCTTAACCTAAACCCCATTACAACCCTGAATAAAAGACCTTTTTGATCCATGATGGCATGTACTCTATGTAGTGAAAAATAGGTGAATTTGCAAGCCTATGGTATTGTAATCTCTTAGAAGAAGTTTTGAGCGAAACACAACCTTTATACACTTGAGCGACATGAGCGAATTTCGTGAGGAAAATTCATTTTAATTTTGTGCTTGCTTTTGATCAAAGATATCCACCTTTGATTTTGTTTATGTGCATTGATGAAAATATTATGATACATGTTGTAGCTTCATACTTGAGTTCGCCGAATTTTAAGGGATTGCAAACACTTGATTTTCGTTGAAAATAAAATGACAGAATACGTTGGTTGTGACCTAAGTAAGTTGCTTGAGGACAACCAACAATTCAAGTGTGGGGTTGTTGTTAATGGACATTTTTATATTAATTTTTTATAAATAATTTCCTAAATTATTGTCCATTTAATATTTAAATTCCACTAATTAAAAGTCATTTGTTTTAATTATAGACAAATTATGGAATTTGGAATGTTCAAAAGCCTCAAGCAAGAGAACCTCGAGAAAACGTCAAATTGCGCATGTTTTTGCATTCAAAAATTTAATTCAATAGATAGGATGGCCAGAGACAAAAATGACAACTTGGGAAGCTAAGTAGTAGCGTGCGTACTTTGGAGAATGCAGAAGAAAAACACCACAGCAATATGGAAAAAGAAAAAAATGACAGCTAGCGTGAAGAGTAGCATAGAGGGTGGCTTTGGCCTGGTTTGCGTTTTTTGTTGAATATGGAAGGCAGCTGGAAGTTAGGCGTGGATAGAAGAATATGAAGACAAGAGCTACGCGTAAAAGGTGGAAAAAAATCTGTTACACTCACGTAGAAAGCTAGCAGCAAAAGGAGAAAAAAATCATGTTTATATGCGTGAATTTAGGCATGAAAGAGGGGCGTGGATATTGAATAGGAAGAGCAACATTTTGGCAGGGAAAAATTAAAAGGGGACGATGAAGGATTTCCAAGCCCGGACGAACTCACAAGCCCACTTAAAAAATACTCTCCATTCACGTTAAAGCTAAGTAGCTGGTGGAGAACACTTAGAGTTAAGCGAAATATACAGTCCTCTCTAAATTTTCTCTTCTCACGTTAGAACCAGCTGGTGGCTTTACCAATACAAAGCAGGAAGAGGGATTCATGCACAGCTCTCTCTCTCAACACTCTCCACTACAGCCCTCACTTAACTATTACTTTCCACTCATGACCGAAGATAACTTCTGGACTTGAAGAAACTGGTGGCATGAGCACGTTGATGGAGGCAAAGAAGCAGTTGGTGGCGTGACCTCTTTGGAGCAGCAGGTAGGAACGTCAAAGGCAGCAGCTGGCAGCAGGGAAGTAACGTTACAACATAGCTGGTGGAGTTAATTAAAAAACGTTAGCTTTGGGAAAGAGACACATGTGAGATGATCCATTAAGCAAGAGGATTATGCGTGTCATGAGATGAAAATAATTTAAGAAGGGACGTTAGTGCTGGGAGTTGGAGAAGAAAGTGGCATTTTGGACCAAAAAAAAGTAGAAGCTGGTGGCGTTATGGCTGGAGAAATGGGGCTCTTTCACTGACGATAACAGTCACTCAAACACATAAAGCAGGAGTTGGTGGACGCAAGGTGGAGAAGCATCAACGTGTAGTTGGGAAAAATGTTAGCAAGGTGGCTTGATGAAGACACGTTGAGCTGGAGATGAAGAGCCAAAGACGTTGAGCTAGTTGGAGACTAACAACCAAAGGTAGCTGTTGAATGAAGAGGACGTGAGTAGCTCTTGGCAACACATAAGAGGAAGACAACTAGTGTGAGAAGCAAGACATTGAACTGTTGGTGAACAACTAGAGAAGAAGACATTGGCAGCAGCTGGGGGCGTTGAAACAAAGAGCAGCATGTTGAAGGAGAAAATTGATGAAGCTACTGGTTTGGAGAAGAAAACGTCTCTGCATGGTGGTATATAATTTAAATAAACAAATATAGAAGTGGTGGGGGTGCAAGGTGAAGGAGACAGCTGGGAGAATTATTGCTTGGGACGTAACCTGTTGGAGAAGAGTTAAAGAAAAAGGTAGCATAGTGGAGACAAGAAGACAGCTAGTGGAGGAAATAGAAAAAAGGTAGCAAGGTGGAGACTCACGCAGTCCACTCACAAACACCTTCCTCTCACGAAGTTGTAGGTGGTGGCTATGGACCCTCACGTGACTCAGTTGGGGGACAAAAATAATTAAAGTGAGCTGGTGGTGACTCCTACGTGGTCAGCTAGTGCATGAAAAACAACAAGTTTATTTTTGAGTCAGCTGCAGAAAAGGGAGTGTTTTTAATTTATTTTTTTAATTCCGTATTTACTTTAATTGTGTGATTTAATCAATGCAAACATATTTTAAACCATGATTTATATTACATTGATAAATATGTGTGAGTAAATTTTTCTTTTCGGTTAAGGTGATGATCGATATTGGATTAGGATAATTTTGTGGTATTGATTTTTTCTTGATTAAATACATAATTTGTCCTAATTTAGCTTGAACACCTAGATTAAGACCTTAGATGATTAAATGCCAAAACCAATGGGATTTAATTTGTCGGAAAATTACTCAAGCGACATACTTGAGACTAAAGTGTAGACCAACCTTAGGATCAAGTGTGAGGATACCTAGAATTAACGAACTTAATTTTAGGCTTCTTGTATGCCTTTTACTCCGAATTATCTATAAACCAAGTAGTGACTCGGATTTAGAACAGAAGGAATTTCCATGAACATTGGGTTTGACTTGTTTAAGTGAAGTATTTCCTAAATCAATCCACCATTATAATTTTATTTTATTGTCTAATCCAATTGAAATCTGATACCTTAACCGATTTTTGTCATTTGATTAAATCTAGTTGTTTTAATTTATACCTTGCATTTTTCATATTTTCTTAATTGCTTACTTTAATTTATTTTATTTTCAAATCAATTAATTCTTGATCATTCGAGTAATTTTTCATCGTTTAATTTAATTGTCTTACGTGTTGGAATTTTTCCCTTGGGTACGATATCCGGTTTTTACCGATTTATATTACTTGTCGACGAGGTGCGCTTGCCCCTAATTGGTCTAGATAGAATTTAATTTATATTGTTCTGTTTTGACCGCAACAAGGATGTCACTTTCTTGACCACAACTTAGTTTCCTAGTCAAGTAAGAGGCAAAGCTTAGTTGCTCTATCCACTGCAGAAGCTGAATACATGTCAGCTGCAAGTTGTTGCTCACAGACATTGTGGATCAAGTACTAGTTAGAAGATTATTCAATACAAGAAGAACACATATCAATCTTCTGTGACAACATAAGTGCTATCAACCTATCGAAGAATCCAATACAATGCTTGAGGGTAAAGCATATCGAAGTTAGACATCACTTCTTATGTGACTACGTATAGAGGAAGATCGTCAGTATACAGTTTGTTGAGACGAATCATCAATGGTTAGATATCTTCACTAAGTCATTGAGTGAAGAAAGATTCAAAGAAATTAGATGAAACTTGAATGTGGTAGTATTGAGCGATCAATCATCTGACATGTCATGACCTAGATGATCTTCTTAATTAAGAAGATAAAAAGTCGTAAGTTTTCAAGGTAACAGTAATAGTACGTTACAGACGGTAATTTGTTTCATAAAAAAATTTTGGAGGAAAATCTTCTCAAATCCTTGAGAATATCACCTACTCTTGAAATACCCTGAAATCGACTTTTGAAGAACTCTCAACAAAACATTTCATTACTCTGTTTTTGATATCAAGTTCTCTTTGCTCACACTCACAACTTCAGAATCTAATTTCATCACCTTAAGAAATACATTTGTGCGTTTAGTTGTTGTTAACTACAGATACAAATAGAGCAATCAATGACTTGTGGAAGACACGTTGATTTCGATTCCTTGAAGAAAAACCAGATGGACATCGAACCAGAGATTGATGCAGCTGGATGGAAGAACTTCTTTTAGGTCTGTTAAACAGTTTACCTGAATGAAGTATATGAGTTTTGGAAGAATGCAAAGGTAGTAGACGCTACTTTAGTATCAGTGGTGGATAGATTGTTAGTCATTGTAATATTGGAGTCAATCGAGAAAGCTACTAAGTGTCCATGTGTTGGAGCAAAGGTCGCTTATAAAACAAGATGGATGACTCAAGCTATTGTAGAGAAGGCACTTATCAATCGACAACTCTATAGATGTAGTGACTCAAAGGAGAAGAAGGCCTCAACTCTGGTGCCAAAGGCTAGGGTTCTACATGTGCTACTCTTCCATTGTGTTCTACCAAGAATAGGATCGAAGAATGTGGTGGCGACGATAGATGAGCAATGCCTATTCCATCTACTCAACCACCAGCCCATAGATCTTGCACACCTAGTCCTCAATTACATGGTGAAGTCGAAGAAAGACTCAAATGCCCTACTGTATGGTATGCCACTGACAAGGATGTTAAGAGATTCTATAATTTTTCTTGAGAGAGGAAACAGAGCAAATATGAACATTAATAGTGTCATTAACGCGATAACTATTAGTAAAATGGACTTGAAGAACCAGGAAAAGGAGGATACGAATTCTATGGAAAAAATAAGGATTAAGGGGGAGCGTGTTGTCAAACGTAATTTGAGTGAAAATGCAACTCCCACAAAGAAATCAAAATCTCAATCTACTGGAAGAATGTCTACAGAAGAAAAGAAGAAACCATCAGATGAATTAATGAAAGTTAAGACGATTTCTCAAAGGGAAGAAAGCCTAGTGCAACAGTCTGAAAGACAAATGTCTTTGAAGAGAAAGGGGGAGACACTTCATTCCAAAAAACCTAAACAACCAAGACTATTAACCCTGCAGTAATAGGAACAAAAGAAAGGGAAAGGTCTGACTCATGATGGAGATTTGGGAAAGAAAGCACCTCAGACAACTAAATCTTTAGTCTTAATTTTGGAAGAGGAGCCAGTAAAATTGACTAAAGAAATAGAAATAAAGAGGAAGTTGGTGTTTGAGAGAAAGAAACCTCAACCTCAACAAAAAAACCCCTCCTATGCTAGTAGAAGAAAGTAAGAAGCAGAAAACTAGTCAGAAAAAGAGTACTCCAACTGATGTTCAACAAAAGCAAAAGTCAGTATATAAATAATACTCGATTATCTTTCTAAAATTATGATTATTTGTTATCATCAAAAAGGGGGAGATTGTTAAGTCAAAATGACTTCACGTCTAATAATTTTGGTGACAATCTAATAATAATAATATTAGAAATAGATGAACCGTTTTGATAAGAAGGAAGAAAACATAGAAGGAAGCAAAAAATAGAAGGAAGAAAACACAGAACGAAGAAAACACAGAAGGAAGCAAAACATAGAAGGAAGCAAAACACAGAAAGAAGAAAACACAGAAGGAAGAAAACGTAGAAGGAAGAAAACACAGAAGATATAAAACACAAATGATACGAAGACGAAGACACAATAGTACATCGCACGGTTAGTCAGTTAGAGTTAGTTACAGAACTCAACTGAATAACGGTTTCTACAAGAAACAAGAAACAAGAAGCAAGAAGCAGTTGAAGACGAAGGTTATAAATATAAGTCGGACTCGAAGACTGAACGAGTTAGTGATTTAAGTTGTTGAACAAGTTTTTGAACTTTAGCAAAATTATGTATTCGTTGTGCGAAACACTAGAGCTACCTCTACTGTAATAAAGCTCGCAATATCTTTCTAGTAAGAGAAAGGAAAAACAAGAGCCTGAATATGCTAAAAGAGTGAAAAGAATACTTGGTGTAAGAGACCTGAAGAGGCTATGTAGATAAAGAATACTTGTACATTTCGAGAAGTATAGTGAAATCTCATAAAGAATTCTAAGGATTGGACATAGCCTAAGGTTTGGGGTGAACCAGGATAAAATCTTCGTGTCCAACTTCTAAGTCTCTACTCTAATTTCTATTGTTCTTATACAAGTATATAAAAGTTATTTGCGATTGAGTCATATAAATATTTTTGTATAAACGTTTTGATATTCACTTAATAGCTTTGAAAAAGTTAGATTTCAAAGAAATATCAAAGGGGCTTGTATTCACAAAAAGAATACACAATTCAACCCCCTTTCTTGTGCATTTTGTATATTGTACGTAAAGTCTTCAATGAATACACCTCTAGATAAGATGTAATGATTTTGATGATATATATCAAGGTATTAGAGTAAATGAAATTGCTTAATGCCTCAATGAGCCTTATTATAAAGGATGTTCTGATCATATAAGTTATGGCATAAATTGATCTTCTAGAGGTACTAAGAATGACTGATAAATAATCATGGAAAATAGTGGATTGATAAGGATTCCATGAGTACTATCGAGGACAGTAGCAAGAAATCTTCTTTCAAAGAAGAATTTCACTGAGATGGGTTCAGTAAACCAGATGATTCAATTTAAGAATGATCAATGAAGGAATAAATCAGAAATGAATAATTTATGAGTCAAAAGTGAATATTGGAGTCATATCCCTAACGGAGACTCAAGCATAAGAGGTAGAAAATGCTACTGAGAGTGTATATGTTTAGTTTGTTGTAAAGTATCCGACTGCGTGAGTAGTTTTTTTTTTAGAATTTGAGGTAACACTATTGTTAAGATAAGTAGAACTTAGGTTCGTGTCACATTTTGTGTAAATATGTCTGGGAGATACAAATTATATCTGATGAATGTGTTACGAACACAGGATGTTAACTTTGCAAATAAATTGAAATGTGTGGAGAAACTGGTATGAATGAGCAGACATTAGAATAAGTCAATATGAAATATGAGGAAATCTAAAGAATGGAGAAAATTATTCGAGAAAGATAAGTCAATTGAGAAATTGAAAATAACATGAGATAATATTACCTCATCGAGGAACTAGTGACTTAAGGAATTACAAGAACTAATCAAGGGCATATGGAGTTTTGGCAATATTTGTTTGAATTAACAAATTCCCATGACAATATTATAATATTGAAAATTAAAGAGACCCAAAGAGAGTTGAGGTAAGAATGAAGTAAGAAATTCCAAGGAAATTATAAGAGATTTGAAGTTCTTTAGAACTGTCTATATATTGGATACTACCAAAAGTTGTTGAGGAGCTTTTAATGATCTTAGCCTTTGACAAAAATGTTCAAGTAAAAATGTGTAAATCGTATGGATTATTGAATGTAAAGAGATTTTTTAGGAATTATAACACCAATGATAATAATATCAATGGGAGTTGGAGATTATATAGTATACAATGGCATTTTACACCAGAGATTAGGATGCGATCTAATGCAACAAAATAAAGTGAGTTTGTATATATAGAGACAATTAAGCCTCATGAGTTGATTATTTGATATATGATTTAGAACTTGCTGCAATAGTAATTGCATTGAAAGCTTATAGACAGTATAGGTACCGATATATTTTGTATATATATATATATATATATATGAATATACAGATCAGTAAAGATTGAGGAAATTATTGAGTTTGAAAGGAATGTACAAATGAGTACTATACTAGTAAAGGTAGTATATAATTTGATACATTGAACAGACAATTCTATAGCAAAATAGTACAAATTCAGATATTGAGGTTACCAAACCTAGTGCAATAAAGAGCATAGAATGTTGAGTTAAATTTTAGCGATTCAAAGTACTATTAGCTATTGAAATTTAAGATCAATTTCAAATGATAAAATTAACAAAGCCTAAAAGCTAAGGATTCAGGATTGTGAATCTTATAGATGAATTGAAAATGAATCTAAATTTTTGAGTTTGAATTGGGAGAATGATATTTTGTGATTGAACTAAGAAGCATGTATAGCTGATAAAAATCATTGAGCAAAGAGATTGTTAGAGAAGCACAAATAACAACCTATGATATACATCCTTAGGAATACACTAAAATAGCATTTGACAGCTAAGGATGTAGAAGTAAGTGATTACATGTATAAGTTGTTAGCAATCCTAACTATTGGATATATGCTTAAAACTTATATTTTAGAATTCATAGGAACATGAGACCAATGTATAGTTCTAAGTGACTTTAAGTATAACAATAATTATCATAGTGATATCGTTAGAATATTGTATGAAGCGTAATACGACAAAAAAAATTGTTCGCCCTTACACTGAATGAAGAGGGCCTAAAAATAGTTGAAGGCCAGAATGGATTCAAGATATTGTTGATAAGTGAAACGAATCTATAATAGATATTAAGTGATTCAAGAAAGATAAAAGAATTATGTGGATCAACATCGAGGTGATGGATTATAGTGAGATGGACATAAGAGTTAAGTGTAGTAACATTAAAGAGATCTAAAATATCAAATGAAAGATGAAAACGTCTCTGAAAGCATCACCTAGCCAAGGTATACTTAGATTGAGTATAAGGTGTGCTCAGATTAGGAAAAAGGATAAACTAAGCTCGAATGGTATTAGTCCACATGAAGTTATTGATGAGTTGTATTATCAATAAAGATGCCTCAATTCATATTATATGATATTTGAATATGCTAAGAGATAATGATATGATCTGACAAAGATGTATTGTCGGCTTACGAAGTAGAAAATTTTAAGTTACCTAAATTATATTGAGGAAACTATTAAGATAATGTGATACCTGAAGAAATGATTAGAGGAAGGATTACTTACATTGATTATGGTCAATTAGAAGAAATTATTCGAGTGATGAAGATAAATGGGAAATAGAGGAGTAATTGAGAAAACAAAACCCTTGCCTTCCTGATCAAATAGATAAGAATTTCAAGGACGAAATTGATTAAAGAGGGGAGAAATGTAATATCCTGTTCCCATATTAAGAGTTAGAACACAAACATATGGTACATATGAGACTAGTGAAAGTTTAATAAAATGCAATTTTCATGCTCATGCATATTATTGGCATACACGCATGTGAATCCGAATTTTTGCATATATTAAAATGATTGTACATGCATTCATTGACAATTTTCAGGTATAATTGATTTATATGTGACATGTAATTCTTATTGAGAATTGTGAATTAATTGTATTAAAATTCGATGTGGAGAATGTATGTATTGATTTAGAAATTTTGGTGAATTTTGGGAAAAATTTTCGAAAAATTGTGTATAAATGGACTAGGAAAAATTCTAAGTAGCAAGTAAATTGATGGAAGGATATAGAAATGGGTTAAATGATATTGGAGAAATTTATAGATGACTTTAGAATTTGTGAGAAAATGACTTTGTAGATTTAGAGACAATTAGAATAAAAAGATGGGGCTTATGAGACTAGTTCAATAAGACTAGTTAGTAAGGAAACTAGCTAAGGACTATAAAAATTAGACAAGTGAACAAATATAAGGTCACGTTTTTCTTAGCTTTGAAAGATCAAGTACAGTATTCTTGTCTTTATCTTCTTTATAGCTTTGTTTTCTTCACATTTCTTCATTTACACAGAGTTTTTCCTCAAATATCCGTCAAATTTTGTTAGCTTCTACTTTTTAAAATCTCCATCAGAGTTAAATTTTGTTATCTTCTACTTTTTCCTACTCCCAACCTTGGTTTTCTTTCTTTTGTCTCAAGAAAAACCGAAACTTGTTAACCTCTACAAAGGTGCATGTGGGGTATGAGAGTTGGGGTTTTTGGAGATTTTGAAGATGTTAGCGCTTTAAACAAGTAAGCTTGTTATGGTTCTTTATTTCCGTATAAGATGAAGCATGCATCACGTTAGCTCACTAGTAAATGGTTAGGAAGTAGTGATATACATATTTGCGGAAAAGTGAGTGAGGAAATTTTAGGTATGTCATATGTGTTGTGTTTGCATATTCGATGACTAATATGTTAAAAGATAAATTTGTGATATAAAGATGAGTTAAGATGAAATGGAAGAGTTGATGGAACTGAATGAGTGTAGTGGAAAATATGTATAACTAGGTGCAAAAAACATTTTGAAGAAAATAGAAATGAAGGCTCTGTTTCTCTTCATTGAGAATGTATGCATATACGTAAATATGTGAAGGTTTTCAGAGATGACCAAAAGAATGCATTTAGAGTTGGAAAATAGTTGTAGATCTTTCTTTTAGCTTTTTATTGATATAAAGTTTGAAATTTTTGGAGTTTCGGATTGAAAGTTATGGAGATTTGAAGAGAGGGGATGTGACTGGGAAAGCCGCTATTGTCCAGATGATCGCAGACGATCGCGAGTGCAGATGATTGCAAGACTAGACGATTGCAAGTTTATACGATCGCGACTTGTAAGGTTGGAGGCTGATGAACCTGTTGGAATAGTATGAACTAGTAAGATTTCACTGAACATGCTTGGGTATTTCGGTTATATCTTGAGCTGTAGATTTCTAAATGAGATGGTTCTTGAATTAAAGTAAACTAGAAATATAGGGGTACAAAATTTATGAGAGATCGAATCTTAATTCTATCCCTACAAATTTCAATTTTCTGAATAGAACTCAAGTACAAAATATTATCTTAGTTTAAGAACAATCCGAATTATTGGAAGTATAATTTTTGGGGTACTGAACCAGATTGAATGATCTTGGTGTCATTAGAAACTTAAGACAATGGGGAACACTTTCCTAGAAGAAATTATTACCAAGTTACTTCATTTTCCTAATCATAATGTTCATGGAAAATAGACCCAAAGGTCTGGAATTTTTCGAGATGTTGTAAGAAAGAATGAGAGTTTGGATATTATATGATCATATAAAGTTAAAAAAACATTAGTGAATGAATGGTTGGTATTAAAGTACCAAAGACATATGTATAATGGAAATGGATAGGTTCATATGATTGTAGTTGTGATTCAAAGGAAATGAGTAATGGGTATTAAATAAAAGTGAATGAGATTTGGATACTGTGAGAGCTAATAATGCAAAAAAAAAAATGAAATGACGAGTAACTAAATTATGAATTTTGATTCTAGTAGTTTTATTAAGGTGTAAACCTAAGTCCAACTTATAGTTATGTGAGTTTTGAAATATGATTGATAATGTGACAAGAATAATGGAAAGATACTCGGGAATGTCATTGAGCATGCATTGTGCATATTCCATATTTGTGTATAAATGAATACTTATAATTATGCAATTATTAATGTGTGTGCAACGTGTGTATTGCATAATTTCGGATGTGCAGGATAAATTTCCGCATTCAGACGTTTCTAAAATTAGAAGCAAATGCTAATCTAGAGCGTACTGTGAGTAGACCTAAATGGTCTTACTTTATTGTTTGTTTGTTTATATTATGAATTTTGTGATTATGAATGAGATGTGAATGTGATTGTTCTAATTCTGAACAATGAATGTCTGAGGAGTTTGCTAAATGTGAAGATATTGAAGTGCTACTTGTATGTGAATTTGATGAAATAAGTGATACATGATTTGATTGTTAAACTTCCGCATATGAAAGAAAAGTGATTCTCAACTTTAATATTGAATGCTGGACTAAGGTTTGATGATATGTGAAGGTGAATAACTGATCATATGTGATTGATGCATTTCATTACATGAATGCATGAAAGATAAAGGTAGTTGTGACTAGAGTAGCCACCGAAAAAGAGCTTAAAGTTCAGATTGTGAAAAAAAATCCTAAAGCTTAGAAAGTGATTAAGAGCCAAAGGCTCACTATGTAAAATGAGCCCGGTATCTCCAACGGATACAAGACAGTTATTAATGAGCTCGGTATCTACAATGGATACGAGACAGTTATAGACACTCGGTCACAACAATAACAAATTGAAAGTGAGTCTTATAAGCATTGCATATGCATGTGATATGTATGATTTAAATAGTTTGAATGATTTCTGAGTGTGAAATAAATCTGGAATGAATGTGATTTTATGAATTGTATGTGTTATGTAATTGAGTGAACCATCGATGATGATCACTTACTGAGTTCACAAAACTCACCCAAAATTTGCAATTTTTTTCATGCTCTGAAGAGTACCCCGTTAGGCTAATGGGAGTACAAACACTGCATTCAAGTAAGAGATAGAGGTCGAGATCAGTTCGCGTCTGCATAATTATTTTCATTAATTTTTGTATGAAAGAATGTATTCTGAAATTTTTGTATCATGTGTATTGATCAATTCTATTTTGTAATAACTTTCTAAAATAGAAAGGTTTGTAAATGAAATTGATCTTGAGTGCAATTATTTTTTAAAATGTGATTGAAAAAGTTTATGAATAAAACGGGCCCGATTTGATTATTGATTTCCCACAAAAGTATGCAGTGTTTCAAAATGAAAAGAAAAATTCTGTAGTGAGATTTTACTGACTGAGTGTGTTAGTATGTCACTCTCACGGGGTACGGACCCATATATCACTCAGGATATCTGGTACGTATCTTGCGAGAGTGGGGTACTACAGTTAGAGATTGGATACTTGTGCGGCTACGATAGTTGAGATGGATCAGTTTCGAAAATGGTTCAAGAGAAACGACAAGACAAAGATCAAGCTTTAGAATGAGGTACGAATTAAGTTTCCGCTTTATTATGATTCGCGTTAATCATTTTATAGAATTAAGGAGATCTTAGATTTTGACAAATCAAAGATTGCGAAAAAAAATTCGTAATTATTCCGCTGCGGTCGGAACCAGATCTCGACCCGATTTCTTAACACCTTCTAAGAACTGACCACTTGTGAATAAGATATGTAGAGGTTGATTCCTTGTACAACATATGTACCTCAGAGAATGAAATGGTGATGCACTAGATACAATTTGGCAAAAAAAGTGATGGTTAGCATTGAACATCAACTTATTTAATTTTGCATGTTCATATTTATTGTAATTAATAGGTTTAGTGTTTGGGGGAAAGGATGAGAAGGTTACGAATCTGGTTGTTATGGTACATTGGAGTATTTCGTGGGTAAAGAACGATTGGATTTGGAATGGTAAACGGTCATCTTTCAAAAAAATTGTGAACAAAGTTGATAATATGCTACATTAATAAAAACAAATTTGCCAAATGACTGATGATGGGAGTTGGGAGGTTTGGGAGTGCGATAAGAAGTGGTAATACATTGCGGCAAAAAAAGATGTGTTGGGATTCTAAAAATGTACGTGAACACAACATGTTTGGCAGATAATAATTTTATTAGTGATACAGCGGTCATTCATAATTCAGAAGGAAGAGGGCAATATGATGTCTTCAATTTGGGTGTCATCTTTCACCTATATCATAACTAAAAGAACAGCAAAAACCAGAGGTTGAATTGAAATTGGATTGTCTGCAAGTATCTGACTCTTAAATTTGATTTTCAACAAAATTATTATTTTTATATTTAATTGATAATTATAAATATTTACGACAGAATATATAGCCTACTGTTGTAAGGACTCCTTGGAATACGAAGTTTTTCATCATGTTATGATTTAATTGTTAATGGGCTGATGTTGAGTCTGGACTGAGCCCAACATTTTATAAAGGTATCCAATCTTCTGCACGCTCCTTTGCAACCTAAGCTGGCACCGGAGTTGTGAATTGCAGGTCGAGTTGCTAAAGGCACATAATAACGTCATGTCACCTATTGCAAGAAAGAATCTGACCATAGGACAATCTTGAAAAACACATTAGAGGTCTAATAGAGTTGTTGCGCTAAGAGATAAAGATCGCCTAGCTATAAAACAACAAACATGCTTTAATACGTACTTTTAAATTGAAGATAGGGATAAACATAGATAGAAAATGATAATATCCTTAATTTCATTAGTTGAGTTACCCAATCCAAGTATGAGTGTACTTTATACCAAATCAGGATTCCGTAGCTCTATTAATATCCAAAAACCGCAGATGACCAGTCTTATACTGAAATGACTGGTCAAAGAAAGGCTTCTCCTAATCCAAGGTCGGTAAGAATAATTGGCGAAGAGCGTAGGAAACAGAATGCTAGTGTTGATTATGGCTCAGGTGACAAAGTGAATATTGATGAGGAAGATAAGTTATTAGGTGGGATTAGTCCAGATGACAACATCAATGGTGATTATAGCCCCGGAGATGGAAGTACTGCGCCTGCAGGTTCGCGAACTTTTAACTCTAGTATTGAGGAGGAAAAGAAGAACGATATTGCCAAGGACCATCAAGACGGTAAAGCAAATAATAAATCCGGGAATACCATAATCAACATCAAGAATATGATTGGCGATGATGACAAGAAACATGCTTTCGAAGCTAGAAGAATATTACATCCAGATCATGATGAGAAACCACAAGCAAGAGATCGTAGTACGCGAAGCAGTTACAGTAACAGAGATGGTGCCCAGTCAGTTATACCCCAACTGGTATGAATCATATATATCTGAATACTGTTGCAGTGCTCTTACGTACGTGCTGATGGTCCTAGAATATTAACCAAGTTTGCATTTTATTTTCAACTGACGTATATCGTCCAGAACAGGATTGAAATTGGTGATTTTGTTTGACTTATCATTCCGATAATTCAAATTAAACACTTGGTGCATAATATATTAATTGCTTTTTTTTTAACACCCTACTTACAAGAGGGACTAGCATGGAATCAAACCTGAGACTTAACCGAAATCAAGTCTTGCTCTCAATTATAATTAAATCTTAATGATTGCTTTTTTTTTTGTTACACGTGCAAAGTTGAGGTCAGGGACCTCATAAAGAGATCGTTAGGTACTGATTATTAACTGTTTTTGTGATACCCAGAGAGTGAATTTGGCAAAACTGAGCACAGAGTCGTTGTCAAGATATTGCCAGCACTTCAACATCGTAAGATTTCAACTAATAAATTTGGAGTAATTCCAATAAATATTATTAATCATTTGCAATTGTGGGTAGGTGGGCACAAATTCTAGTTCGTCCAGGCAACAAATGCTTGATGCTGCCCAACAACATTTTGTTACGCAGGTATATCTTTTTATTCTTTTCTTGCTCTTTTCCGACTGTGAATTATCTAACCATCATATTGTTGCAGCCACCACTGGATGAGGAGCAGGTGATCACTGAATTTATTCTTGCAGCCAAGAGATTGAAACAGACAGATTGAGAAGTATTGGAGTATTTTGGTAGCTTTGAGTGAATGTATAGGGTGTTAATAACCTTTAGGATCTGATAAAATAAGATAGTAGACCAAGATAATTGCTAAGTCCATTGGTTGAAACGTCACAATTTCTGCTGCAATGTTTACTTATTTGATTGAGAAAAGCTTGCCCATTATTACGTACACATGAAAAAAAAAAAGGTTCACTAGGCACCACAAATTTGGCATGAACTACAAATTATTGTTTATTTATATGAAAACTCTCCTTCCCATGATGTCTTCACTTAATGTCCTGTTGAGTACTCCTCGGCATATGTTATGAAGTTGTGCCAAGTTCTACGTTAAAACCTTGAGAAGATAGTGAATCTTTTACTTATTCTTTACAACCTAAGCTAGGCAGCTCTATTGTGGGTGGAGTCGTTGAAGGCGCATGAAACAGCTATCTGCAAAAAAGAATAGGAGCACAAATCATCCCTGAAGCATGTTGACCTAAGGTTCAATAGACTAATTTTTCAGGTTAAGAATTCGACTCTTCAATTGGACAGGCTGCGTGGAAGTATAATGTAAGGTTGGGGTTTTGACTCTCGCTTATGAATGCAATAGTGTTAAATATTTGGTAGCAGTGTTGAGTTGCTCTTCGAGTCCCATATGACATAAGTGAGGATTAATCCGAGAGTAGTAATGACTTAAAGGTGCCACCGATTCAAAACACCTCGTGGATTTAAAAAAAAAAGAAAACAAGGGTTATTTATAGATTTCCAATTCTACGCCAATTGTACTCAGTCACACATCTTTCCACTTAATTACGTGTACTGGTTAAACTACTCTGAGAGCAACTATCTATACACATAAGTAATTACATTTGGTACAACAATTACTGCTACAAGGTTGGTTTGGCTATTTTGATCTTATAAATTAAAGTATTAAGATACTTAGACTAATGTGTAGGCACTTATTAAAGAATAAGTTTATTAAACTGACCTGATTATGAGATTTCTAAATAAAATATTACTTATGTGTCTATGAATTTTCTCATTATAATAGTGGTATAATTAATCTTTAGACTTGAGATTAACAAGGTATCTCATTTGATAATTATTGTCTTTTGATGCTACTTAAGAATTGTCCTATTTAGGATAATTCAGTCAGTACTACTTGGATGTAGTATAAACCATATGGAGATAGTTGAATAATTCAACAAAGGATTCATCACTCTAAAGTAATTAGAGAGAATGCTCTACAATTCTTGATTAGTAGCGATTTAAGAAATTCTCTAGCCAAAGTGAATTGACATTTGAAGGGGTGTTTTCAAATATCAATTTTAAATCAATTATTAAGTAATAAAAAAGAACATGATTGAATTCAAAAGAGTAGATATTATATTTATACTATACCCAATTAGAACATTGAATGACGATAAGATTAAATTACACATCATTACCATACATGAATAGGTTAAATCAAAATAATTTGACATTCCTAATATTTGGGTAGTCATAACCTGTTGTTAGACGTCAATCTTGATCTATAATTATAAATTACTTAATTAGAGAATTGAAAATAAATTAAAATGAGTTTTAATTTATTAAATTATAATTATAATTTATAACCATTGTCAATATATTAGAAACCTAATGAGTCATACATAAAGAGCAGTTTAAAAGAGAAAAATCAATTTCAATTAAGTTGGACTTAATTATAAATTTTGACAAAATTTTGAGATGAAATATGAGATGTTTGATTTTAATAAAATAAAAATGTTAGATCCCGTTTCCAGAACCCAACCTTCTTGCGAAAACATGAACGCGTGCCTATTACCTTGAAGGATTCTTTCATTAAACCCTCATTAGCCATCATATATATTTTTTTGTTTTCTATTCTCATAACAACCCAAAAATTTACTCGCAAATAGTTTCATGGTGTGCTCATACAAATCAGTCACCATGCTTGAACTCAATCCTCCTACTTGTGAACAGAATTTGGAAATCTTCAAATCATAATTTCAATTTGAATTCTTCATAGAAATAATAGCTCTATGTCTCTTATTTATTTTGAAACAAGAATCACCTCAATCGGAGCTCTATAGCTCAAGATATGCCTAAAAAGCTCAAGTCTGCTCAAACCCTAATCATGCTCTTCAAACCGACCACTCACTTGTTCTAATGCATACTTTCTCAAAACAACTCCAAAAGATGTCATTTTTCATAGAGGGATAGATAATTGTCTTAGGAATCTATTGGTCCAAGAATCACTCCATTTGGAGGTCGGATGAGGGAGTTATGCCCAAAAAAATAGACCTTGCTTATACCATAAATCGATTTGTACCTCTCTTGGCGCGATCGCCATAACTTTCACTCTAGATGTCTGACTGAGTTCTTTTTTGAACCATTAGAAAATAGACTTCAAGAGCTACAACGTTTATGAAATCCACAAAATCTGATTCTGCCTCTAACAGTGTCCAAAATAGCCATCTGTCCCGTGAATGTCCGTTAAACGGACATCCATGTCCATTTAGCGGACATATATTGGGTAAACTACACCATTTCACTCGAGAACGTCCGTTAAACGGACTTTCATGTCCGTTTAATGGACATGGGCGAAGCAAGGGGTCATGATTGATCATAAACACTAATAACAGAACATATATATATACACACATTCATCATCAACTTTCTGCACTCAGTACTCAATTCAAGTCAAAATTAGAAACTCTTAAAGACAGAATTTGAATTCTATGTCTTCATGCAAAATGTAGCCTTATGTCTCTAATTTAACCCAAATCAAAAACCATCTCATTTGAATAACTATATAATAAGTTATGGCTAAATTAAAGAGGCATATCCAGTGGAATTGTTACAGCTAGCATATTCCAGCCACTTTAATCACCATTATTAATTTGTCTCTAAATTTTCATCCTAATTCTTCTCTTTTCAAGACACCATTCTTGCCTTTTCTTCAACTTCCATACCCAATCCAATCCATTCCTAAAACAACCAATTATCCACGTTTTTATCCATCAAAAACATAACACAACAATGTCCATTCAACATTCAAAATTTTCTGCACTACATTCTAACTCTAAAACATCTCTATATCAATTTATGAATCATTAATCATTATCCATATAAAAACAAGACATGAATCTACCACATTCCTCATTCACATTTTTAGCATATTCCCATCCTCATTTCATGACCATTTTTACCTCTAACTATCATCAAATACGCTTATATTAAGACAACCCATGAAAAACAAAGATTACTTACAGGTTTAGCTCCAAAGCTCCCTCAAGTCACCAAGAAACCCTAGCTCATCCAACATGCACGAAAATCAACTTTGAAGGTGAAATGGGTTGGGTTTTTTAGCAAGAAGAAGGAGAAGACAATGAATATTGAAGAGACAAAGTGAAGGAGTTGGATAAAAATCAAACATGGTGAGGTGAGAGCAAGTTTTGTAGAAGGAGAGAATGGAGAAAATGAAGAAATAAAGAAGTTGAGCAAAATAAAGATGGGTGTCGTTTTTGGCAAGTGAAAGACCAAAATATGGTCTTTCATTTGATACAAAAGGGACTTAATAAGTGGTATGGCAAGTGACACTTGTCACTTGCCACATGTCACTCTCTCATGGTCCCTTTTGGTCCACTTTAAAAACTAGTCCATTTTGTCTCCAATTTCTACTCCAATTGTCTCCCAATTTTCAATGACACATGTAATTAAATGCCAAAGTCCTTTATAAAAATTTCCATTACCATTTGACCCTTATTTCTACTAATATTCATCAATTATTCTGCCACTTGACATTTTTCCTAGTCTAAAAAAAATACCCTTATATTTCAGAAAATTCCCAAATTTTCTCCAAATATTCTAATTCACTACTTATACATTGTCACTCAATTTTTAAGACACAAAACCATAATTCGCATAATATTCACATCAAAACAATCATTTATACTCGAAAATGTAAAATGAGTACATGAACATTTCATTTTAATTTGTGCAATAATCAATTTCACATATGCGTATGCTAACACTATGCATGAGCATAAAATGCGCTTTTCTAAACTCTCATTACTATTTTCTCAATTTCCTAAATCCAAGGTTCAAAACCCTAGTATAGGAACGGGATTTTACAATATGTGTGCTAGACATATACCATAATTGACATGTGAATTGAAAAGTAAAAGATTTACAGAATTAGTTCTGGAATTGTACATTGTAAAAAATACATAGAAGATTTCAAGAAATAAATAAAAAGATTAGATAAAATAAAACTTGGATGTGCATAAGAATTGCTTGAATATCCTAAGGAGAGTTGGGCAAGTTTCTACCAATCTTTTGAATCGAAATGACAGTTGTTGATAATAATATGAGTGAAGCCTTCAATGGGTGGATCTTAACATCAAAGGATATGTCGGTTATTAGTATAGTTAAAACCTTTAGAATCATGATGATAAAGAGTCATGCAAATATGAGAGAATTTGTGCATGCTTGGAAGTCAAATGTTGCATCCACAATTATGAAGAAATTGGAGAAGAACAAGAAAGATACAATGTAATGGAGAATAGTTTAGAATGAAGATGGGCATATGAAGTGTCTAAGGGTGATGAAAAGTATATTGTAAGGATTAGTAAACATCATTTATGTAGTTATTAGGTATAGGAGCTTTATGGATATCCTTACAACCATGTTATTCATGCTATTCACCATTCCAAGCAAAAGGTGGAGGCATTTGTAGATGAATGCTACAAGAAGGCCAATTCTAGAATTGTATCACCACGCGGTTTAACATGTTAGGGGTGAAATTTTCTAGCCTACTATTAATGCAAAAGTCATAGACCCACTACTGAAAAGATTCATGCTAGAAAGGCCTAAAATAATTGGAAGGAGAGGAGTACATGAGCCTAAAAGGTTGAAGAATCCACACAATTTGATTCGTAAGGATTAAGTATAAAAATGTAAGAACTGTGGCAATTATGGCCACAATGTTAACAAATATAAAGATAAAGGCTCAATTCAACCTGCTCAACAAACTTCACAAGTATAAAACATTCTTTGATTATCAAACCTTGTGTTGGTTAATGCTTCATATATCAAACTCACAATGATATTTATGTCATATTTATTAGGTCATCAATGAGGTCTCGTCACAAGTTGTTGATACTAACAAGTTGAACATATTATCATGCTAAGTTAACAAAGCAATACTGCATTCATTATATTGTTAATGACATATAGCTCTTCATATAATAATAAAAGGAAGTATGGAGAATTTGATTTGCATTCTTTAAACCCAAGGGTTTAATCTTCCAAGTACAATCTAACATCACTTCCCAACAGTTATAAGCTGAAGCAATGAGGATGAGAGCATCATTGATCAACTAGTATATGAACAAACTTCCTAATAATTTGTTGATACATTTGTTATTGGTACTTATATATATAGATGGACAGCTAGGTGTTAGTGGTTTTTTTTGTTTTGGTATTTTTGCGTATGAATCCAATAACTTTTGTATAAGGATATAAACACTTTTTCATATGGATCCAATCACTTTTATAGATGGATGGATGTTGCGGTGTAATTATTTACTTCTATAATCCAACCGATTATTGATTGTGATATATAACCATAAAATACACTTCTTGATAATTGTTACAACTATTAATTAATCTTTGTGTTGTTATGCAAGTGGTTGTAATTCTTTTGTGAAAATTGTCAAAATACAGCTAACTTATACACACATTTTGTGACAGTATAACAAAATGATAAAGGCATAGCACAATTAATAAAAATAACCAAAGTCTTTTATCATTCATCAAAATTCAAGTTTGAAATAAAAATATCACAATTTAGTTCCATTTACCTATAACAGACCCTATTATAACACTCACCATAAGCACAACAAACCCTATTACGATCATCACTAAAATAAATTTCAACTCTTTTTTCTCTTTTGTTAACAAATAATATCTTCTTTCATTAGCTTTATTTTCCTTTTGATTTCCAATGTTGTACTTAATCCAACTGTAGTTGGTTGGGCCTCCTTCTTTAATATAAATACTTCTTTCTTTAATTTATGAATTACTTCCATGTCCTTCTCTCTAAATTTCTCATCATATCATTAGAAAAAATCACATCTTCTAACCTGAAAGAAATCCAACAATTAATAGGAGAAACATTAAACTTATATACCATCATTTTTACCTTAATATAAAAATACTTATAGGATATTAGGGCATTCATAAAATCTCCTTTCTAGGTTATTATCAATCCATGAAGTTCTTGATGGGGCTTTTAAACCACAATAACAAACTATATGTACATCGTTTGAACTTAGTTTAGTATTAGTTGAAGATATCATATCCATAGCTTTAGATGGTTGTTATAACTATCACAATGTAATTTTTACGCTCCAATTTATACATGAATTAACAAACATAATTAGAAAACTTTTATTAAAATTAAATTAAGCAGTATTAGAGGAAGCAATAGTTTAACATTATCTAAGTGAGAAAACAATACTAGAGGAAGTACCAAGCTCACAGATCAACCAATTAAAACAAAGTTATACAAGATTTACATAGAGAAGTAGAACAAAAAAAAAAGAAGAGATTAAAAGGAAGCTAGTGAGTTATAATATCCACTTTAGAGTCATTGTAGGTCTCATAGTCTCTATTAAGTTATTGAAAAGTGTAACTACCTAAATCTTGTATATTAAGCTAAGTATAGAACTATGTATATGATTTTCACCCCCATATATAGTATGCAAGTTGTGAAAACAACAACTTAATTTCATAAACCTCTGAAATATATGCAATTTATGCAAATAACATCCAAAATAGTTAACACTTTATCTTTTAAGTGCAAGTGCTTGCAGGATATTTAACAAAGCATCAAGGATCTCTACTACCTTGACGAAAACATCTCAGACTTTATACACGACATTAACTAGTTATAGGGAGATAGTGACATGGCTAGGCGCAATCAGCCTCGAATCATGCATGTATAAAATCAGAAAGAAGTTGAAGAAGCTTCAAACAAGTAGAGAAGCCCTATCTTAAGGAAGATGGTCGATGCTACTATTGTTGCTATGATTGAAGAAAATGGAAGAGAGTAATTAAGAGAATTAAATATAAAAACAAAGAGAGAAAGAGAGATGAGAGAGAGAGCGATTGAGAGAGAGTTGCTCTGAGCTTCGGTGAGCTTCTGTGCTCTAGCCCTCCCTCCCTATGGCTTTGTCGTCCTATTTTCCTGCTCCGACTACTCTTAGTCGTCCTCCTCTCCACCTTTTGTCTTCTCTGTCTGCCTCAGCCCAGAAGACCCCCCCTTCTCTGACCCCTATTCGAGACCATAACCTACACCCAAATCTACCCACTGCTTCGCTCCAACCTTCCCCTTCTGCCAATCCGGCGCCTCCGATTCCGATCCCAGCCCCAGCCCCAGCATTAACCTCAACAGAAACTCCTCCAGGCAACCTTAGAACCTGAAACGGTTGTTTCCGTAGGCCTGGATGCGACTTATTCGGATAAGTCCCTGACCTACTACCCTCCGGAGCTGAAGGATAACCAGATTTTTGTCATACCTCCTCCAGAAGTGGCTAAGCAAGGTGCGGCTCAATTGCAAATCCTCCTCATTGGTTTCTTTCTTGTTAAGCGCCCGACCTTCCCTTTGGTACAGAGAGCCCTAGCTCGGTCATGGTTTGCATTTGGTCTTAAGGATATCTTAATCACCTGTTCCAACAACTTCCTATTCAAATTTGACTCTGAATATGGTATGAATGAGGTTTTGGAGAAGGGACCGTGGAACATCCAAGGGAAACCTGTCTTTCTGAGAAAATGGTGTTTGAATGGAGTTGAGCAGGAAGTAGTTAGATCCGCTCCAGTTTGTACAAGGTTTTATAATGTTCCCATAGAATATTGGACTACTGACGGTTTAGGGAGAATAGCAAGTGCAGTCGGTGTCCCCTTGCTTATGGACACTCCAACAGCAAAGATGACAAGAATTGTTTATGCTCATGTGTGTGTGGATTTGTCTCTGCACAAGAATTGGCCCCCTTCCTTCCAGCTGGGAACGTATGATGAAGAAGGGCAGATCATGTACAAGGAAATCCATATAGAATATGAGTGGAAACTAGATCCTTCTGTTCCTAAGAAGGAGTGGACACCTATTGGGAGGCGATTTGAAACTAGTATGCAACAAGAATTGTTGCAGGAGAGGGAGGCCATTCCCCAGAGTCACCAGCAGCAGTCATCAACCTTGGCATCCTCAAGTGTGCAAACTATCCCCAATGAGGAACCTCTCCCCAACCCCATATCAGATCTGGCAGACCCTGAAAGATAGCAACCATGCCAAGTAGAGTAGGAAGCAGCCCCCCTGATGGTAGTTAGTGAGGATAGCCCCATTGTGGATGCCCCACTAGGAGTTTTTTCTGCATCAGATTTGCCTGATGTCCACTAAGTAAGTAGTTCTTCCTCCTCTCCTAGTTCAGATTTGGCTTCCAGCAGCTCAGGTAATATGAGGGGGTGCAGAAGCGGATTTAATTAGAACCAATAGGAAGTCACGAAGGAAACAAAAGTAATTTCTGCCTTTAGCTTCTTTATGAACTTAGTCTTTTGGAATATTAGAGGGCTAGCCCTAATAAGCATTTAACTGTTAAAGCATGTCTCAAGAGGCTTTCCACTAGTTTTGTTTGCATGATTGAATCCCGTATTAGATCCTCTTCTATTATGAATAATATCTGCTCCTTGATGTTTCCTAGCTGGTCGTTCTGCTCTAATCTTGATCAAGCTTCTAATGCTAGGATAGTTATAGCTTGGAATGCCGGTAGATACTCCTGTTCTACTTTACTCTCCACAGATCACTTGATTCATGTGGCAGTAACTCCCATTCATCATCCTACTCCCTTTTTGATCACTTGTGTGTATGGTTCTAACAACCTTAATCATAGGGAACACCTTTGGTCTGCTTTGACCCAAATCTCTTCCACAGTAGGTAATAATCATTGGCTTATAGCTGGGGATTTCAATGCGATTTTGTTTTCCCATGAGGCAGACCCCATCATCCCTTTGGCAATGCAAGGGCTGAGAGACTTTAGGCAGTGTGTTGCCGATTATGCAGTGTTTGATCTTAATGCTAGTGGCCCTCTCTTCACTTAGACCAATAAACAGAGTGGTGAACTCTATGTTGCTAGGAAACTAGATCGAACTCTCATAAATTCAGAGTGGTCCTCCACTTTTCTCAGTTCTTATAGTGTTACCCTCAACCCGAATGTCTCAGATCATTCCCCATTAGTGGTTAGGGCTTTGTTTAGTCATCAGAAGAGGTTTTGATTCTCCAACTTCCTTGTTAATCACCCTAACTTCCTCTAAACTGTAGAAGAAGCTTGGACTAGGCCGATCAGAGGCACTCCAATGTATCAGGTTGTGTCTAAGCTTAAAGTGGTTAAGAGAGCTCTTAAGGCCCTTAACTCTAGGCAAATAGGTGATGTTAATGAGAGAGTCGAAAGCTGTCAGGCTAATCTTAGCAGAATTCAAGAGCAGATGAGAATAGATCCTCAGTCTCCTATCATGCAAGAAAGAGAGGCTGCAGCCACTCATGATTTGTTTAAAGCCCTTCGAGATCAGGAATTCTTTTTCAAGCAAGCTTCCCAAATTAAATGGCTTCAAGAAGAGGATTGGAATTCTCGATTCTTCCACCAATCCCTCATTGCAAACTGAAATAGGAATACCATTCACTCCTTATCCTTGGCCAATGGAGTTAGAATTGTAGGGAGTCAAGAGATTAGCAATCAATTCTTGGAACATTTCCAGGCTTCTATAGGAAGCTCAAAAAGCCTCCCTTCTTCCCAAAAGTATGTGGCCTCTCTCTTCCCTTGCCCTTTATGTTGGACCCCGCTTCCGGAGCCCAATCCTTTTTCGAAACATAATACCGTGAGCGTGGATACGACCTC
>JAOQMR010000001.1:20750961-20768836 GCA_027563865.1 Erythroxylum pelleterianum
TCTATACAGAATAGACTAACACTTACATTTGTCTTTTTCTTTTGGTAATCAAGACATACATATACAATAAAATTAGATTCTTTTAGACATGCAGTGTAATAGCTCCTATCCATTTTATGTGATCTATCGGAAAAGGGTTCATTATTGTTCCTAGAAGACAGAAATCAATGGCCAATTCTTGTTAAAATAGTCGGGGATATGGATTTGTTGAATAATGTGAAAATCACAAATTAAAAAAAAAGGAACAAAGCACATGTTTTTGATGATTAAAAATACGAAATAGGCAGGCCAACAATAAACGGGACAAGGCGGTTGCTATCTGTCTTTTGCCCTAATAGAGTCTATATCCTCTGTTTAATATTATGGTATCTTATTGTGTCCAATAAATCTCGGTCATTTATTTATGTGGGTCCTGCATAGGTCTCGCGTGAGTCCTATAAAATAAATGACTGAGATTCTATAAAACAGAATAATATTGGACAGAGAATCTGGACTCGCCCTGATGGTGTTTCACTATTAAGGGACTCTTGGACCAAAAGGTTGATCCCCAACCCCAAGGGCCCCCAGTCGCAGGCCCAACCACCGCTGAAGGATTATCTGATCCTGAGCAGTCACCTAACAGAGCGGCCCTCTCCTCCCGTTTCCGAGAGTCGAACCTAGGACCTTGGACCAACTTACCCTGTTAGTTTACCACTCAGGCAACCCGTGTGGGCCTTGTTTACTCAATCTTAAAACGTATGTGTGATGAGTTGGACTTTTTTAAAGTTAATATTCGACTAGTCTATGAAATGGACCTCTTTTTTTATTTTTATGAAAATTCTAAAATTAATTTCATTCTATATCTATAAATCCATATTTTAAAAAAAATAATTATACAAAATATAAATTGTTTATTAAAACATACATATATTTATTTATTTTGAAATCAAAATATAATCAGTTCCAATAATGTATGTAAGATATTAATCATAATTTATAAAAATTTATTAGATAAATAACTATAAAATCTAAAGTTGAGATAAGATATAAATAATACCATGTCATATAAATTATCAATTAATTTAAAATAAATATTGGATGACAATAATAAGTTAAAATAAACATTAACTGAGGTTGAATTTTTTTATATAATTTCAACTCAACCTTTAAAATTTTTAACTTATTTTAAAATTGTGAACTCTTTAACTTTTGAATTTAACATATCAAGTTAAATGAATTTTGGGACAATTTATACATATGTAGTCAATATCCACACTTAACTTGCATATTCATATGTTTTAAAACGTTGCAAAGTCTAAGGTAAATTTGGTCCTCTTTAAATTTAAATTTAGACCCTCACACATAATTGGAATTCTAATTACTTAATCTAATTATTTAAGAAATTCAGATAAATTTTCAAGTTAAATTCTGAGTCTTTTCTTTAAAAATTTAAATTTAAGGTTACGTTTAAACTCGGGCTAGTCAATTCAACCCGGTATGAAGTTTGAATATATCAAGTATAAATGAAATTATTTAATAAAATCAAGTTGTTTTTCAATTTTAAACTCAAAAAAATAAAATAATTAAGTTTATTCCACACTCAATCAAAATTTAAACCTTCCAAATGCGTTCGGATCCATTTATGCCAGGCTAAGCCTAATGCCAATCCTTGAAATTATATAATGAAATCCAATCTAAGCACTTCACAAAAATAGAGTAAGACCTTATAGGATAAGAGAGAGAAGCCCATAACAAAAAGACAAGTACCAACCCAAACAACATAAACAACCTGAATCAATATACACCACCCTATGCCACCCCAATAATTTATAATTTATTGCTTATTATCAACTTTCCAAACACTACACAACACACGATATTTCTTTTTCTATTTTGAATAGGAAAATTCTTCTTTGTATATCAGAAATAATTTCTCTATCAATTAAAGATAAAATCTCATATTTTTAAACTTTCTCAAATTTGGCATTTTAATATACTTCTGATTTCCATTTTTATCTGTTCACAAGATTCTCTATTTGCAAGTTAAGAATGTACATATAGAAGATGGATGTGAAATAAAATCAACTTATTGATCAAAGTGTTGAAGGTATGCAAAGTGAGATTAAAAACTTACATTAAAAAGACCTGACTACATTGAAAAGATTTTAATTTAGTACAAGGAAAAAAAAAGACAAGTTAAGATTCTCAATTTAAAAAGGTTGTTTGCAACTATACTGTGCACAATTTAGCCTAACTAGTATTAGTTCATGGTAATTCCTAAAACTTCAACATTATGGTTACAATTACAATCATGAAGCACAATTTAAATCCTTTTTTTACTAAATTATGAATCCCTATCCTCTAGCTAGACACAAGAATTTTTAATGCTAGAGAAGGTTTTCCGACTCAACGTGAAGCATTCAAAGATACTGACCAGAAATTCTATATTCTCAATTGTATAAAGCTCACTTGCTGGACAAGAGCTGGTTGAGTTTGCAAAAACTACTACATATCGATGAACCGGGAACTTGCATGCAGAACAGAAGATCCAATCCGAAGTTGAGGAACACCAAGTTATATAACCTTCTCTTCCATTATACTATATGTTACCTAGTCAATGTATTGTATGATCTACTTAGCAACGTTAAGTAACTAAATTAATTTGTCAGCCCAGTTTCTTGGCCTATAATTCAGTTGAAATAAATAGGTACGCTGTCTGTTTCTTGCCACTTGGCTTTCTTTGTATTAAATTTGGTAACGTGCATGAGACAAGAACACTCAGCAGGAAACCTCAGACGAGCACAAATCAGCAGACCATCGGTCTCTCCGCTTTGGATAAATAAGGATACCTTTTGAACTGCACGAGTTAGGTGATGATTGATCCTTCTCATGTAGGATGACGACCAGGTCCGCCTCAGATCCTACATCGTTCAAAGTCCAGTTGAATCTGAATAGTTTTAAAACTATATCATTTTAATTCAATTAATTAAAGTAATTTCATTTTGGTTTGTAAATTTAAGAGACTTAAATCAAAACAAAGACATTATTTTAAAAAATTTTGAATAATCGAATCTAATTTTGAATCAAGTTTCAAGTTAATCCATTAAATATTGTGTGTCGAGTACTATTTTGAGGCTTTCGATAATTATTTACATTTTTATGATTTGTAGAAATAATGAACGAGTAAAGAAAAGATGAATAATGGTTAGATGAAGCTCTTTTAAGAGAGATGCAATTGTGTAAGGTGCTACACACTCGTATCCTTAACTTACACAACCGTGTGAATCAACTGTATAAATTTTTAGAACAATTTGAAGAAAGATATGAGAATGATAATATTTGCAGTTGCGTACACGCCTATGTTTATGACATACATAATCGTGTATGGTGACCATGCAGCTTTCTATAACTGTATACATTTGCGACTTAATTAAGTGATATTGGAAGAGACACGGTCACGTACACGTCTATATATGTGACTGTGTATAATGTAGAAAACCTATTTTGGGATATAAAAGATGAAAAAATGTAAGTTTGATCATGAGTAGCGGCCAAAAACACTAAAAAGGGGTAGAAAAATAGAGAGAGCAAAAGTAGTATAATATTCTCATATTTTTTTAATTGTTTTAGGGGATTAAGTAGAGTGTTAGTTGATGGACATGTCAAATTTGGGTTTCCCTCTTGAAACTTTGTGAGACAACTTATAATTACGGGGTAAGATATTAAACTTATCCTTACTTAATTTAGTAAATTTGTTTGTCAATTTGACCTGTAAGTTTTTCTTTTACATTTGAGAGTTTTTCACGTAAATTAGTGTTTGCTTCTTTATTAAGTTTTTATTATCATATTAATTTGCTAGTTAACTCAAAAAGTATATTGTTGTTCATGTTTTGTTAATCTTTTAGAAGGTTGTGTTTTTTTTCCCCTCAACACTATATCTGCACCTAATCTGAAACCTAACTTAATTCATAAGTGACTGTCAAGTTTGAATGAAGCTAGTTTTTGTTTACCATCCCTATTCTCAAGGGTTTTTATGGGCATTTGTTGTTTAAAGTCCATGAGAGAAAAGAGTCTAGGCACAAGTAGCCCACCCTGTTCCATCATTCAATCAAAAGAATCAAAAGTTAGCAAAGGGGCATTTCTTGCGGTTTGCACATTCTATCCACTCTTGGCAAGGCAAAACAAAACATTCCCACTTGCAAATTGCTATTCCCTCCGAGAAAAAGGAGACCTCTTCTTTGGACTCTTTCCGCTCTAATAGCTGCTTTATCTCCATTAACAACTAAAGATGTTGATTATAATAGGATATTATATGTTGAGTGGACTTTTAGTTAGCTTAGCTTTAATGCTATTGCGCGTAATTATATATAACAAGGTGTCGCTGTTTAGATGTATTAATTAATGGTTTACGGGAAAGAGAACATGTATGTGTGACGAAAGTTGCTTAGATATAATATTCATATTTCAGATCAAAGCAATGGAAATGGTGCCCTCATTATGCCCGAGCAAAGAAAACCCCCTTTTCTTCTGTTGTCCTAAGCACAAACCTAATAAAGCTCCTTTTGCTACTTCTTCACAACCTCTTTTTCTAAGTAAGTGATTAGATGATATTAATGCTAGTTTGTGTGCACTAAACATATACAAAGGCAAATAATTTATACAAACTTAAGAAATTAATGAAATTTATCCAACTTTATTTTCCTTTAAATAATTTTGATGATGTGATTTTTTTTGGTAAATCAGAACTTGATAGATAATAAAATGTTATGTACAAGTAAGAGCTACCAAAGGTGTGCTCAAACACGCAAAAGCAAAAGACATGCATCTAACTGCCCTGCCAGTAATTTCTCCTAGTCAGAGTTTACCAAAGCCTATCAGAATAGAACATGACAAGATCAAGCTCAAACCAAATGCCACAAACGCCCAAGTATATTCCAAAAAAAAAAACCAACTACTACCGCTTTATGTCAGTAGATACTCAAAATACACTAGCAAACACAGACCAATCATATAGACAATCACAAATCCTGGCAATCGGTATGTAGTTGCTCAGATAATGCCCACAGCAGCTACCCTAGGTAATAGTTTACAGTGCATAAACCATTGCCTAGCAAACTCCATGTAATCCGAATTGCATTTAGAACGTCGTCGAAGCCCTTGAACGTGAGCAAGAGGGTTCCGCCGCTGGGAAGAGCCCTCCGAGCAACATAGAAATCTGCATGAAAAAGTTAGTGCACAATAGATTTAATTACCTCTCAATGTGTGTAGGCTGAGATTCTTCAGAACTTGGAAGATTATCCTGGCTTGTAAGCTTTCTACCTCCATGGCGACATCTTTGAAGGTTCTAGAATTCCTTTCGGTCCAAATGCCGTAAACCGTAGTGAAAAGGAGAATAGGGAAAAGGGGGGATAGTTGTGGAGTTTGGTGGAACCACGAAAGGATGGAAGGAATGCTTGAAGGGTTGGGGATGGTTATTTGGAAATGATTGAGGCAATGGTCCCAAACAGACTTAGAGAAAGGACAACTAAAAAACAAATGCTCATTAGATTCCATGTCCGACATACACAGTAAACAGTGGTTGGGTGTGTAGAGAAAGTGAAGATGGTCTCTTGTTTGGAGTTTTTGGAGGACTACTAGCCAAAGAATGAAGGAACAACGTGGGCTGTTATTTTTAAACCAAACCAGATTATACCAAGGCACAAGTTGAGTTGAGGGTCTCATGAGTTTGTAAGCTGAACTATTGGTATAAATCTTTAAGGAGTTAGGGAGCCATTCCAAGTGGTCCGAAGAATTAGTCGGTTGATATTGAACGGGTTCAAAATCAACAATGAGTTCTATAGGAAAATCCTACCACCTCCACCCATTATTGGTGATTATATTAGACACCTTTGATGTCATAGGTAAGCCCGACCCATTTATCTCCCTAGGGGATAAGAAGTTCCTTAGGATTTCCCTTGGATGCCAATGATTCTGCCATAAGAGAGTGGACTGCCCATTACTTATCCTAAATCTGAATTGATTCCTTAATTTGTCCCGGACACTTAAAAGTTTCCTCCAACTCCAAGAGCTATTATTAGTAGGATAATAATAACCGTATGCACCCATCTAACCCACATGACCTCTCTACCATAGAAAAGTAACCAAATCCTCTTCCCTAACAACACCTGATTCCAGGTTGGCAAACTGCTTTATTACCATTACGAGTTTTCTTCTAAACCTTTAGGAAATGTTTATGAAAGTTTTAATTGAATTTCAAATCTATAGTCTTTGATAATTCCTTCCTCCTAAAGAATTTGATTGATGAAGAACCTTATAATATTGTTGGATATGGCATTGGTAGTTGCTATTTATAATTTCTGTTTGTTGGCCAACTAACTAGCTAATGTAATCATATGATAATTAAATGGCGAATGCATCCAAATACATGTCTAAGAAAAGGACATCAAATGATATCTTTCGTTAAAGACGTAAATTGAAATAATTTAACGAATCAAATAAAAAAAGAAAAGGATCTATTATAAAATGACTATATTAAGAATAAGGAATCGCATGCTTATTAATTCATTTCAATACTTAGGGCTTGATCGTTTAATCAATTCAAGGTGCATAATATAAAGACAGCATGGAGGACTTCCAGCAGCCACAAACAATTTGTGTGTTCTTTATTTTCCTTTAACCATTTAGTTATGGAGAGCTCTTGTATGCTGGATAATATGCAGACAAAAGGAAATTGAGCATCGGTTATTTCATTCTTTTTATAACAACTAATCTCCCAACTATATTTTAAACTATTATTTTTATTAATACTTATCACATTCAATTGACAAAAAATGTTTCCGAGATAATTATAGTGTTTAAAAATGATTTATAACTCAATTTTTAAATGTTTAAGAAGAATTAAATATGAATTTTAAAAAAATCATTCCATAATTTGTTTATCACGCTTTAATATATGCATAATGATCAATCAATACTATCAATGACATTTGTTAAATGAAAAAAAAAACATCTTCAAACCATCTAATTTTTCACTAAACATGTTAAATATGAGTTCATGTGTCTGCGTTTGCGCCTTTGTGCCTGTGTGTAATTTTTACATACGGCATATTTACTGAATTATATACATAATCTCATCAATTAACTTATTAAATATAATATCAACAACAACAATACGCAGTAAAAGTTCCGTTAAAATGTGAAATTTGGAGATGTCTGATATATAGTATGTAACCTTACTTCTATAATTAGTAGAGAGATTGTTTCCAATATACTACATATGATATCATATAATTAGAAATAGGCATTTAGCTTGTTATGTATACAAATAAAACCCAAAAATTTTGTATTAGGATCTTTAAAAATATTGATAATGTACAATAATTGTTTAGTCTTGGTTATATTTAAGTTAAACATGATTTTCAACATGATACACAGTAAAAAGCAATTTAAAATAGTGCATGATTAAATCATAAAAATAAAATTTAGAATTTATTAAACTTATAATTTTAAAAATATTTACGACTAGAATTCATGTTGCTCCAAAAAATATAATAAGCTAGTTGGTTCCTTTATTTATGGTTGTAATAATTTTGAATTATAGTTAGAAAATAAAGAGTGTTATAATAAATTAAACTTTCTATCAAATAAAATTAAAAAATTTAAAATATGATTAAAGAAATATATTATCTTCAGAAGTTAAAATTTAATTGAAGAAAAAAAATTGTTAAATAAAAATTAACTATTTTATTTTATTTTATAAGAATTAATTAGTTTCGATTAATTAATAAATTAGGTAATTTTTAATAACAAGAGTTATTAATATAAACTAAATCTTCTATTTTAAATAAAATTTATTGAACTTATAATATATCAATGGATAATGTAATTATGAAAAACTAAATCAAGTTGTAGTTCCTCCAGATTGCACATTGATTCTATGAATGTCATTTCTTCCGAAGCAATCTTCAAATAGAAAATTGAAGATGTTGGATTGCCTTATATAAGAAGACGAAATCTTTTAACTTTATGTCAGCCACCATATGGAAGAGTTCTTACACAAGTTCGTATAGGTCGACACTATGTTAACAATTTTTTTAATAAATTTTTAACACATAAACAAATATTTTAAATTTTAAAAAATCTACGTCTTTCTAATTAAACTCCCAAAATCTTCCCCATTACATCATAGATAATATTTTAAATGTATAAAATATATATTTGTTAAAATACTTGGATAATGTTTTAAATGTATAAATTGGTTTACAACTAGTGGAGCCCAACGTTTTCACGTGGAAGGGTCTGAAAGTAATAAACTGCAAAATTTCAACGACCAACCACATGTGGCTTCCTTGATCTGAGGGCCTCGGAAAGTGCACGTGTTAACGTGGTAGGCCATTTTTACCACGCAGAACTTTTCTGCATAAACAGTTTTTTGTTGATAATTCAGTAACTTTATAAAAATTAAAAAATATAAAGAGTTATGTACAAACAACCGATACTTGGGAATCTCTGAATACTCAAAAGACATAACGACATACAATCTGTTGCCCTACTATCAATCTCCCTCTTAAGTTTTGCATGGCAGTAGTAACCAGTAGCCTTCCAGAATATGTGCACAAGCAGAAGTAAGCAAAACAAACCTGCAACTGCATAAACATTTCATTTTTCGGAGGAAACATTTATAAAAGTTTGTTGCATTTTAAATTTCTTACGTTAGACTTTGTTATAGTATGTTTGGTTAAATGTAAGATTTTTAATGACATAAAATGATATGCAATGGTTTATAATAGAATAACATGTAAATGGATGTAATATTCAAAAATTGTTGTTTGAGAGAAATGAAAGAGTTTATAATGTAGTATAATGAAATGTTGTTTTGAAAAAATGATTATAATATAATATAGTGTAAAGTTATTTATCATTTTACATTCTATCTTAAAGCTCTCAAATTGAAAGTTTTTATTTTTACTGTTTAAGATGGAATAAGATGTAATATGAAACCTTCTTCTTCCATTTCATTCTATTATATTCCATTATAAGCTCTCATCTCAAATGACAGAATAATCTATCATATTGTATTAATAAACTTCCAACCAAATGTAGTTTTAAACTGAGTCGCATGGATAAATCTCATAGATGGCTCCCTTCACGTGGTGCGAGTGTTAGGAATTAACTCGAGGACCCTAATTCCGACCAAGAACTAAACGAGTTATGAAATAGCCTCATGATTCATGAGCTTCTTCCCATTATGTTTCTACGAAGTTTCTTTTCAGTATAATGTGATTGAAATTAACTGTTTTCATTAGGTGGCATCAATTATTCGTTTGACATTTGATTTTATATTTGACATGTCCTTTTTACTCCTCCATTAAACCAAAATTAAGTTGACTTAGTTGGTAAAGGATCAAAATTTAATGCTTACCACATGTGAATTATATTGCTACATAAAGGTCATCACATGATTGAGTGTAGACATGACTATGGTGTATAGACAGTCAAACCTACGGGTGTAACCTTCAAAACAAGACGAGGAACTAGGCAGCCAAAATCTCTTTGTGATAAGCTAGACCCTATCTGTCCTTGTGAGATCAACCAAAATTAGCATGTCTATGTCAGAGCTCTCTGTGTCGAAGAAGAAGAAGAAGATCATCCAAGAAATTGGCCGACAAACAGGTGCTTTCCTGTTAATTTTACAAGATTGTCGGTCATTTCCGAGTCACGTCCAACACCAACATTATGGACTCAGTAACGAAACAAAATCAACACTACAGCATCCATTTAAAATTTCTTGGTATCTAGACAAAACATTGACCTCCAAATTAAGGGCAAATGTATATAACATGTGAATATATTAAGTAGAATTGAACTGAAAAATTATATGCAGTACAAAGATCCTACCATAGTTTGAAGGGTGCTGTAATTTTATATATGATATTATAATTTTAATTAATAAAGTCATTTTTTACCTTTATATATTTTGTTAATTATATTTGATATTTTAAGACTAAAGGTAAAATTTTTAGAATATTTACTGTATAATTTAGATTATGATGAGATCATAATTATAAGTTTCAATCTATATTTATGTATCATTCATAAATTATTCTTGGTTGTAATTTCATCAAGACGTGATATTAATGAAACGGTAAAACTAACATATGTTATGTATGTTTCTTATGAAAAAAGTAATTAGTCTCATAAACTAAAATAAAAATATATTTAAATAAACATATCTCTGCTGATAAGATAATAAGATCATTTAATTGCTTCGATTATAAGAATCTCAAATGAAATATTACTTCTATGTCCATGAATTTTTTCATTTATGATAGTTGTATAATTGATTTATAGACTTGAGATTGATAAAGTATCTTATATGAAAATTATAATATTTTAATGTTATTTATGACCTATTATAATTACGATAACTCAAAGGTAGTACTTGGATATAATATGAATCATATAGAGATAGCTGAGTTAGTAAAATATTTGTCACTTTAAAGTAATTAGAGATAATGTTCTATTGTTTTTTATTAGTAATGATTTAAGGATTTCTTTAGTCAGAGTAAATTGAGAGTTGAAAAGACGTTTTCAAATGTCAATTATAGATTAATTTTTAGCAAGAATGAACATAATTGGATTTAAAAGAGAAAACATTAATTCTATACTCTAAGTTCAGTTGAAATATTAGATAAAGAAATAATTAAATTATACAGCATAATTATGCATGGATAAATTAAGTTAAACCACTTTGATATTCTTAATATTTAAGTGGTCATGATAGGTTCCTATATATCAACCTTGATATATGGTTATAAATTGTTTAATTTTAAAATTAAAAATAAATTAAAATAAAGTTTAATTTATCTAATTCTAATTATGAATTAGACTTATAATTTATAATTATTGCCAACATATTAAAAATCTAATGAGTCATGCATGAAAGAGTAATTAAAAAGAGGAAAAAACAATTTAAATTAAGTTATACTTAATTGTAAAGTTTGGAAAATTTTAATAATCAAATATGAGATATTTGATTCTATTATAGTTTAATTTTAATAAGAAAGAAACTTAGTGTCTTTTTTCTATAGGCTAAAGGTGTGATTTGCATGTTAACGTTTCAACAAAAAAAAGTCCCTACCATTATCTTTGGTGCTACTTTGCACCCTTAGATTACTAAAATAGTACTCATAACACCCTAATGTTACTAAAATAGTATTCATTGCACCATGAAAATGGTAACAGAGATAATGTTATATAATTATTTAGACATATTGTGAAACATTAAGATGAAAAATCATACCTTTAAAAAGTGTTTAAAGAAATCATTGTTAAGATCACATCAGTACCTGATAGGTCTAAATTACCTAGTTATGACATGATATAGGCTAAATTTATGACTCATATATTAAAATTTGCAAAAAAAAAAAACTTAACTTAGTTAGGATTTAGGACGCTATCAGTATCATTTTAAAAACATTAAGGTAAAACATGATATTATAGATTATGGTAGGGACCAACTTAAACTTTTTAAGAAATATTAGGGGGGCAATTCATACCTTTTCCTTTTCTATAAATAAGAAAAAGACATAAGGGGTTAGCACTCGTGTCTTTTCCTCTTAAATGTTGAATCTTTTTCTCTATTGTGTGGATATTGTTAAAGGCTAGATATGTAGACAATTTGTAATGGACAACTCAAGAAGAATTTATAGGAACATGAATTAATTCAATTTGTTTTTATTTATAATTCATATTTTTAGGTTATTCAATTAATGAGATTCGATGAAAAATTATAAAAACTTAGGGGGCGCTTGGTTCACGGAAGGGAATGAGAATAGGAATAGGAATGAATATAGTAAGGAATGGGAATGGAGTATAGCCAACAATGAATCTCATTCCTCTAGTAATCCATAGGTATGGAGTATTGTTGAAAATCAGGGAATGAAAGTGTTACCCCTATTGATACCAAACAGGGGTTTTCATTCCATACCCATAAATTTTTCCCCATTACCCCCAAACAAGCACCCCCTTAGTTTTGGGTGTTGCCAGTGATTAGATCATGGTTAGTTTCTTAATAGTGATAGTAGATCGCAATCAAGGTACATCTTCTTTAAATAATAGTGTAGTAACTTGGATGAGTTCCAAACAACCATCTAACCCGACTCGAAGTCTTATCGGGCCCAAGACACATGGCTTGAGCCCGAGTCTAATAAGGTTTTAATGACTTGATTATTTTCTTTTGTTAATTTAAAATCTAGAAACAATGTTGTTTTACTTAAAACAACAATATTTTCCCTAAAAATTGTGAATTTTGAGCTGGGTAGCCTGAACCCGAGCCTGAGTTTGACTCAAAACTCAAAAAATAAAAATAAAAAAGCCTGAGCCCAACCTGAGTCTAGTCAAATCGGTCATGGTCGAGTCCAGGATTAATTACTTGGCCTACATCTATTATAGATTCTTTACTAAGGCAAAGTACATTTTAGTGTTAGAAGCGACAAAAAAGTGATTTAGATCAATAAGTTCATTACCAAACTTTAAGTGGTCCATAGCATTGTTGAGCCAACAATATTATATTGTGACAATAAATGCGTTATTCCATACGCAAAGGAACAAAAATCTTATCAATGGTCTAAGTATATACTCAGGAAGTTTTACTTGATCAGGGAAGTAGTGGAGAGGAAAGAGATAGCATTAGAGCGAGTTAGTCTATAGCATTGTTTAGTCAATATTATTGTACTGTGACAATAATAGTGTTATTGCATTGGCAAAGGTACAAAGATCTCATCTATGGTCTAAGCATGTACTTAGGAAGTTTTACTTGATCAAAGAAGCATTGAAGTGAAAAGACATAGCATTAGAGTTATTTTCCACTAAAGAGAATCTTGCAAATCATCTCATTAAGTTATTGCTTCAAAAGAGACATGATTGACATATGAATAGTTATAGTATTAGTTGTATAGGTGATTGACTTTAATGTAAGTAGGAGATTGTTAATTTATGCTCTTGCAACCAATCGGTTGATTTTATTGTTGCGTGTGACATTATTATTTTTAATTAATAAAGTCATTTACCTTTATGTATTTTGTTAATTACATTTGGTGTTTTAATAATAGAAGCAAAATTATTAAAATAATTGTTGTACAATTAAATTTATGATGAAATTATAATTATGAGATTTAGTGTATATTTATGTATTCTTCCAAAATTATTCCTAGTTATAATTTCATCAATACAAGATATTGATGAAATGGTAAAAGTAACATATGTAATGTTATTTCTTATGAAGAAAGTAATTGATATCATAAATTAAAGTGTAGATATACTTAAACAAACATATGGGTGCAGAAGAAAGTAATTGATCTAATAAATCATAGTATGAATATACTTAAACAAATATGTGAGTCCTTATTATATAATAAGTTCACTAAACTAGTATGATTATAAGGATTCCAAACGGAATAATACTTATTTGTCTGTGGATTTTCTTATTATAATAGTTGTATAATTGATTCTTAGAGTTGAGATTTCCAAAGTATTTCATGTGGAAATTACTATATTTTAATATTACTTATAACTTATTATAATTAGGATAGCTTAGTCAGTAATATTTAGATATAATATGAATCATAAAGAGATAGTTAAGTAAATAAATAAAGGATTCATAACTTTAAAGTAGGGAGAATATTTCGTTGTTTTTAATTAGTAGTGATTTAAAGAATTCTTTGATCAGGGTAAATTGAAATTTAAAAAGATACTTTCAAATATGAATTATAGATAAATTATTAATTAGCAAGAACAAATATGATTGAATTTAAAATAGTAGACATTAATTTTATACTCTATGTTCAATTAGAACATTAGATGACAAAAGGAATATATTGAGTCAAACCACTTTAACATTCTTAATATTTGAGTAGTCACATCATGTTATTAGATGTTAATCTTGATCTATGATTACAAATTATTTAATTGAAGAATTAAAAATAAACTAAAAATAGTTTTGATTTATTTATTATAATCATTGTCAATATATTACAATCCCAATAGGCCACACATAAAAGAGCAATTAAAAATTAATTTAAATTTAGTTGAACTTAATTTTGAAGTTTGAGAAATTTTAGAAATCAAATATGAAACATATTATTTTATTTAAATTAAATTATAACTATTTCTAGAGCTAAACTTTAATTATAATTAGGAAGTTTAATTTTTATAAAAAAAAAGTCTAGTGTCTTTGTCTATAAATAGGAAAAAACATAAGATAGTTATCACTCCAATCTTTTCTTCTCAATTATTAAGTTCTTTTTCTTTACTCTATAGATATCATGTACGATTAATTCTCTTGTCTATAATTTTTATTTTTCAAGTTATTTAATTAATAAGATTTAATCGATAAGTTATAAAATTTTATTTTTCAGTACACTCCTGATTAAATCACTGTTTTTCTAACAAAAAATGACCCTCTTCATTTTAATCAAACAAAAAAGCCCTTTGTCATGCTTCTCATTCGTGATGTGATTGTACCTTTTGTTTCGTTTAACTTCGTAAAAGAAAAAAGGGAAGTCAAAGATGGGAGATATGCTTTATGCGAGTGTGATCAACAAGGATAGAACATTATGCTTCACTCGTACTCGTACATAGAACAATGTCTCCCACTACTTCTACTTGGATTAAGTTTTGAAAAGCATTGCTATTCAAGTGTACACTTACCAGCTTGATAAAGGCTAAGAGCTATTCACTTTCATATACAATAGCTATTATTCTATGTTAAAGACCTAATTCGTATATTATTCTTACGTATTAATTAGGTAGGGGTCAATGTCAAGTGGTAATCCTTTTAAGAAAGCATTATCCTTGGACTTTAGGACTCATGGACTTCGCGAGTTCTTATAGTATGACGTAGGTGTTTTAATCTCTCTCTCTCTCTCATCAAACTTGGGAACCTCGAACCCAAGTTGCCACTTTTAGTCGTTTCTTGGAAGGGCCATCGAAACGAGGAGATGGGACCCTCACTTTGTGCGTTTATGATTGACATTTCGCCATAGTCTGAATTGAACGTTTTATTAGATTTTACTACGAAATTAACGCTCTAGGGTCAACTTGAGAAGAGGCAATTCAAAATCATGACTGGCTTCTTCCACATTTCACGAAAATTTAAGCATACAAGACTCGTGGTGCTTTTATTTGTCGTTACTTTCTTTTGCCTTGTAGGTGATCCACAGCGAACTTTGATTTTGCAAGTGGATGACGACGGACGGCAAATGAGAACTCCTATATAATTAATAAATCAACTTTTGACCAATATTATCAACTTCGTTGCAGATAAACGTTAATGAGAATGTCAATCCAAAGATGTGGAAATGGCTCCTAATTAGACCTCTATTTCGTAAATATTGGCCTTTGATATAAGTAACATAAGGATGACGATGTCTTATTGGATATGTAACTTTAATTGAAGAGATAAGGTTAAAAAATGTATTACTAAGAGATAAATTAAAGGTGGCTAGTATTAATAATAAGTTAAGCAAAACAAAACTTAGGTGGTTCAAGCATGTTAAAAGGAAACACCTTTAACACTTTAGTGAGAAGATGTGATAAAATAGTACTTAGAGTCAATAAGATGAACAAAAGGAGGCTTGAGAAGAACTGGAGTGAAGTGATCAAGAATGATATGACTTTACTGAAACTTATTGAAGACATAGTATGCAATAAAAAGTTTTGGCGTATTAGGATACGGATAAAAGATCTCGTATAGAAAGGCCTTTGTCATTTTCTTAAGTCCTCAAAAACTTTTTCCTTTGAGTCATTCATTCTAGCCTTAATATTTTAATTAAGTAATACTTTTCTCTTAATTATTTAATCTAAATAGTTTCTTATTTAGTCTTTTTGTAATGGGTGGTGTGATTTATTCTTACACTTGTCTCTTTTTGCCCTAATTTGTGTATTTATTTATGTATTTTATTCTTGTACTGCTGATCCTTACCAGGTTTTTTTATGTATTGTAGTACATAATTTTATATGCTTAATTATACGTATTTATTGACATTTTGTCTTATTATTAATTTACACTACATGTGAATCTCTCGGAAATAATCTCTCTATCATATTAGGGTAATACCATGTACTATTAGGTCTTTCCAAACTTCACATTTCAGTATGACTCTTAGTAGGTGTTGCTATTATTATTGTCGTTGATACGAGTATCATTAGGAAAAATTGTTGGAATTAAGACTATAATATTTCCTAAAAGCTTCTTTTATAAAGAAAAGAGTTTTGGTATCACATATTAGAATATATCATAAATGAAAGAAAGAGTTTTTAGATATATTTTAATTTTACCTTTTAAGAAAGGATAAATTTTTAAAAATGTCAAAATTTTATTCAATTTTATAATATTATTCAAAACGTTTCAATTTTCAATTTGTAACAAAAATAGTTTGTCATTAAATCCTTTGTTAATGGTGATGACATATAACCACATCGTCTAATCTTTTGTCACATCATTATTGACGCATGTACTACAATTGTTATGTAACAAATTAATCTTTAAAATAATCATAATAAATAATAAAATTAAAATTCCTACCAAAAATCCAAATCTCCTCCTTTCCGTTTCATCTTTCTTCCTCAATTCCATATCAGCAGGCATCTTATATTCGCAAACATGCATGACGATTGTATCCCCAACCACTTCCCTATACAATTCATTCGAAACCTATATATGCTTACAGGGCATTCTCTTAGCGACAACACCAAGTTTTCACTCATCTAAGCAGAGAGTCCAAGCTTTGAGCTCCTTCAATCACCATCACCCTCTGGGTAAAAGGATTGATCAAGATGATTCTTTCACCTGGGGTGATTCTTTCTTGTGCTTCTTCGACTGAGTCCTGTAGTTTTCAGTTTTGATTCTTTCCTATGCCAATGGTGGTTATCTCGAGTGAGGTAGTGACACCAATATAAAGAGTAGAAAGAGGGGCAATTGTCTATGCGTCTCAATTGATTAATCACAAAAGCCATAAGATTAGTGGAATTTTTGGGAGAGAAGCAAAAAAAAAAAGAAGAGACTTTCGGATATTGCCGAAAAATTATATGAAATGTTTGGAAAAATCTGGGAGTTAGAAGATGCTTTAGGAATTTTATTATTTTTATTTTTAAATATGAATTTGATAGTATGTGTATCAAAAAAAATTATTTTGCCAAAAAATTTAAAAATTGAAACATCTTAACTTCATTTTTGATAATTCAGACTAGTATTATAAAATTAAATTATAATTTTAAATTAAAATTGATTTAAAAATAAAATTCAATTTGAAAAATGAATTTGATATTCAAAGTTTTACTAAAATCGAATAAAATTATTTAAATATAATCAATTTTGGATTCAGAATCTGCTAAATTATGCTTGGACTCGAATTCTGACCTTAGGGCAAGCCATACTAGCTATTTCTGCCTTTATTCGTGACACCCTCGCATAAATGTCCTTCTAGGGGGACTACACTTTGTTTGAGGGGGAGAAAAAAAGAAGCAGCATGTGCGCGTGCTGTTTTGATCATGACATTTACACATGTATCTAATCGAATGGAAAGGTCTTAGGTTTCTAGGTAGCAATTTAATTATATATGGTAAATCCTTACATAAAATTAATAAATTCAATCTGGTTGGAAGTTTAGACTTGACAGAACCTCAGCCTATGCTTTTAACATTTAGATTATTATGAAATATAGTACTATACCATCTACTAATGTGAGACACTTTTTAAAAAGTGATTATTCAATTATTATCTTAATTGGATTTAGATCATTGTGAGTCATCCTTTAGCATGGTCCCAAACATGTGGTTGGGTACCCAATGCAAACCTAAACATTAAATTAAACTTTTATCTTATTGAAACCTATGC
>JAOQMR010000001.1:20768936-20780576 GCA_027563865.1 Erythroxylum pelleterianum
ATATAACCAAGGTGTTAAGGTTATCACTTCAATTGATTAGTTGAACTTTCTCTATTAACAAACATTTAATACGAACCACATCGCCCTTCTTCTGTAACAAGACCATTATATGATTTGCAAATTGTGCTAATTAAATATTAACTATGTATAATTAAATTGATTATAAATTTGTTGTCTTGGAGAGAGATGATTAAGAATGGAATTATAAAAATTCGATAATGTATGTTTTTTGATAAAAAAAATTCATGTGTTATTTTCAAGTGTCGATTGAATAAATATTTTAATGTATATAATAATTTATTAATTAAATGGATTAATAAAACTCTAAATAACCGATAAGAAAAAGAAATGGTGTACTCCGTGAGCCAGATAGAATTATGACGAACATCTGAGTCAGTCAAGCAAAGTTGGCCTTGGCCACCAAAGGGAGAGGAGAGGGAGGGCCGTTCAGGGTGCGGAGGAGAACGACATGTGTGGGACCCACGCGCCGCTGCAATGTCTCCCACTTGCCCACTCTCTTGTTTGTTGTGGGCATATATTTCTGTTTTCTTAAGAAATTAATTGTCCCTTTCTCCAACTAAACCGAAGGTGGTCAACTTCATGGCTAAACCCTAGTTAATTAACTTCACCTTCACCGCTACCAAAAGTCCAAGTTAAATTTCGACCCCCACAGGAATAATTAATTAGCTGGTATAGACCCGCTCTTGGATGGGTGAAACTGAACACACACGAGGTGCGTAAAAGTTCTTCCGACTCAGCCACCACAGGGGGGCTTATTCGAGACAGTGCTAGTGATTGGCTCGGAGGTTTTGTCCAGAATCTTGGCTGGTGTTCCTTGGTAGTTACGGAACTCTGGGGCGTCTACTCGAAGTTGAATTTGACTTGGTATCTAGGATTTCGTAAGGTGAAATTAGTACTAGATTCTCAAGCGGTGTTCAGTATTCTCTCTGATTCCACTAACCGCACCAAATCTCTTAATCCGCTCATCTTGGGCATCAACGAGTTACTCAATCGCAACTGGGTAATTTAATCCTGCCACAGTTACAGGAAAGGAAATAAGAGTATCGATTGACTCACCAATTTTACTGTAAATTTCGGGTTAAGAATTACCACTTTTATATCCGCATTTTTCGGGTGTAGCTCGATTTTCCTTGAGGACATCGCTGGGATGAGTATCCCAGAATTGTCAAGAAGAATTGTCAAGATGGTTGTTTTGTTCTTTCTCCGTATATAAAAAATTAAAAAAAAAAGTCCAAGTTAAACCAGCATGGCTATTGGCAACATCTATGAGCTAACCCCACCCACACACTCTCCTTTCGTCTAGGCTTCATTTGCTAAAATGTTTGGGGAATAGATTGTCTGTTCCCCCTATTTTGTTCCATTGCCCTTTCATCCATCCATTGCCGCATTTTCTAAACAAAAGTAGCTATTGTAGTTTCAACAAAGGAAACTTTATGGGGTGGTTAGAGAAGTTGCAGGTGATAAATGATTTTTGTTGACTGATTTTGTAATATATTAATGTCTACATTATTTTAATATAAGTTCTAATACCATATTATCAATTATATTACAATTCAACTTGATATTGCTATTATTTAATAACTTTTAATCAAAATTTGAATTGTTACTAGATAGAGACTTATGATATAAACAACAAATGAAGATATATAATCCAATACAAAATACACCCACAATTAATTATTATTAATAGTTCAATTGTTGAGGAAGAACAAGTGGATAGTCAACATTAATTTACGAGTGGTTTAACATAAATTTCCCTTTCTTGTATGATTGTGTCTAATGAAGTTTCAGCTAAAAATTTTTAAAGCATGTAAAAGTGGGGGCTTCTTAAATGATAAGTTTCGAAAGGTAGAACATTGTCTTCAAAAACTAATTAGTAAGAGGTGAAATCGTATGTTTGTTATTTTGAAAGTTGTAAAATCATGTCTATGTCTATTTAATACAGATTGATCAGATTATAAACATATTTTACTTCTACAATCAATTATTACATTAATTTTCTTTCTAAAGTTTGGATTTAGTGTAATAAAATAAAGAAAACGTGCGCGTCTGATTTACGCACCTATGATATACCAATCCACCATTTTTTTTCTGCTCCATATAAGAAAGAAAATTTAACCAAAAATTTCATTTTTTATACGTTGTTTTTGTCTTTTCGAATGATTATTCCAAACATAAATATATATTTAAACCTGAGAGAGGAAGATGACTGAGTTTTAGGTCTTTGTCCCTTCTCTCCCTTCCTCCTCCAGTTCTCCTTCCCTTTCTCTGTACTCCATCTCTCTCTCTCTCTCTTTTGTTTTTCTTTTCACTTGTTTCCAAAATATATTCATTCAAAACCCTATCTGTCTCTCTTTCTCTATTCAAAAATCTTTTTCTTGGAGTTGTGGAGATCACCGCACCATCTGCTTTCCCTTTCCTTTTCCATTTTCTATACTTTCTCTTCTCTACTCTTTCTTTCCCTGTATTAAACAAAACCCCACAACAGTTTTTAATCACTTCCAATAATATAATTTTTTTTCTTGGCTTTTGATGTTGGCATGATGGCCGGTTTGGATTTAGGCACTACTACTTCTGGTTACGTTCATCAGCTCCACCACAGACCTGACCTCCACCTTCAACGTCCTTCAGACCCTGAAGACCATGATTCTCATCAAGGTGGAGGTGGTAGTGGTCAGTTCTCCGATCAACATGATGACGGCTCTCACCTTGCTGCAGCCAACTCTGGTGACATCGTGGCTCGTCGCCCGAGAGGACGGCCGCCCGGTTCTAAGAACAAACCGAAGCCTCCGGTGATAATAACTCGCGAGAGCGCTAACACTTTGCGAGCTCACATTCTCGAAGTAGGAAGTGGTTGTGATGTTTTTGAATGTATTGCCAACTACGCTCGCAGACGGCAACGTGGGATTTGTGTACTCAGCGGAGCTGGGACGGTGACTAACGTCAGCATCAGGCAGCCTGCTGCAGCTGGTGCTATCGTCACTCTTCATGGAAGATTTGAGATCTTGTCGTTGTCCGGATCTTTCTTGCCGCCTCCAGCTCCACCGGGAGCGACAAGTTTGACTATTTTTCTCGCCGGAGGACAGGGTCAAGTGGTTGGGGGAAGCGTTGTCGGAGAGCTGACGGCAGCAGGACCTGTGATAGTGATTGCATCGTCGTTTACCAACGTTGCATATGAGCGACTTCCTTTGGATGAAGATGAGCAATTGCAAATGCAGAGTGGCAGCGGCGGAGGAGGTGGCGGTGCTGGTGTTGGAAATAACCCTTTTCCTGAAGTCGGTTCAGGAGGTCTTCCGTTCTTCAATTTGCCTCCCAACGTGCAGTTGCCGGTAGATGGATGGGCTGGAAATTCGGGAAGTAGGGCTCCGTTTTAATTGAAATCAAAGAGTACAAGAATGTTTAACGATCTGTTGAAAGTGTGACTGAATTGTTTGTGGAAAAAAATTTGTGGTTTTTTGTTGGATTAGAGCAATTTGCAATGGCGGAAACTACGGGAATTGATCGATGGATCATAAAAGGTCAGCTGCATAATTGTTGGATGACTTGTGTACTCATAATCATCATCTTCTTCTATTAGTACTACTACTTTCTTTCTTTTGTGATGTTTTTTAGGGTATACTTTTGTGTTATTTCATCTTGCTTCTTAGACTCTATGGTTTCTTCTGGAAATAGTATTTTTGTTCATTGTGAAACTATCCCCTTCTTTATTAGAAATGGTTTGATGAGTTTGTATTTGACCATGTTAACTGAAAACCAGAAGTCAGTGACTAAGTGATTACTAAGGCATCAATTAGGGTTTCTTCCCTTTGTTCTTATGTTTATCCACTTGATAATCTCGTTTCCTTTTAATTCCCCCACCTTTTATTTTCTTCATTAATTGTAACGTTTCTATAAGTAATAAATGATCTTTTGGCTTTGGTAACATTGAATTGTAGTTCCTCTCCTCTTCTCAACTTTCCTATCTTTTTATGTATTGCTTTCAGGAGGAAATAAACAAAACATTACAAAACATAAACAAGACAAAGAGGTTAGGTTTCTGATAAACGTTGTTGAATGTACTTGTATGTGATCAGCATGAGTTCCATAAATGCTTAAGTTGACTCTCATCATCATCTTCTTCTGGGAAAGAGCTAAACTACTTGTTTTCTGTTCTACATGACATTCCTGTCATCCAGAATCTTTTATAGACTATAGAAATAAGACACTTAGTGAATTGTACTCAAGTACCTTCTCTACTGACAAACTTTCACTCTCTGGAGGTTACAACTATATCCATTACTCAAACCAACAAACCAACCGCAAAATTAGTTAGTTTATTTGACATGCCGTACTCTCATGTCCTCCTAATTAGATTTCCGTTTAGGTTGTCTGAAACCAACGTGTATGTTAAAGAAAATCTAACCCATGAATATATATGAGATAGATTTAGTATATGTATAGTAGTATATATCTAGCCAATTCAAATTAAATATTATTCATAATAGATAAAACAAGAAAATGGTCTAGCTCCGGTCTACTAGTCTATCTGTGGGTCTTTTGGATTGCAATATTCTTGTTATGGTTTCAAATTCTTTCGGTGTGGATCTATTTTGAGGATGCAATTTTGTTCTTCATTTCTTAAGATAATGCTAGCTACTTCATCCTCCTATAGGGCTAAATCCGTGTTTTTGGTCCCTGATCAGAAGGGTATGCGTAGACTTTTTTTGTCCTCTTAGTTATGGCTCTTATATCATTTCCCTTCACTAGGTACAAGAAGTCGTTTTGTATCATTTCCCTTCACATGCATCCTCTTATTTCTGTATGCATTAGTATATAAACCTAACTATATAGACAATTGCAGTATTTGAGGAGAAGCTTTATGCTTGAATAAGTATTATACTATTTTATCGAGGTAAGTTGGTGATATTAGACCTCTTGAGCTTCCCTTTCTCCTACTTCCCTTTTGATTATTTGTCGTAAACTAAGGTATGGCGCTTGTAATCTTCAACCTAACTTCCATTATAACTTGTATTGTGTATATATACTAGAGTATAACCTACTGCTTCTGCATACAGTGATATGATGAGTTTGATTTGCTTGCTATGTAAACTAGAGCTTACTCATAAAACTCTATCGATATCCAACTTTAGAAACAAGAGATTCTCCCTTTGAATTAAAAGTAGAGAATGCTGCCTGTCATGTGTCAACATTTTCTTGAACAGTTAAGACAAAATCGAAAGCTTTTTGCAGCCTAGCTTCAGCTTCAAATTAGCATAGCTGAAACCCTACTAATTAATCTACTAAAACTTTCAGCATCATTTCATGTAGGATCCATACGTAGTCTCATGTAATCCTATAGAAGAATTGAACCCTAATGCCTATTCATTTGCGGCAATTCTTGTTTTGAATAGCTGAAACCCTACTAATTAATCTACTAAAACTTTCAGCATCATTTCATGTCATGTAAATAGGAACGTTGCGTGACGAGAGCAACGGGCTCTTCCTCGTAAGGAATTTGCATACAGAAACTTATTCAATGCTACTGGAAAAGGATTCTATGAGGATTTATTAATGTTATATATACATGAAACGGTACCTTGTCCATTCTTTGCTTTTTGATAAATGGGAATATAAATTTTTATTGTTGAATAACATTTGATTGCTGCAAAGTAATATAAAGGAAATCACCGTCTGTTCCATAATTAACTTATCTGAGCCAATCGTAACTATGCCAAGTGCAAATATATCATTATTAGTTCATATTTTAACTGAAAGAAAGGGACACAGCTTAGGAGGTACAATTGAACATATCACTCTTAGTTCATTACTGCAAATATTGGAAATTGGAATGGAAGTCCATATTATGAAATTGCCATATAAATTCTGTAATATAAAGACATATATGTGCTTTTATCATGAAAAATTTAAATATCATTTTAGGTTTTGAAACTTCCTTGATTCTCACGCATTATTGTGGTATTATTCCAAAAGTTGAGCATAAAACATTAAAGACTTGATACCCATTCTCTTTAAATCATGGCAAAGTAAGCAGACTATTGAGATAATTAATCCCATCCAAGAAATCAACTTTAAGGGGATTGAAAATACTAAAACCTCGAGATGGACATAAACTAGATGAATTCTTGGAAAGAGTATCAAAGATTTTAGATACAACTAATTAGACCTTGTGTGCAAGTTGCAGCTAATGATGCAAACACTCGATTTTTTTTTTCAGAAAACCAGTAAACAGACCAGGCCTTTTCTTTTTCGTAATTCTAATGTTTCCTAGTTGATTATGATTAGATGCGGGAAAAGGAAAAGAAGATGGTATAAAAATCTGTATGGTAGTTAAGACATAAGGATCTCAGCTTACCAACATGAATAAAATATGCCTAGTGTGATGGATCATGATTAAGAAAACCTTGATTGAAACAAGAGCTTACCGGGTCGCATGCTTGCAATGATATTAAATTATGCCTAAGCTTAGAATAGCTGTCACCTTTAAATTTAATACACAATCACGAGCTGCCGAATTAATTTCTTATTCTCACAAGAAACCATTGTTTATATATTACTAATAATTTAATCGGTAAGAAGCTATATTCAATTGTATAATGTAGTAGAATTTCCGAGGAAACGATTATGGTAGTAGCAACAACTTTAATGACCAAGTACTACGGACTCAGCCCCTTTGAGTTTGCTCCTCCTGTAGATTTATGCTTATTTAATTACTGACGATTTTATTTGACTAATGATATCTGATCAGACATTACCTCGGAAGATTTTGACATTTTTAAAACGTAAAAACAGTAATTACGGGATCTAGATTATGGTATCCATCTATTATGGTTGTCTATCATCATCACCCTGGCGAAAAAATGCTTATGAGATAAGAAGTGGTAAGATATCATTTTACCCTGACATCTTGGAGACAGCACTTATAAGATCCAAAATTAATGGTAATTGACTTTGTCAGAGTATTTTAATAATCTAAACATGGATTAATCGTTTTAACTAATTAAGCGCTTTGCTTAAAAAAAAAAACATGTGGCCCAACGGGTCTAAGTAACACTAATTAATTTAATGAATATTTATTACTTATTAAAATATTAGATTAAAATGAGTAAAGTATGTTATTTCTAATGGAGAAATTGTACGTTAAATTTGAAATTGACTTTAAAATTTTAATTTTAAAATTTAAGCTAATTATTGGTTAAGTTCTCATATTTGGACTTAGAAGAAAATATATTGTTCATAATGGTGATTCTTTAAACTTAATTGTAATTTTTTTTTTGTAGATTAGAAAATGTAAAACATATACAATAGGACCTGAATTAAAAAATTAAGCACTTTTCCTCTCTATTAATAAACCAATTGGTAGTTTTCACTAATATCGGAATATCGAGATGACTCTGTGAACTACATTTGACAATATTGTTTAGTAACTAAATCAAACGAAATTTACGTACAATGATGAGCTGATTTAACGACTTGAAGGTGAAGATGCGTATATGTTAGACTAAGATGTAGAAGCAGCTCTGAAGGTCCTGATATTTCTTGAGTCTTACCAAGAGAGTTGTTACTCTGTCTGCACTATGACAAAAATCGTCACCAACGACTATTAGTGATGAATTATACTCGTTAGAAAAAACGTTGCTAAATTTTCCTAGTTAAAAATTATAAGCGATGTTTTTCTTTAATTGTCACTAATAATTTTTTCCTATGCTTTATTTTTGTTGCGAAAAATTATTAGCGACATTTTACGAAATCGTCGCCATTACATTTTAGCTACGTTTAGTTTTTAAGCTAAAAATTATTAACTATATTTTAAAAAGTGTAGGTAAAATTTTTTAGCTACTTTTTCAAAATATTTTTAGCTACATTTTATAAAATATGGTCAAATTTTTAATATATATTTTAGCAAAATGTTATACTATGTTAATTATAATTATTTGTGACATTTTTAATCCATATAGTTGTATATAATATTTAGATTTTTATTGTTAATTTATTATACAAAAATAATTGAATTACTTACTCTATTTTCACGAAATCACAAGATTAAAATTTCCAAAAATTGTTATCAACTCCTACTAAGGTAAATCAGAATCCTAATATTCTGCTACCCTAAGTTTCTTTAGAAGTAATTCTTCTCTCTCAAGTTTGAATTACTTACTCTATTTTATCATAATGTACATTTCTCAATTTATATATAAATAAAACAGAGATGAACTGCATAACCTTTGAGGAATAAACTTAGACACTAATCTCTTAGCATGCAAGTTGTAATTGTATGATTTTAAAGAAGAACCAAACTCTCATTGAGATCAAATAATAATTATTCATAAGAACAACAAACCATACATAGCAGAAGTTTATAAAACAAGATTCACCCTAGAGGGTGAAACAATCTTTGAAATAAGGAAACTAGAAAACACACATCATAAGCAAACTGAAAATAAACTGAAAAGATGAAAACAAATGTTCTTATGCCCTGGATTACACGCTTCACAGAGCTCCTACTTCCTCTTCCTCATTCTTGCTTCTCCTCCCTTTTTTTCTCCGTGCCTCTCTTTTTATACTTCTCCTCCTTGAAAAAGGAATTCATTAATTTCCTCATGACTCTCCACCTCCAATGGATCGTAACAACTACTCCGCATGTCCTTGCACGTTGTAGACCTCTTCTAACCATCCTCCATTCATTTGGGATATGAAATGACGGAATTACCCTTGAAGTTATGTAGTGCGATTGCACCAAGATCCTCACGATCGCACCTTGTTCTTCCTTAAATCCACAGCTTCAGTTGCGCTCAAACCGTTATTCCTCACAATCGCACCAGATACCTCTTTCCTCGTTTCTTTCACTAACTTTTCTTATCTTGCTCCCCTGTCCCTTCACACTTAACAAAACATCAAAATTGCCCAAAAACTAAACTAAACTACTAACCAAGAACTAAAAGTACCAAACCACAGTTTTAATATAATCAAACCACAGTTCTCAACAATATCACATTATAATTCAATTATACCCGGAATGTCGATGAATGCATGTACAATTATTTTAATGTGTGCAAAAATTCAAATTCACATGTGTATATGCTGACAATAAGCATGAGCATGAAAATGTATTTTTCTTAATCTCTCATTAATCTCACATGTACCGAATTTTAGGGTTCTAACCCTTAGTATGAGTGTAACATCCCATTACTCGTGGGAAGGTTAAAATAGTAAATGTGAGTGATTAATGAGAGCTAGAAATGACTTTCCATGTTCATGCATAATATGTCCTACACATACATATGAATAGTGAAGTTGTTGAATATGAAAAAAATTGTACATGCATTCATGATTAATTCTGGGTATAATTAGATTGAGTTGTGATTTCTAGGAGTTTTGAGAATTTTGAATTTATTTATATTGGATATTCTATTGGTTAGTAAGAATATTATATTTGTGAATTTTGGTGAATTTAGGAATAAATTTCGAGAAAAATTATAGAAATTAGGAAAAAGAAATCAAAAGAAAATTTGGAGATAGTTGGATTGTAAAGATGAAAGTTAAGGGAGTTAGTTTCAAAAGAAACTAAGTTAGAGCTTAGGTAATAGTAAAGTGATAAGTGTCACTTAGGCTTTTTGTACTTTTGCTAGAAGTAGGTTACTGTTCCCTAAGAGTTGAAAGATTAAGTTATATGTCTAAGTTATTTCTTCATCGTTGTCTTCTTCAAATTTTCTTCCCATATACAGAGTTTTTCATCAAAAACCTTCTAAGAGATTTCTATGCTTTTCCTTTCCTACACCAAACCTACTTTGTCATTTGTGTCCTCTACTTAAAAAAAATCAAAAGCTGGTCATTGTACTCAGTGAAGTACGTAAATTGTGTGGAGTTTAAGGCTTGAAGATTTTGGAGTTTTCAGCAGGTAAGTAGTGAATAAATCCTTTAGACTTGGGGATTTATGAAATAAATTTGATAAGTTACTGTCATCTGTATGGAAAATCGCATTTACGTGTTTGTTCATAAATACTGTGTTGTTGGGGATGAAAACTTTGGTTATAGTGTTAATTTAGTGTTTTGAAAGATTATTAGTGATTAGGTGTTGTAAAAGTGATTTTTGGAGTTGTAATGGCAATGAATTCGATCTAAAACTTCCATGAAATTTCTGTACCAATCTAGATAGATTTTGATGAAAAGGCCTTCATAAAAGTTATAAATCTTTCTTTTATCTTTCCAACAGTATGTAGTATGCAAATTTTGGACATCTGAGTCAAAAGTTATGATCTTTATAAGTGGCGATGTTCTGGAGAGTGAAAAGTAAGATGAAGCAAAGTAAGACGAAACAAAAGTAAGACGAAGCAAAAGTAAGACGATGCAAAAGTAAGACGATGCAAAAGTAAGACGAAGCAAAGTAAGACGAAGCAAAAGTAAGATGAAGCAAAGTAAGATGAAGCAAAGTAAGACGATGCAAAAGTAAGACGAAGCAAAGTAAGACGAAACAAAAGTAAGACGAAGCAAAGTAAGACGAAGCAAAAGTAAGACGAAGCAAAGTAAGACGATTAAGGACAAAAATAGATTGGATTCTTTTGGTCATAACTTCTTCTCTAGACACCCAAATGATCTTATTCTTGAACGACTGGATTCGTAAGACATTGCTCTACATCTCTACCAAAAATCACAGCCATATAAGTGAGAAAGATTGGGTGAAAAAAATGGGGCGGGTATAGTGTGTGTACTCCTAAATTATGAGAACTGGTGTTATTCTATTGAACATACTTCAGTATTTTGATGATTTCGGGAACAGTAGAGCTCCAAATGAGATGATTTTAGACTTGTGGTAAACTGGAGACATGGAGCTACAAATGGTATGAAGAAATGGAAGTGTGCATAGGACACTGTTTTGGATAAGAACAGTCCGAAAATATTTGAGGTATATCTTCCCATCTATTGAACCAAATGGAGTGATTTTGGTGTCAATAAAATTATAAGACATAGAGGAACACTTTTTTGAAAGAGAGTATGACTAAATTACTTCAGCTTCATCTTCTGGTTGAATGTGAACAGTAGACCCGAAAGGGGTGTTTTGGAAAAAAATTTGGAAGTAAGCCAATGAGTAATGAATTGTGATTTCAATAGTTCTAGTGAGGCATAAACCTAAGTATAAATTATACTTAGATGAGTTTTTGATATGAGATCGATTTTGTGACGGAAATTACCTGGGACTATCATGAACATGCATTGCACATAATTCATGTCATACATGTGCATTATCGAACACTTATGATAGTGCAAATTATGATATCGTGCATATTGATTGTTATAGAGGAGCAATTGGAACATCAACCTCCAAACGTTGCCGGATCTTCTAGGCATTAGCTTTGGGAGCAACTTGTGAGTAACCTAGATGGTCTCACTTAATTACTTGTTTGCCTAATTCATGTTTTGAATGATAAATGAATGTGCTTGATTGTGGATTCCAGACAGGAGGTCCGATGAGTGTGTGATATGGATGGAAATATCGAAGTGCTATTTGTATTAGACCCCGAGCCTTTTTGTAAGCTAGGATTATTTAACGAGAAATTTTTGGCAATTAGTTATGTGTAAAGAAAGGGATAATCAATGAAATTGAAAAGAAATAGAAATGATGAC
>JAOQMR010000001.1:20791567-20803986 GCA_027563865.1 Erythroxylum pelleterianum
TCTAATTTCTACTCCTTCCTTTTTAATACTACTAAACAATTAAGACTTACAACAATTAAAGCAAAATTAAAGAAATAACAAAAGAATTACAATTAATTAGATAAAATAAATATGAAATAAAAGAAAAAATTTTCGGGACCCAACAGCAATCCTTCATAAAAATATTGGATGAGAAGTTGCTCTGGTGGACAACTGACATATAACTTCTTGAATAAATCCCAGTATTCATAAAGAGATTCCCCATTGTGTTGCTTGATACCACATATCTCCTTCCGAATACTTGCCGTCTTTGAGGCCGAAAAATATTTTTCTAAGAATAATCTCTTCATTTCCAACCAAGTATTCACGCTTCCAGCTGATAAATCAAATAACCAATCATTTGATGCATCTTTGAGTGAGAACGGGAAGGCTCTTAACATGATCTGCTCATCTGTCACCTTGTGAGGCTTCATACTTAAACACACCACATCGAGTTCCTTAAGATGCTTATTTGCATCCTCACCTGCAAGGTCATAAAAGTTAGGCAATAAATGAATTAAATTAGATTTTAACTCAAAGGTAACATGTTTAGCGAAATTCGGAAACGTTATGTATAATGGTCTATGGGTTAAATTAGGTGCAGCCAACTCCCTTAGAGTTCTCAGATTTGCCATCGTGTCTTTGGATTCTGATTACAGTTCATCTACAAAGTTAACCTTGCTTCCCTAAGCAATCTTCGCAATGTTCTCTTGATCTCCAGATCAAGTTGCTCAATTTCTCTACAAGGAGATCTGGCTACTACCATGCGCCAACACTAATAGACAATTAAAAATTAACAGGTAACAAAAAAAGATTATAAACAAATATATTCAAAAAACACCAACTAAAATCAAATTTGAAAATTAAGCTACCGCACTCCTCGACAACGGCACCAAAATTTGACAGTGCGTGTTGAGTGCACTGCAAAATTTACCTGATTCTGTACACTAAAATCTGTAGTTATAGTAAGTCAGGATCGAATCCACAAGGAATGTTTGGTTAATTTTCGTAATGAAATTAATTGATGCAAAGAAAGTATATGGGGGGTTTTTAGATTTCAAACAATTTAGAAATTAAAATAAAAGTAAACTATTGAAAACAAATTAAAACAAATAATCAAAAAATGAGAAAAGTGTTGAGTATAAGTAAGATCCGATTCTAGGGGTCAATCTCAGCCTAACCACAGTCAAGCATATTCCTTCATTCTAAAGTCTTTACAATTCTTTTTGGACTATTGATATGAGACTAATAGAACACTCTACAAATCTCAGTTTTCCCTTAGGTTGTATTTAATCAAGATACAATCATTAATTAAACTTAACTACCGAATAACCTAAGATACAATCTCTAGGTTCAATTTGGCAGTCGTATTATGAATTGGAAAACGATCAATATAGGCAGTAACCTCACATGTTCAGGTTATCTAACCTAAGTTATGTTGTCCCTAACGATTAATGATCATTAGATGCTACTCACAAACATCAAAAGTAACGATTACGGATTACAATAAATGTTTTAGCAATATATTCAAAATAAAACAATCAAAATAACATATTAAGATCATTCATCCCAAAACCAACCAATTCAACACCAACAACACAACAATCCGAAAAGAAATTACAACTTTAAAATAATAGAGATAGCTTAACCGTGACTTGGCGTCGATATTCCCGTTGAACCGGCGTCGGGAAACTAGCCTTCCATCTCTATTTTCATGCTCCAAACATAAGTCATATCTCCCATTTGCTTTGGCACTCTCAAGCTACTCTCTTCTCTTTATTGTTCACGATGGGACAATTAAATGTTGGAGTTTAAGGTCCACGTCACTGTTCACTTCTGCTCTCCACTACTGTCGCTCCTTTCACGCCCCTGCGCCACTGTTCAACCAAGACAAGCCTTCAGTGCCTCCACGCCTACCTTCCCCTCTCAGCCTGCGCCTCTCTATTGTCTGCATCGCCCTTGTAGTTATTGATGGGACGAATAAGGTTCACACTCATTAAAAACCTCCTCTCCTATTGGGACACTACATAAACGCAGTGTTGCTATGTTAACGCTATATACGCATGCATTTAACGCTACGTACGCATGCGTGTTTCCTTCAATTTTGTTGTCGTTTCCACTTTGTTCTTGTTTAACATTTGTGCTCTAATTTGCTTTTGAATATTTTGTCTTTTTGGTCTCAAATATAATCAACATATCCAACCTAGTAGTCAACACAAATTGAACACAAATTAACCGTTTTATCTTTAAAATAGGATTCAAATCACATGTAAATACATAAAAAAATATATAAGATAATTCAAGCCTATCAGCAATCTTAGGAATCATATGATGGACTGAGAGGTAAAGTATGGTTTATGCTCTAGGAAGATAAACACACTAGACTTAGAGATAGAGATATCCTAAGCTAATGTGATAACTTATGGTATACACCGTATATTTCAATCATCAATCAGAGATTGAAAAGACAACTTTCTTCTCCTTTGTTTGCAGCTGGGACATTTTTGAATCCTAGTGTGTATTTCAGACTGGATTTTACAAAGAAAGTTGAAGTTAGTAGAAGAATGTTATTCACTATTACAATAATTGTTGGGCATGAAATGATGCAAGATCTTTTAAGCTCACAAATAGAGCTTTATAAGCTGCCTTCTATGAATTTTGGATTGCCGGTTGGTATTCGGAAAAGAACAAAACTTTCTCCAGGTATTAGCTATTTCGTTTTTCTTATTTTTTGGAAATTAATTATCACTTTATTTTGTTTGTAACACTACTTTTTGTTATCTTATGATTTATAGTTTCTTGGTAAGATCAATTCGGAAGTGGTGTTCTAGAATTGCAAAGGTTTGCAGTTCAAATTTTAAGTCAATACGTGAGTGCAACGGGTTATGAACAAAACTGGATCACATTTGAATTCATCCATTCCAAAATAAGGAATAGATTGGAGCACAAGAGATTGAATGATTTGGTATTCGTTCGTTACAATTTAAAGCTTCGGGAAAAGTTATTATCATTATTAATTTCGATATAATTTCTTATAATTTTTAATAATTAAATTTTATTGTTTACTATGAGTCTTAATAGCACAAGCAGTTCAATAGACCCAATATCTATTGATAATATCGATCTTCTTATTGATTGAGTTTCTGATGAACTAGATTTGATAGATGTTAATGACTTGGAAGATAATCTTAGTTGGGAAAACATTGACATGTCATTTGGTGCATTGAAATTGAATGATAATGATGATGAGGTTTCTCTTAATGATGAAGATTTTGCACCAAATGATAACTGGGGTCAGTGTAGTTATAACGGATATCCTCCCGTAGACGATTGAATGAAGTTCCAAGATTTTGTTTTTCCTCTTCTTTTAATTTTGAAGTTCCAAGTTTTTTTTCCTCTTTTTTTAATTTTACTTATATTTGATGTTATGTTAAATTCTATATATATAATGTAATTGTAAATGTTTTTGTTACAAGTTTCACTTTTACTTGGCTTCTCATCACGAACTCTTGCGGTAAATTGTAATAGTTTGAAAGTTAAAGATATTTATTATTATTTTTATTGGATGTTTAGAACTTTTTATGTAATTATTATTTATTATATGATGAAATTGTAGTATTTTAAATACTTTATATTATTCTTAATTTTATATTTGTATGATGATAATTGTCTTTTTCACATTAATTGTAGTTATTATTTATATGTGAAATATTTAAAAATTATTGTTATTTCATATTAATTGTGATTAATATTTATTATTATGATTTTTGGAAACAAGATTGATGTAAACTTATAAAATATACAGTACAAATATACAATATGACAATGAACTATTTTGCAATTTCTAAAAAAACCAAGGACTTTTATAATTTTAAAAAATTACCAGAAACAGTATCCGGTATGACCGATATCGATGTAGTATCATACTAAAACTCAATCTGGTACCAAATTTGATACAGTATTCGCAATATTGATTTGACATGATCTACACTTAAGCTAGGACCGATGCTTATCGATAAGTTCTAATGTGCAAGTTCGAAGTTGGGGCTTCAAATTAAATAAGAACCAAAGCCTAGTGCTTGTGAACAATCCGAAAATTGGGCTGGGTTCACTACTAACAAAGGCTAGCATTAATTTAATTTACCAAAAATTAAAATTGTTAGGAATTTTTTGTCAATGAGATTTCATTATAAAATTTTAATTTTAAATTTAAATAAAATAAATTTATTTCTTAGTTTAATGTATATTACTTAATTTATTTAAATATTATATAAATTGATGTACCAAAAAAAGGTAATGTAAATGCTTTTTAGCAATTATTAAAAAACTAAACCAGTTAGCCAATTTAACCGTAAAAACTTGAATCATTTAAATTTCCAGTTTAATTAATTTAATAACTGAATATTTTATTAATTAATCATTCAATTTTTATAAATTAATAAATTTTTAAAAATTAAAATAAATCAATTAAATTTTATTCGACAATATATTTTTAATTAAACTTTAAATTATTCGATAGGTAAGGACAATTTCTTTCGATCATATTTTAAAATTTTTAATTATATTTAATTTTTAGCCAATTTATTAATAATCTAATATCACTTAAAACTTTTTAAATGTTTTAATATCAATTTCACTGTTTTTAAAAACATTGCTTTTTAAAGTTGTTACTTGTGGATGTTTCTGTGGAGACGGGTGTTTAACTGCAGATGGTGTTGGGCTTGACGTGGTCTTTTGGTGCTTTCTAAAAGATTGCGCTTGAGATCCACCATTCTTACTCCATATTTATTTGGATCTGATACTTATTTGCCTTTTCTCTATCATTTATGGAGGTTTTTATTTGAGGATTTCTTTTAATTATGAATTCTTTTCACTTCACTCACCAATTATTTTATCGTGAACTTAACTATACAAATGTCTGCAGTGTAACATTAAGTTCAATTAATAAAAGTAACTAGGCAGAGATATTCTTTTTGATATAATATTAAAAAAATATCTAAATTATCTCTTATCATTTAGAATTTAGCTAAATAAGGAGATATCTAATACACGCCCTAATTCAATACATAGATTTTGTGAAGTCCACAATTTAAAAAGATGATGAGGGTACCTATCTTTTTGATAGGGTTAGTGTTAGAATAATTACGTAGACAAAGTAAGAATGCAATTCAATTAAAATTAAAAAATATAAAATATAAAATATTATTATAAATAAAAAAGAGTTACAATATAAATATTCACGAGTTATAAATTACAGATTAATTTATAAGTTAGAACCTATAAAATTGGCATCCTTACATGCTCTAATTTTAACCTATAAATTGGCATCCTTACATGCTCTAATTTTAGATGCTTAAATTTATTTTTTAATACATGAAACAAGAAGATGAACTAGTAATTATAAATGAATCAAACTAACTATAGTCACATATTTTAATTTATTAATAATTATTATACATTCTAATATTTTCTTTTGTACTATAAATTATTTATCTTTATCTAGATATTTTGTAAATAATATCTACATTTTCTAACTTGAATAATATTTAGATATTGTAAGGAATATCTAGATTCCTCTAAAGATTTTCTACTTAAAGATTTCACACTACCTTCTTGTCATCATTTTGCTTACATTTGTGTTAGGCTACAATAGGATCGACACTTTATAAACAAACATATCATTATTAATTGATTTTGTCATAAAATCTAGGTTAAAATGTATTTAATCCCTCTGTATTTTATCCTTTGGTACATTATGCCCTCCTTTATTTTAAAAATAGATTTATCACTTGACCATCTGTAAAAGGAGTTTATAATTCAAAAAAACTTTTTTTTTACCTTGTATTATGATGACATTACCGCAACTATACATGTTGCATTTTTTTTTGGGACAAAATACCCTTTGGCCCCGTTTGGTTAACAGGAAAGTAAAGTTAATCTAGAATCTGATTCCTTGGAAAATAAATCTATGGAAAGTAAAGATATTTACATGTTTGGATACTTATAAAAATTTTAATAGAAAAATTAGATAGATTCTTATTACAATGTTTGGTACGTAACAGAATGTAACGTAATTTTAACTTATTTTTCCAGTTATATCCTTTTACAAACAAAATCGAAAAAAAGAAAATCGAAAAAAAACAAACCGCATCTTGTATCGTATTGAAGAAATCCCATGTAGCTTCAAAACTCATCCCAAATCTTTGCCTGATTCATCCGACGACTGCTCCCTCTGTATCTCTCTTTGTTCAAGTAGGTTTCGATTTTGCTTATGATTGCTCATGATGAATTCTCAATGCCTGTGTTCTGATGGCATTATTTGATGGAATCCTTATCGTTAATGAAATATTATTATCATCTTCAATTATCGAAATGAATGGTAAATTAAAGAGGCGAAGAAATTTATTACGTTCTTGGGAAAATGTTTGAAGAAGTGTGAGATTGGTCCTGATGGTTCGACAGTGTTGGGTTCCTAAACTTGAAGATGTCGGCAAGTGTGGAAGATATGAAATAACAAATTCGCAGTGGGAACATCGATTTTTCATCTGGGTTTTGTGCTTTTTGTACGTATGTGTGATTTTTCATCGTGGTTTGGTTCCTTTTTATTTTGTTTCTGCAATCACTTTCGAAGGAATATGAGAATATTTGGTGGTTTAATGATATAAAGTTTCTGCATTTCATACCAACATAACTGACATTCCGCCAGACTTAGTGAACCCATGTGCTGTTGAGTTAGTTCTGGACATTAGAAGAGAATTTGCCAATAAGCTTGAGCAGGTATGAACAAAATCGCCGACGGTCCTCTTTTGAACGGTGGAGGTATTCTTCAAAAGTTTGGACTTCGTCTCTGCTGTTTCCAAATAATAGCTAGTCGGCGATTGTGTGTTTTGAAAAGGTAGTGTTGTTTTTCAAAAGAAGAAGATGAAAATTTGAAGAGGAGAAAATCGAACAAAAGTCGAACTAAGAAGAAGAAGAAGAATATCTGTGTGCTTTAAAAAACAGAGTTGCGGTAGAATAAGAATATTAGAAGAGAAGTAGTATTTTAATAAAAGAGGTGTTTGAGAGTTGGTTGAAAAATAAGGGTTAAATTGGACAGTTTAATTTTTAGATTAAATTCCTTAGGAAAGTAATATAAATACTAAGGGGGTGTTGGTATTTAAAATCCTAGGAAAGTGCTACTATTTTCTCTAAATTAGGAAAGTTTTTACTTTCCTAACTACTCATAAAAACGAACCAAACGTAATAATTTAAATTTTAGGAAAAAGATTACTTGCCCAGTTAACAGTCCATGCCAACCAAACGGGGCCTTTTAGTCTTTTGTTGATTAAAATACAATAAACCCATTTTTTTCTTTATTTCGTATGCCCTCTATTTCAAAAATAAAAATTTTAACCATGAATTACATTTTGACAAATAAAAAAGAAAAAATTACTAAAAATACCATTGTCTTCATAATTGTACTTCATAATTGTTAATTTATGGAAAAATTAAAAAAATATTTATGAAACAAAATTAAAAAATTACCCGAGGTAGTTTGGGCAGCTCACTATTTTTTTGGGCTATAAGGGTATATTGGAGATAATAATAAAAAGTAATGGATAAAAAAATCTTTTTTGAATTTTGAACTTTGGTCAAAGGGAGATAATAAGTTCATTTTTTTAAACAGAGGGGGGCATAACGTACCAAGAGGTAAAATACAGGGGAATTAAATATATTTTTGCCTAAAATCTACTTTATTGTTTTTGATATGAACCTTTTTAATATCCATAATTCCTTCCAGTAGTTTCCCATAAATGAAATGATATTGAACTTGTATATCCTTGGTTTTCGAATGAAATATTGGACTCCTTGATAAAGGTAAGACACTTTAACTTCCATAAAATAATGAAACCTTTAATTATTTATGCTAAAGTTCTTCAACACCAATTTCAATCAAGTCATTTTTTTATTATTGATATAGCTATAATTGATTGTAACTTTGAAACCTATCTTATAAACCAACCAATAAGCATAAGCACAAAACCCATAATGAATTTGCTTTTAGGAAAGTCACATATCCTCTTAATGTATCTTAAGGTTCTCTTTACAACATTTCAATACTTTTTACCAAGATTCACTATATAGTAATTAATTGCTTCTATTACATTTACAATGTCTAGTCTTGTATAAATCTTGTTAAACACTAAACTCCCCAATGCAGAAGTATACGGTACTCAAGGCATCTTCATCTGGTCATCTTCATTATTGGAGTTCATACAAAATGATAACTTGAAATTAACAAACAAAAAAAAAGAGGTAGGTATTGTCTTACAATTTTGCATATTGAAGCAATTGCAAAACTTTCTTTAAATAGTTTTCATGAGAAAGCCAAACCTTCATATTACCTTTTTTCTTAGTAAATTTACATTCTTAGAATTTTGTTTGTTGGTTCTGAGTCTTTATTTTCAAATGTCTTAGCCAATTGTGCCTTCAATTTTTAATATGATTTTTATTTAGTATGTAACTAACATTTCATCTACATATAACAACAAAATTATAAATCATTACCATCAAACTTCTTAAAATATACATAAGAGTATGCATCAAGTTTGTTGCATCCAAGGATCATGATGAAGGAATCAAATATCTTATACTATCACCTCAACACCTTTTAAAGACCATATAGATATTTGTTTAACTTGTAAACTAAGTTTTTCTTTTCTTTTTTCTTCAAATCCTTCTAGTTGGAGAATGTAAATTTCTTCTTCAAGATCTTTACGAAGAAAAAACAATTTTCACATCTAACTATTCTATATATAAGTTAAACATAACATACATTGTCAGGACTACTCTGATCGTAGTAAGTAAAACCACCGGAAAAATAATTTACTGAAGTCAATTACTTTTCTTTGAGCATATATTTTACTAATAATCTTACATGATATTGGTAGAGTTAACAATTTAGAACCAAGCCTAGTCCGAAGCCTTTTAAAAATGGTTCGGGCTAGTTTGAAACTTGATCGAGCTTGGCTCAAACCATCTGAGCCAAATCTCAAACCTGATCAAACTTTAGGCAATTTGAAATGCATCCAAAGCCTAAACCCCCTAAGTCCCAACTTGACTTGACCTAATCCTATGGCCATCTCCTTGAAAAACGAGCTTGATACTTTCTGTTCGGATTCTGTATATAATGAGGAAGATATATATTATCTTTCCTATCTTTAAGGTCCAAATATTTACTATATACCTCTGATTAGGTAGTATATTCCTGATTAAGTAGTTTCCTTTTTTTATGTATAAATATCTTATTGAAAGGATGTATATAGGTGATATTCATGAAGACTGGGCTCAGTCAGTCCGAGGCTTGTTAAGGGCAAAAAGAAAGTTAGGGTTTATTGATGGAATGATTAAACAACTTCTTAAGCTCCTAAAATCGAAGGCCAATTGAAGAAAGAGTTAAGACAACTACTCGACGTAAAGAGGATTGACATGATCCAATCTATTTTACTGTAAAGGTTGGTAAAATGACAACAGGGAAGAAGAAATTTTAGGTTACTTCGCAAAGCATTTGTTCACATGCAAACAACCAGGGCATGATGTCGACTCATGTTTCTAACTAATCAATCGCCCAGATTAGTAGGGTAACATACCACAAACTGGGCCACTATTTTTGGTACTGCGTGCTGGATGCTTTGGACGTGGCGGAATAAAAACTTGTTTGACGACGAGTTTACTTGGCCGGAGGATGGCCATAGAGCTATCTTGGAGTATATGGGATGGATTAGTAGGGCACGGGCTGTGGAAAATTGTGTTCACCCACCCTAGGGCATCTTGGGAGGCACTTGGGTGGGATGAACCAAACCCCAAAGAACTGGATTAAAATCAACACGGATGGAGCTTATACACCTGGGACTCGCCTCGCCTACGCTGGCAGCCTTATTCGGGACCACCATGGTTAGTGGTGTGGTGGCTTTTTTCAGTATATTGGCAGCGGGTCGCTAGTAATAGCCGAACTTTGGGGAGCCCATTTGGGCCTCACGCTGGCATGGGCTCTCGGATATCACCGTGCCATCTTAGAAGTGGACTCTCTCGAAGTGATTAACATTCTTACATCTCCCAATAACGTTTTTGACGTTCCTCAATTTTTGTTGACAGGTACCCGTAGACTTCTCTGGCGGGATTGGGAGGTGCATCTCTCACACGTGCACCGTGAAAGGAACCAGAGTGCAGATCAACTGGCTCAGCTTGCAAGACTGGCAAGCACCGGCACTCATATTCTCAAGGACCCTTCGCCGATCATGTTGGAGTTTCTACACCGATACCGAATTTGCATGGAGTACCGTCGTGCCGTGCATTAATTAGTTTTTCTTTTGGTTGTATTTCCATTGTATCAAAAAGAAAGATCACATTTTTGGGCATAGTAAGGGGATATAGTAACTGTCAGTTGGCATAGGCAAGGGAAGAGACAATGGCACTAAAGCTAATATGGTGTAAGCTATAGACACTATGGGGGCCACATCTATTAGTTTAAAGGCTAAAGGTGAGCAGAAGCCTCGACCAGGTTTAAATTTGAAACGGTAGAGCACTCTCTTAAACGTGATCAGCTCATATAAAGTTCGAACCAATGAGCGATTAATTGGTAAGAACTCGACTTTCCCATAGAGTATTTCACACCATATAGCTAACACTTTTGCATGCCTAATAGATTTGCAAAACATTGATCCCTTCCCTACTGGTTTGCCTAATGGCATTAAGACTTATGCAGTAAAAGAAGGAAGAGTCTCTTTTAGGGGCAAACTCACACTTTCATTTCAATTTCACAAATGTTACATGATAATGATTACATTGTCTGATTAAATAACAAAGTATGTGTATTGTCTGATTAAATAACAAAGTATGTGCAAAATAGGACCATATTTTGAGGATACTAATTGGAGTAGGTGAATAAATTAAGGGGGTTTACCTTCTTTGTACAATAACAACAGTTCGTGTGTGCAAAGCAAGTGACTTTAGATCATGTGAGTTATGGCATAGAAGAATGGCACATTTTACTTTAGTTAGTTTGCTTCCTGATATTGGTAATAAAGATGAAGTGAGTGGCCTAGAGTCTTGTGATGTTTGCTTTAGGGATAAGAAAATAAATGAGACATTTTTGTTGATTGAGAATATTGCAAAGAATTGTTTTGATTTAATCCATTATAATTTATAGGGACCATATAGAATGCTTGCTTCTTGTGGTGTTATTTATTTTCAAACTATAGTGAAGGATTATTCGTGTACTGTGTGGGTATACTTATTGAAAATAAAAGATGAAATTCCTCGAATTATTATTTTATCGTGATCTACAAACAATTTAATAAGCAAATCAAGGTTGTAATAAGTGATAATGGTCTATAATTTCAAGGTTTGAAAGATTATTTTTAAGAAAATGATGTTTTATATTATAACTCAATTTGTTAAACTCCTTAGTAAAATGGAAAGGTAGAGAGGAGACATTGTCATATTTTAAATATGGCGAGAGCATTAAGATTTTAGGAAAAATTACGTATCAGAATGTATACGTATTACAAGATACCTAATTAATCAAACACCTTTTTTACTACTTGACGAGGAAACTCCTTATGAAATGTTAATTGGTGTTAAAACCTCATATGAACATATTCAAACATTTGGATGCATATGTTATACTCCTAACGATAATAGAAGAGGAGATAAGTTTGTTAGCTGAAGCCACAATTATATATATATTTAGGATACCTTTATGGGAAAAGAGGGGGAGGAATTGTATGATATTGAAGTGAAGAGTACTTTTTTCACACGACATGAAATTTGTGGAGAAATTCTTTCCTTTTGTCGATACTAGTATGATGAGTGAAAGAAAAATAGGAGGACCAGAATGGTCACTTGATTTGGTTAATGATGATGATGAAGAAGGGAATAATGCAAACAATGAGGTTAGTGCTAGATAGGGTGACTTGAATTATCAAAATATACAATTGGAAAATGATAGTAGGAGAAATAAGGATCCTAAAGAAGCCAATAAGGCGCAACAACATTGTTGGACCCCACACCCCACCCGTAAGTGTTTGGGTGTTATACCCCGGCGTGTGTTTGTGGGTTATACCGCGGCATCCAACCTTAATCAGTATTGTCCTCTTTGGCCTTGGGGAGTTTCTAGCACTCGAACCCAAGACCTCAAGATTTTGTTCCACTTAAGTGGACGCCTCTCACCATTGAGCTAGAAATGTTAGACCCCGAACTTTTGGTGAGAAATTAGAAAAATAAAATAAATGGAAATGAGTGTTGTTAAGTATAAATTGTGTTATAGATGTTTTTCGTGCCTTTCGAGAATTAATGAGGAAAGAATTAATTAGTTGGAATGGCTTCGAAATTTGAGTAGATTTGACTGAATTATAAAAATT
>JAOQMR010000001.1:20810610-20841584 GCA_027563865.1 Erythroxylum pelleterianum
GTTGGAGAGTATGATCTTTGCTGATGAAAGCAATGCCAATGTTTGAGAGTAAAGTGATTAGAGGGTGGATACTTTAGATAGATTTTTTTATTGAAAATACCCATGTGAATGACTAATTCTACTTTGGATATTGTAGACAAATTGCTTAATGAAATATATGTTTCATGTTTTTTTAGATTCTGAATTTTTGGAAGTCTTGAAATATGAATTCTGATTTTTTTTCATAATTCTAAATTTTATAATATATATATACGCCGTGTCCGTGTCCACCAAATTTTAGAAATTGGTGTGTCCCCGTGTCCGTGTCCGTGTCCCGTGTCCGTGTCTGTGCTTCTTAGGTTTATCTTGGTATTCTTTGATGATATTCTTGTGTATTCTAAGACATAAGAAGAGCACCTCTCACATCTTCGAGTTATTTTTACCATATTAGCAACTAATCAATTATTTGTCAAGGAATTAAAGTGCAAGTTTGGCATTTTACAGGTTGACTACTCGGGTAACATTATTTCAGAGCAAGGAGTGGTTGTAGATTCGAGAAAAATACAAGCAGTACTAGAATGGCCAACATTGACAACTACAAAGGGTGTTAGTGGGTTTCTCATATTAGCGGGGTATTACCATAAATTTATTCGTCATTTTGGAAGCATAGCTCCTATCTAATGAGGGATTTAAATGGAATGAATCAGCTGAACTAGCCTTTAAATAGTTAAAAGAATCACTCTCTTCTTCACCAGTCTTATGCCTCCCAAATTTCTCGTAGCAATTTGTGATCGAATGTGATGCAAGTGGGATTGGAATTAGAGTAGTCCTTTCTCAAAAGGATAGACCGGTAGCTTATTTCAGTAAAGCTTTAAAAGGATCAGCTTTATTGATGTCTACTTACGAGAAGGAGATGTTGACCATTGTTAAAGCTATCCAAAAATGGCGACCTTATTTACTTGGTAAATCATTTATTGTCCGTACGGGCCAGAGAAGTCTTAAGTATTTGCTCGACCAACAGATTACTACTCCAACATAAGCTCAATAGCTTTCTAAGATCCTTGGATATGATTATAAAATAGAGTATAAGAGAGGCTTTGAAAACTAAGCAGTCGATTCCTTATCTCGTGTAGTTGAATTTCAATTTCTATCTATTTCAATGCCTTATGCAGATTGGTGGCCAGTGTTATAGGAAGAGGTGAAGTAAGATTCTTTTTATCAGAATCTCTCAAACACAATTTCCCAATCCATTAGTACAGCGAGATGGAGTATGGTTCAAAGATGACAAGGTGTACTTGAGTCCTACTTCAACCTTAATTCAACAAATAATTGAAGACTGTCACTCATCACCCATCGGAGGACATTTTGGGTTTCATAAGATATGATCCCGTACCAAAGGTAGCTTCTTGTGGCCTAATATGCGTCAAGCAGTAAAGAAGTTTTTACAACAATGTGATACCTATCAATGGTACAAATTTGATTGTATGAAACTAGCTGGATTACTTCAACCATTGTCAATCCCTACTCGTATGTGGACAGATGTGTCAATGGACTTTATTGAAGGATTACCACCATCAAACGGACATACTGTTATCATGGTAATTGGTCGATCGCTTAGCAAAGAATGCTCAATTTGTACCTTTAAGGTATCCATTTACTACAATCACTGTTGCCAAGACATTCATAGCTAATGTGATTCGTCTCCATGAAATTCCAACCTCTATTGTCAGTGACCGCGATAAGGTACTTATCAGTTCCTTTTGGCAAGCATTGTTTCAATTACAAGGAACTAAGCTTTGTATGAGTTCTAGCTACCACTCTCAGAATGACAGAGAAATCAAGGTGGTGAACTGTACCTTGGAGCAATACTTAAGATGTTTTGCAGGTGACCAGCCACGAAAGTGGTTCGAATGGATTCCTTGGGCGGAGTTTAGCTATAATACACGTTTCATTCCTCCAAAAAAATGACTCCTTTTGAGGCGGTATATGATATTCTACCATCGAGTTTGCCGACTTATGTTCCAGGCACTTGTCGTGTCCAAGCAGTTGATGAGTACTTACGAGATCGTGACTTCATTTTACGCTAGTTACGTCATAATCTATCACTAGCTCGTAATAGAATGAAGTGTCAAGCTGATAAAAAACGACGAGATGTGTCTTTTGCAGTAGGAGACTATGTTAATCTTAAGCTCCAACCGTATTGGCATAATTCTGTGGCATTTTGCACATCGATGAAGATTGCTCCACATTATTTTGGTCCTTATCAGATTATTCAACTGGTAGGACTAGTGGCCTACAAATTAGCATTACCCCCTAGTTCTCAAATTCATGACGTATTTCATGTTAGCCTCTTACGGAAGTATTTAAGATCGCACGACCCTCCAATTACGACTGCCCTTCCCCCAGTTATGGATGATTCTATAATCCTTCCACAACCTGAAGTTGTGCTTGATCATCGAGTCATATACAAGAGTAAATATCGTCCAAAGTTTGAAGTCTTAATTAAATGGAAGGGGGCTTCAATTGAAGATGCTACTTGGGAAAATAAGTGACGATTACACAAGTCATACCCAGATTTCATCATACCCAGATTTCATCTTTGCAGACAATGATTCTTAAAAGGGGAAGCCACGTTGACACAACTTTTTAATAGTTAGTTAATTGTCTTTTTATTTATTGTTTCCTATTTTCAGTATAGTAGTTATGTTTTGTAAAGCTGATTAATAGCCTAAAACATTATTAATAGGAGACACGCATTAAAAACCCCTAAACTTCTCTTAATCTTTCCTTCTCTCTTCTCTTCCTCCTCTCTATCGAATTCCCTCTTATCATAAAATTGCAATGAGAAGATTTGACACTAGCAAATGATATAATGGAGCCTCTATGCCTTCCCATACGGCCAAAACAAGCACTCACTGCTGGAAAACCGGTGTAGTGTTCACAGTAATAAAACAGATCAAAATGTAGATAATCACAAAAGTATACCAAATTGATCTAAGACATTCTTCAATTAAGGTAGCATTTAGCTATTTGATAATAGCCCTGTTTAAATCATCACAAGTGAAAAAGAAAAAGGAAGATAGCTAATCACTACTCAAGATGACTCTAGAAAGAAGAACGAAAATCTACAACTCGTATTCAGAACCCTCTCGTTAGCTTTAGGATTTGATCTCAATCTGCTGTGCAAGAACGCCGCAGAGAACCCTACTGTCAATTGTTAAGCATCTGATCATTGTGGATTTTGGCCACCCCATAGTTGATACATCTGCATGCCATGTATAGGTTGACCGGGATTGCCATATATCCCAGGGCCACGATGCATTGGACTGCCATCATTCTCATCAGATGACTCGCTAGACGCCCCTTGACAAGGTGGGCTTGCTTCAGTCATCGGTGCATTGAAATTCAACAGTTGCGGTGCAGGTGCCGATGAAGGACCAGACTTCTTTCCAGAATTTGGTTTACTATCAGCAATAAAGCTCCCAACAATGACCTGGTCAATGACAAGGAACCAAAACATAAATCAAGGAAATCGTGTAATTGCTAAGAATCTTGTGCGTTCGTTTACAGTGATAGAGAGGATGATAGGCATCATGATACCTGTACAGGTGATGCTGCCTGTAGTACTCCAGCAACACCGCCACCCAAAACTCGGCCATCTGAGCCTGCTAGTGACACACTCAAACCTCCATCTCTCGAGCAATTACCATCATTTTCAGAAATCCAGTATGAACCTGATAGAGAAATGATCTCATATCGGCCCTGCAAACAGGAACATCAAATTAATAAACAAAAGGCAGCACAGTAGTAGAGGAGACTAACCAATTCCCAAAAAAACAAACACAAGCATGCATATCTAAATAAATTAATGCCAAATGAACAGCGCCTCAGAAGATAGCCCTCAAATACTGAAACTGTGAAACAAAATTTAGATGTGCCTCAGCACACTTGCAACTGATTCATATTCATAATATAGCATCTGAAACAGTAACACCATTTGTCACAATTGACATTCTAGAAATTTCAAATTCCAAATTCCAATAACTGAAAAAGCGACACTAATTAACATGTTGTAAAATCTGCATTCGCAACATATTAAGGGTTTAAAATAGTCAGAACCATGTTTTAGTTATTGCTCTAACTTGGCTGGTAATTTTCCAACATGGCCTTTGTGAATGTACCCTCCTATAAGGTCACTTACAACGTTGAGCTTGTAGTTGAGCTTATACGACCACACTAACATCAAGAAGTTAAATCATTCAAAAACGTGTAGGTGATCCAGTCATATGTAAGTGATTCCTCTGTTCAAAACTTTGGTATTATTCGAGGTTCATCCTGACGGAGAGGAGCCACACCTCAATCCTAAAGATGGACGAAAACTCCAATCATTCCAAGTAAGGTTTTTATAAAAACTCTGGTTGAACATTTTAAAATTTTTGGGAGAAAACTATGCTACGTAACAGACAAATTCATCCTGAGTAGCATTTTTTTTGCAAGTATTAATTACTAAGTTTACCAATGCCAAATGGAAAATTTAAGTTTGGAAAGATTGGCATTTTATTGGATCTAGAGCAATATAATTCTAGCAATATAACTAGTTCTTGCAAATTAAAACTTGCATTCTAGTCAATATGTCACTCAACTATAAATTGTATCCTATAAGAAACTTTAGGATAAAGGAGATAGAACTACAGGCCAATATACTTCCTCTCCTAGAAGCTTACTCGCTAGACAGATAAGAATTAATTAATTCCTAGGAAGCACAAGACCACTAAGGGTCACAGAAGAACACTGCTGTCCTAGAGATGACCTGTGAGAGGTTAACTAAGAACAGCAGCCTTGAAAACTACCAACCCACAAGTGATATTTGACCTATCACAGATCCAAGAGTGTTGTTTATATGCCCCTCAAAATTACCAAATACCTTGAGAACAAAATACATGATGCCAGCACAAACAACAGCCCAACATCTATAAACTCTTCCCCAATTTCAAAAAAAAAAATTACGGCTAATATGCCAATTAAGCCTCCCAACCAAAAGACAAAAACATCAAAATCTTGGTTATGTAGATTATACATTTAGGAACCACATGAATACCAAGAGAAGGGGGAAGAGGAAAAAAAGAAAAAAGGCCATGCATTTCAAGACGGTAGACATCATCTGAAAATATTAATGCGTGCAGAAATTAGGACACATCAAGGATCCAGAATAAGGATACTTGTAAGAAAGGGATAAAGGTGTCATGACTTCAAAATACAATTCACCTCAACCATCTGGAAATCATCTGACAGAAACAAAAGGTTGTGCCAATGAATCTTGTCCTCTACCAGGTTCAAATCCCAGTAGAGTCTCTATGCTTTCCAACAAAAAGAAAAAAGAAAGAAAGAAAGAAAGAAGATTCTATAGTGTAGGATTTTTACACCTTAAACTGCAAGACTTCAAGTATTTTCATTTAAAGGGGTAAATCCAACTTCAGTTTCAATAATGATTGGCATAATCTGCCATAATTTCTCTGATAAATATTAAACAGATGGGAAAATACCTCATATGTCACAGTACCCACTGACATTGCTGGCTGGCGAAGGGTAACATTGCAGATGGCACCATTTGCAGAGAGAATACAAACAGTTCGTGGCCCCTGCTGTGAGAAAGCTTTAATCTTTGAAGCTATGTCCTGCAAAAGGCAGGACCTTGCTACTCAGATGTCAAATAATATTTGAAATCTAATATCTAAAAACTGAGAAATGCATCTTCAGAACCACACCGGATCTTTTTCTCTTTCCAAACAACACAAAAGTTTGATATTTTAATAGAAATCACATTTCATCAATCAAAAAGGCTTTGCTAACCACAGAATCATACAATGTGCAAGCCAAAGTACACGAAGGTCAAATTAAACATAATTTCAACTATATCAACTACAGTGAAACAATAACTTCCTCAAGGGGTGCAATCGGAGTACATGAAGACCAGTTAAATAAAAACTCCAAGCATAACTATTGAATCTCTTTTTGTGTGCAACAGATTGTCCAATTAATTAATTAAGACTCAAGCATAATGAGAACATGATATGCTCGGTCCTCCCTCCTCTGAGAATTATTAAGTTGCTGGCATCTAACCCTATGGATATAACCCGGATTAGGTTGAAGTTTACAATCATATACATCAGAAAAGGAAAAACATCAAGAAAACAAGGTCTAAAGCTACTTCATCTTTTCATATGCATCCAATTAAAAGATTGACATTCTCTACGCTCAAAGGATCACAAATATTAAGCGGTAAAAACATCTACTTCAAATATTTAATAGGCCAAAACCTAGTCAAATTCTACTTCAAGAGCATCCAACCATTAAACTCCTTAGAAAATAATAAACTAACAATGACTAAAAGAGAGAATAAAGAATAAAGCAAAACCTCTCAACATCAAACCAATGTAAGTGATTTAGACCATTAACTAGTCTATCTTTCCTATTTCTATCGGCATCATCATCAAAGCTTCATCCTGCCACTAACATTCCTCATTCATACACATTATATCCTCAAAGAAATCATAATTAACCACATCCTTTATGTTCTCTTTCCAAGAAAACTTTACAGATCAAAGGACAAAAGAAGGTGCAACTCCAACTGTTAGTAATACAAAGACAGAAAAGAGCACAAGGTGAATCATCTCGCCAAGTTAATCTTCAAATTAAATCATACATACCTCCCCTGTTTTCACTGTGATGACGTGTGGCGTAAAGCCAACCCCTCGCACTCCTCCTGAAAAACCAAAATCAAACTCAAACTCAAAGAATCCATCTTGAAGAAAACGCGAGAAGCAAAATCCACACTCAAGATTTTCAAAGTATCGAGCTCTTACAACCAAAGCCAAGAAGCTTCAACTAAAAAGCAAAAACTTCAAGAAAGAATTCAAGTTAGCATCACCAGAAACTCACCTAATGCATCGAGTTGTTTCTTTCCAGAGCCCGGCGGTCGTCCCCTGTTCCTCTTAATCGGCGGTTCCGACGCCGCACCGCCAGGAGCACCACCGCTGGAATCCACATGACCTACGGAGACACCACCGGAAGAAATCGCAGGAGTTGGCGCCAAACCCAACGCAATGTTACCATCAGAATTGTACTTCCTGGGCCTTCCCCTCTTCTTCTTCGCTGGCTCCATACTAAACCTCATTCCACCGGAGGACGGCGATGACGATCCATCAAACCCACCCGAGTTCAGCCCCCCACCCACACCACCACCATCAAGCTGTTGCTTCACTTGCGAACGCAGAGCACCCACGGAGTTAAACGGGAAACCACCGCCAGCCGCGGCGGCCGGAGGAAGATTCGTGGTGTTGATCACAGACGGGTGAGTGACCGTGTGGGTGGCGTACGATGACGTGGGACCCCCATCAAGCATTATGTTGTGTTGCTGATGATGTGGGTGGTGGTGCTGGTGAAGATACGACGGCGGGTGCGGTGGTATCGACGGTGGTTCTCTGGAGTCCATATTATCGGGTAGCTTTCTGATTTCTTTTTCGTTTATCCTTTTTGGTTCTTTTTGGTGTTTTCTGTTCGGTAGCTGGGAAAATTGGGGGAGTTAGTGGGAAAAGCAAAGAAAGATAGAGTAAAGATCGTGTGGGGTTTGTGTTGTGTTGTCTGTGTGTTGTATACTCTCTCACTCACTCTTCCTCTTCCTCTTCTTCTTCTTCTTCTTTTCCCCTTTTTTTTAAATGAAAAAATTAGGGTTTTTGGTCAGGGTTTAATAAGTTTTCTGAATCTCTCTTTCTCAAATCTCTCGCTTCTTAATTTCTGTTGGCTCTCACTATTTTTAGAGAATTGTTTCTCTTTTATTGATCCTGTTTGTTAGCCTCGGATTGGATTTCATCGACTTCTTCTCCTAATTTTCTTAATATAAAATTAGAGTTAATTCCCAAAATAACTAAGATTAAGTCCTTATTAATTAATAATACAATTAACGATTATATTGTATTTAATACCAACTCTAACTCCAAGTCGCCAGTGATTACATGATACTCTTCCACCTCTAATTAACTTATCAAAAACGATAATCATCATTTGTCTCGAAAGTACCTCTTCTTGTTTTACATTTTTAACAAATTAATGTTTGGGAGCACTTTTTATTATATTTAAGCATAATTAATATTTTTTAGTCTAACTTTTTAAATTTATAATTCTAACACAATATTTTGTAATATTTATACAAATTTGGGGATACGTTACAAGATATTTTCTGGAATAAGACAGCATTCAAAATCAAACAATAACTCTCAGAGACTTTAGAGGCATGAGAACTTGAGACTTCCAAAGTCAAAAAGGAGAGGCAACGATTGTTGGAGGAAATCATGGAATTTGAAAAAAGCAGCCGCTGAACTGGACCAGAAAAACTTGGACCTTTGTCATTCAGATAACAACAACAAAAGAACAAAAAGGGAAAATTTCATCAAATCCAAAAACAAACTCATAATGTTATAAAAGAGCATAAAACTCTTCCAACAAGATTCAATCTTTTACTCTGCTTCCTTAAATATTGGTATGGACAAATACAACACCAACAAAAGAACAAAATGAATCCAGAAACTTGGAAAACAGAACTCCAAACTTGTACATCTTCTCACGACAACACAGGTATGATATATGTTCACAGCTTTCTTCAAGAAGGTCAAACCCCCAAATTGATATCGTCAATGATCACCATCTGTGTTCATATTTACACCAAAGAAGTCTCTCCACCGCAGAATCCCTCACCATCTACAGTCTGATCTCGTATGAGCCTGCTTTGGTAATGTAACGAACCCACTCAACTGTATTGTAACCACTCTTCTCCCATACCTACAGACAATCACTATATGTCACTGCTGAACTTTTGGATACCGACCTAAATTCAGTATTGAGTTAAAAAATGGCGTACCTTTAAGAAGCGAACCCGTAAGCCAGATGCTGTAAACATGGGAACCTGCACACCCAATAATTAAAGACGAGAAAAGATGAATATTATTCGACATTTATAATCTGAAAATCGGACCCAAACTCTATACCAAATCTTGACATGCCACAAACATAGAGTTTTGATGTATGACTTAATGCATACTCATTACTGCAATAGACTTTATTTTGGTTAAATAGCAACGTATAATAAATTAGGCACCTGGAACTCCATCTGAATTGGAGGCCTTGTCCAAGATTTCTTTTCTGCCATTGTGGAAATTAACTCAACTTCAGCACTCAGGGTTGGCTCTGTTTGACCGGGAAACTTTTTTATCCTGAAATTGTTGCAAGAATGTGCCACTGAATAGCCATATCCAAATTAAAGAAAAAAAAAAGTAAACATGGAAAAGATTCTAATAAAAGAAATTACAAAATTAACATTATGATTAGTGAGGTAACAAAAATGAACTAGCTGAACGATCAGTATGTTTGATCAAAGATAACTGAGTTTAATTTTGAAGCCTAGTGCATGGACATGAGGTTAATTTCAATCTAATAATTACAAGGAACACTAAGAACATAGACATCAAAGTTAAAGAAGGAATTTGTACTCACTTCCAAACCAGACAATCAATTGCAGCATTGTATTTTGCCCGACCTGACGTCACCTGAAAGCTTGTCTTAGCTGTTTGTTTTGGTACAGGAATTTTTACGACAACTCCAAGGGCAAACATTTTGGCACCAAACACACTCTTCACCTGATAGCAACACAGGTCAATGTAAGACTTCAAACATTAAGATTCAGTTAAACCCAAGACATGCAGTCATTGCACTACAAATTAAGATTCAGTTAAACCCAAGACATGCAGTCATTGCACTACAATGTAACTTCAAACCTTAACATTCACTTCCATGCGTGTTCGACCGAGTTCCTTAATTGTTGGCAACACCCGAAATGGAAGATTAACCCCCTCAGTAATACGATACCTTCAAATATACAAATCATTATGCCAAGACAAGAAAATGGGATTACAAAAATTGCCCTTTTCGATTCAAGAGTGAAGAAACTGCTAAATAGGTAATCAAGAAAAGGATCTTAAAGGAGAAATTTTACTAATAGACCATTGGCTCAGATTTAGAGAAATTATCACAAAACCACAAGTTGATTTACCTCCAACCATTATAATAGGAATAATGCGAACACAGCATGACTATATGCTTCAGACAAAAGCCAAGTACAGTGAAAAAAAATAGATAAGTGAAAGAAGGAAGGAAAATATGTTTACAATTTTTACAATCTTGTTTAAGAACTGATGGAAGATTAAGTAAGAATGATACATTTCAATGATGAAAGTCCAGAAAAGCGACTCATCATTGGGAACCTCATTAGTGACCTTCATAGTCAAAAAAGAGAAGTTACAGTTATGCCATGAGATGATGGACCTGTAAATTTTCAACAACAAAAAAAATCTCACTCCTGATTGACTGACCATTACAGTAGCATATAAAACAAATCAAATTAAATCAGATCCTTTCTGGGTTCAACCACTTCGGGATTCTATTTAATGAGTTCATGATCAACCACTTTTCACAATTTTTATTCATTCAGCATATGGATAACTTGATAGAACAATTTCCTACTCTGGAAATTTGTCACAGTTGATAAAGAAAAGGCTGCAGTTGAAAAAGGGAAACACCACAAGAAAAACTCTTGACAACTCGGCATATGGCGTGATGCAAACAATTTAACACTAATTGCAAGTGTATATGACAATGCCAAGAGATTAAGGGCTTACTTCATCAACTCAAATTCACCATCAGGGGGAACAAAACTGACGGTTTTTTCTGAATTAAACCTTGTCAAGTTTACACATTGATGGAAAGTAACATCATCAAGCTCAATTGTCTTCCCACTGCACAAAATATCACAACAATGAAGTGTATAATTGAAATAAGAGGGGATAGGTGGGAGAGAGCAGATAACATCTTGCAGTCTTTGACAATCACACAATTCTGAGTTAACTTACACATGTACTTAAGTGATCATATAAATTTAACAATCAAGAGATTTAACACATCCAGTACCAAAAAGTTGAAAACGCAAACAAATCAAAGAGCATTAAAGAACATCAAATAGTAACTTATGTATAGTCATTTACTGCAAGGTTCAAAATCTTGACTGCAAAACAAATACAATCGAAATCTTATTGAAGATACGGGAAAAATCATCATATCAAATGAGGACAATGACAATAGCGGAAGAACCATCATATGTAAGATATAATGAAAATCTCTTACAATGACTAAGCAAAAGAGTCCAAGAAGTATTTCCATGAGTAATTGAAGACACAACCCCGAATCATTCTGAATCATTTACATTGGCAAAGAGAAGAATTAAGCCAAAAATACATCAAAAGAACCATCAATCTATAGTATCAAAATGGGAATTTATATTTCAAGCTAAACTTTAAGCACCTTATAATAATTTTAATAAAAGTAGAAAATAATAAATATGAGAAGATAGTGGTTAGGGATACCTTATCTGATTCTGACAAGATTCATTTCTAATAAGCACTAATTTTGAATACATTTGAATAACATAGTCGGGGTTCAAGATTCAGCAAGGAACTTTATAATTGCAACAAACAACAAAAGTTGAAGGAACAATAGAATACAATTACAGACCCAAGTGATCAATTTAAGACTCAAGAAAGGTAAGAAGTTAATATTTTCATGGTATCAAATAACAAAGATAATATGAGTAAGTATTTCTCAAAAAAAATAAAGATGATATGGGTAAATGAAAAATAACAAAGAGAAGGTAGATTGATAAAGAATGCAATTTCTGCTCTTCCACATCTTAGTAGGTCAATGTTCACTTTCTGACTCTTTGTCCAGGAAAAACTTTTCATCTAAGTAGTAACTTGAAATCAGGTATCCATAGTATTTTTACCCTTTTCAGCTGAAAAATAATAGAAAGAAAATGATAAACATAAGGCATAAAGATCTACCTTTTGGTAGGTCGGTTTTTCAGTTGTGATTCTTTCTCAATCCCAATTTTATCATTCAAACCCAACTTTAGATCCGGCATTCCAGTAAGGAAGCACTTCATAAGAATCTTGCCCGTTACATCGCAACGTAGAACACTACCTATAGTGAACAGATTGTTTAGGCACAATCCACGTGGTGAACAAAACAAAATAAGTAGCTAAAGGAAACCCACCAATCAGTAGACCCACCTTTTGAAGACATAAGGAGATTTACACTTTCCACAATATCAAGAAAAACCTGCATGAAATGGATGTGAAAATCCAGCAGAACAGCCAAATTCTAATAAATTGAGAGTGAAATAGAAGATCACTTAACCTCATTCTTTTTATAAACAAGGCCCTCTCTCCGCCAGCCAACAGCACCTGTGACTTGTAACGTTGCATTGGGGACAGGTTTATCTGTAGGCTGTCATATTATTTGCATTAGTTGGAAAATAAAGAAATAAGCAAAAAATGTAGACTATTTAATCCTAAATGGACATAAATAAATTCACCAACTTTGCAACTCCGTACATTTGTAATTTCCAGAGACCAATAGAAAATAAATTTACACTACAAATGTGTTGACTTGTTGGAAATTATAAGGAGAACCAAACCTTGGAAGAAAATGGTGAGCGAACCCCCTCCTGAGTAATATATAGTTTTAAAATCTCAGGAGAAAGATTTTGAGGATAACCAAAGTCCATAATTTCTGCAATTATAAGAGAACAGTCATTTGTTCAATCATATAGTGTTACAAATCTAAAAATAAAGTTAATGGTTTGGATTTCCATTTGTCACATAATGGAAGCCGGGGTGATTACTAAATACATAGAGAAGTTGACTAAAATCTGAGAATCTTAAAAGGAAACAACAATGGTGAGGCAAAGTATGCAATGCCGAGCACATACCATCCAATAGCTCGTAGATCAAAACAAAGTTATTTCTAATGGCATCTTCGTCAAAAGTCCCACCAAAGTAGGACTTGAACAATGTCACAGCCTGCATATAACACAACATACTGGTCAGGTAAGAAGCCAAAAGCCTCACAACATTATTGCTTTACAACCACAACCCTAAAGGCCAGAAAAGACGTAATCAGAAAAGAAGACAAATTCTTCCTCGACATTTGCAAAACAAGACTGAGATATCGTGCCTTTCATAGACAGTGAACATTATACATAAGAAACATCGGGGTCGATTTTGATTGATTTAGAGTTCCTAGCAGTAAAGTCTTCTAAATCCCATTGAATCATCCAATTGAAACCAAAATAATCTGTAGATGAAATAACAAAGAAACAAGCCTGTCCATTACATGTCACAATAATGATATGCCAAAATGAAGAATAAACCTAATTGTAAAGAAGTTGACTACCTCAACAACAAACTTGAAAGCGCAAGCTACATTTGCATTGCTGTTCACAACAATTACAACATAGACATTGCTGATTCTCATGTAAAAGAAGGAGCAACCTCCAATCTGCCTCACGGGGCATGTGCCAAGTTCTTTAGTTTGCATTATATGGATCCGGAAGGCATCAACCATATTTCTGCTGAAAAGACATTAACGTGAGAGCTTTGTACAAGATCAAATACAATGAATAATGTGGTTGGTAAAAACAATTTTTTAAAAAAAGGAATGGAATGGAACATGAAAAGCTCATTAGCATATCAAGTCAAACTAACACTAATATGTTAACTGAATTTTTAGAGAAAGCGCAATAGAGCAGGCTTAACATTAAAAGGTAATCCTTTGTGGAGCCATAGTATCACACAAAAAAGTGGCAACTAAAAAACTTAACAAAGGAAATCAACAATCAGAGCAAATTTTAAGCATTAAAAAATGGAAATTTGGCTGAAAATTAAACCTTTATGCACAACAAAACGGCACCCATTAAGGGGAAGAATGATTATCAAACACTAATACCTAAAAATTGAAAAAAAAAATCACCCAAGAAACTCCAAATTCGGTTCATTTCACTCTTGAAAAGTTTTTTGCAAATTCAATTATCAAACTTTCATCACATACCCGACATCGTCGCGATAAAGCCGGTTAATAAGGACGTCACCGCGGAGATTCAAGAAGTAGATGGCGGAAGCAGCCACAGGCATCTCTGATCCAGTGGATCAAAGTCGCACAAGAAGAAGCGGCCGTGATGATTAAATGATGCTCCAAATCTGAAGAACTAAATTGATAAGCTCAACAAACTGTAGTGATTCAGTATTCTACAAATAAATACTGTAGCTCCGGAGGAAAATCGGAACTTAACCCAGCTATTAACAAACGCAGCGCTCGCTCTCTCTCCGGCGCGTGCGTTTCACCAACTCATGATGTTTTTCAACCAACTGCTGCATTATGATGATGTTAATTCGGCTTGACAATTTTGACCTGGCCGGTTCGACTATATGGGCTGATCATTGGCTAAAAAGGTTTGGTTTGATCGGGTAACACTTCGAGGTCGGGTCAAGTATGAGTTAGGCTGGACTAGCTTATAGTTCGATTGAAATAACAGCAGTTATTGACATCTTTTCTTCTCTATAACACCGAGTCAGATCGCCCAATTCTATAGCTCGTGACATTTATGAACTATTTAGTAGAAATTGAACTATTGTTTATTGACATATGTATCAAAAAAGAGATAGATGCGTTGACTGGCTTGCTACTTATGCGAATCATTTTCACGTATGTGTCATTTACTTTGACACTACACTTATCGGGTGTCACATGCTCTTTTTGAAGGACATATCGGGATTCTATTTCTTTCATCTAATTGTGTAATTTTGAATTCGCTTTTCTTTTATTAAAAAAAAACAAATACAATGTTATTTTATAATTTTTTATAAAAAAAGTAATATATAGGCTATCTTATAAGAGGTTGGGTTGTCCAATCCGATCTATTAACATTCTTAATGTTAATAATTTTATTATAACTTTTCATGCTAATTGAAAAATTATACTTTTATTTTAAATTTTATAATTATTAATTAAAATTATTATAAAATCATATTTTAGTATTTAGGCACTACTTAATTAATATAGATGATAAAAATATAAGCTTAAATATATTCTTAATTTTTTATATAGTTTAATTTTCTAAAATATTATGCTTTATTAAATTTCTTAATTTGTCGTAATTTTATTATTAAATAAGAAAAGTGTATATATATATTTAAAATTAGTAATTACATAAATTATTTTCAATTTAATTATATTAAACTTTAAATTAAAGTAATAATATTTTGATTAATTGGCTTAAATAGATTCAAATTAAAATAATTTCATTAAAATTTTACCAAACTTTTTTTGTTCAAGTTTAAATTTCAAATTAATATATTAACTTTTATAAGATTAAATTCAAACCAAAATGTTCATATATTAATTTATAATATTTTTTAGAAATTAAAAAAGTCAAATTTTATTTATTGACTTTTGAGAGTTTAGACCTAAACCAGAATTTATAATAATTTTAAAAGAAATAGAAAAGAGTCAAGCAAATGAAAATGCCAGCCAATGGTGTACAGACAATCTAAATTTGGAGATGCAATTGATGAGCTTTGGATTGAAGTGAAAAAGCATACGAAAAGCCATCTTTAACAAAGATGCTTTAATACTCCAATGCCTACTTCTCATTTTCTCCTCTTTCTATACATTGATTCTCCATTTACAAAATTTCTTATCTAAACCCCACGCATTTTATAATAAAGAAAGCACCATACTTTCCCTTTACAAAAATCCAATCTTTCTCTCAATCTGTTGCTCTGTCTGGTTTTGTGATTCATTTTACAGTTGAGTATAGATTGATTTTGTTGGGAATGCGATTCTTTAGGAGGATCGCTGGGCTTCTGGGGCTTGCTAGGGACGACGGAGGACAGGAAACGAGGAATCAACAAGAAGGTGGTAGTGGTGGTGGCGAAGGAGATCAGAATCGTCAGAATCACGGCCAACCTCAATTTCATCAAAAGTTTCAAGATTCTGGGCTTCCTCGTAAAGGGTTCAGCGTTCCTGTCCAGGTTGCTGTTGAACGTTCCCATCTCGGCCCTATTCTTGTCCCTTGTAGCTCCGGCGATGGCGGCGTTCAGGTGAGCCTTTTTTAATCCTCTCCAAGGCGAATTCTTTTGCTCGTTGTTTCTTTCTCTCTTTTATCTCATCAAGTTTGACTTTTTTAGTTACTGTTTGGATTGGAATATCGGAATCTGGGAAACAAGTAATGGCTTTGACATACTTTGAATTTTAGTGATTTTACTGTTGTGATCACATCTTTTTATAAGGGAAAAGGCTGTTTTTACATTTTAATTCCCATGGGTTCAATTTCGGGGGTGGGAACTTATGGTTTCCTATTGTGGTACTTCGAAATAGAAACACTACTCGTGTCTATTGATTTTGACGAGGCAATAGCAGTAACGTCTTCTGTGCAAAAGAGCAAGAACTAAAAGGATGAGTTCATTCTCAGTGAGACATATATTTAGATACACGTAGTTTGTATGTGCAGTACATGACTTTATTAGTGCATTGGAATAAACTTCATTGCACGTATGAATGGCTTGTTGTCAGTTTTCGTTTTCTCGTTTTCACTTATTTGTTTTCTAAGAATTTCTGTTGGGAGGCTTACATCAGTTTCACTTATTTGTTTTCTAAGAATTTCCGTTATCAGGCTTACATCAGCCGTTGGTTTCTTTTTTTTTTTTTAATTCTCTCATAGGATCATAACTTCTACAGTACCTTTATACCATCTTTATGACCAGAATGTTTTTGCTGTAAACTTCTGTGCTAAGATGGTTATCCTCGTGTTTGATGGAGCTTTAATGGATTTTTTTCATGATTAACATAATGTTGCCCCCTTATATGCTGTGACGTTCTCATTTACTTCTACAATCTCCTGATTGGTCTTGATCATTGTGGTTCTGTTGCAACACTAGCAGTGGTGTCTGATTTTGCACAATTCCCAAATTGTGTAGCACTGACACTGTTGAAATGATTGGTTTAATCTGCTTGTGTATATTGATATCTAATCTCATTCCGTGTTATTTGGTTATTCATGCTAGTTTGGATCTATTGTCTGTCTGTGACGTTAGAGCAACAGCTGAACTCTTTTCCTTTTTTTTTTCCTTATTTGGTTTCTGTTATGAAAGTGGTTGAGTTATACCAAGATAGTATAGAAAATGCAATCGCACTGAACTGTTTGACTATGGGATAATAATGAGCTACAATGTGGAGATAGTGTGAGGCTTCTACACTGGGTTTAAGATATTGGGGGTTTTTTTTTTTCAATTTAAGAGCTTAGAGCGTGCTGCATCAAGGCCTGTCTTGATTTTGTTTTTGGCAATGAGACTTAGTCTGTATGGATCAAACTTCGTTCTTAGCGACTAGGGATGGTAGTTATGATGGAGGAATGTTCTGTATCTAGAGCACATCAATAGTGGACTATTATGGCAGTTTTCTATGGAATAGTAGCATTTTTGATAATTGCATAGGAAAGGAATAAGAAAGTTAAGACAGGGGAAAGTAGAAGAGTTTTTTTTCACTTGTTTTAGTTAACAGCTAAAAGCTAAAAGCTAATATCTGCCTGTTTACTGTGAATTACCATCATACATTGACTGAGCATTGTAGTCGAAGGCGAGGTGCGGTAGGTTGGGGTAGGAGGGTGATGTGTTGGGGAGAAGCAGGAGGGGATTGGGGTGGCAATGAAGATACAATTTAATTCAAATGACTAATTCCCACACGTGAACAAGAGGCTAGAAATTTGGTGAACATTTAATTGCAAAAGAGTGGCTCAGCTTTCTTTTACAGGATTCCACTAAGATCATATCTGCAGTTTCCCCTTTGGATAGCTACATAGAAGCTTTCCTCATACCAGAGCTTCACGTTGCACCCTTTGCACATTCATTATCCTGTACTTTCATGACCAATAGTAGCTCCTATATTTTTCTTGTGTTAATATGTTTTCTGCTTTCTAAAAGGTATACATGCTTAATCATAGATGCATATTGCCATTTGGGATTTTACAGCACCACACGCTCTTATTATCCTTTCCGTTATTTCTCTGCAAAACTGCTTATTTACTCGCTCTTTTGTGGTGTATTGCCTATTGTCACTCTGCACTCAAACCTCTGAGTCTCAACTGAGTTCCATAAGATCGGAAATGTGTAATTTGGGCTTGTTTCAAAGTAGCTTGGTACATCACTGGGCATATGACTCATTTTATTTTACCTTTATTTACATTTTGGGTTTACCAATGTGTCTATAATACCCCTCTCTCTTTCTCACAAACACACATCACACACGCACATTGTACACATTTGTGTATTTGTGCTTGTGAACAAATGCATAATGAGGGTTGTTATATGAGTGCTGCTGTGGATTGCTTGAACTTCCAGAAATTTTGGTTTAAGGTTTTCAAGGATTTAGTTTGACATTCTTTAAATTTCGTTCTAGCTAACATAGATGGATTGGATATTGTGTTAGTTGTTAACCACTATACTTTTACCGGTTGATTAATTGAACCTCTCACTTCTGGCATGATGGCCTAGTGCTTATTGAAGCTTTGAGCCATTATGTTGTTTATCTTTTATGAACTGCTTGTAAACAACCTGGTTTCCGTTGTATGAATCTGTAACACACTTTTGGGATGATAGCTTGATCCTCAAAATTGTGTATCTTTTTACCAACTGCTAGTCAGCGACCTGATCACATTGTATGACTTTGTAAAGCATGTGCAGTGCATTAATATTAGGAACTTTGCCACAAGTCAAGCTTAGTATTTGTATTGCAAAACTGATATGTACAGTCACTATTTTTGTGTTTATAGGGTCTAAGGTGGTATGGAAAGCGCCTCAGGATAGATGAAGACGGAGATGTTGCTGATGAGTTCATTGATGAGGTTTTGCCAGAGACATGGAATCATGATGACCATCAAAAGCCAATGCCGAGGTTCAAAATGAAGTATGAAACCCGGCCAGCTAAAGTAACAAAACAAGCAATGTCCCAGGATGGAAAGGTCCAACAGTGTGTCGAATATCACGGTAGATTGCAGTGGGTATGATTAATGCACGCGTTACAATGTAACTGAACTGCTACTGCTACGTCTGAACTGAACAGTGGCGACATTACATCTAAGATGGGAAAGTTCAGTTGAAGGGTGCTTGGGTTTATATCCAGCTTGTTTCTTTCTGAATAGATATGTAATTTTCACTGAGGTGTGTTTTGTAGAACCCTGCACCCAATTATTGTATCATCAATAGCTGAATTTCTGATTAGTTTTGATACTACAATTGGTTCTAGACTACTTTGATCAGATATGATTTACGAATCTTGTGGGAAGTGATGGTACTGCCAAATGGTATGAGATGGATAACTGTTGTGTATTAAGTAGATTGATCCTCCTAAGTGGTAAGTAGGAACAGTGGTTCCAATCATGGTTCAGGTGATTCTACCACCCGCTAATCTGAAAGCTAAGTTATTAACGGATTCGATTCAACTAGTACTTGCAAGTTTTAGCAATCAATTATCCCTTTACTCATCCATTAGTTTTTGTCATTTTTCGTAAGAATTGGTGGCTAGAAACATACATATGCATACAAAATATTGGAAGGTCGTTGAAGATGACTTGTTGTTGACTTTTAAGGTGACTTGTTGACCTTGAGGTCTCGGTCTTTCGTGGGCCTTGGTGACGAAGGCCTAAGCAAGTTTAGGCCTTCATTAACCTGCGAGGCTAATATGTCGACATATTTTAGACACAACGCCTATTTCTGTTCATACATGTCGTGGCCACAAGTTGTCTAAGAAAAGCGAACTTCGATTATTATCATAATCTGAAATATCTCTTATGGTCCCCTGTTTCTTCCGTCCTCTAATTTTCATGATTCTTGGAGTACTTGTTTGCATACACAATTCAAAGGACAAAAGTATCTTAAATGAATCTTTTTTATCTGCCGTGATCTTGATGTCATCTTTTGAACACACATGTCAAACCAATCAGAAAATGAAGTTTATCTTATCCCAAGATTTTTCTGTGTCTAATGCAGCACTCTTAATCTAAAACATCGTTCTTATACAAAACTTAAATACCTCACAATTCATTTCCAAATCTGCCAAAACTGCTTATTCATAGTAATTAACAAGGTCACGCAGAAAAAAGAAGGATTGTAACTCTATACATGTGAAGAACAGAAGGAAATTCCTTGAATTTGCCTTCACTCGAAAGTTGAGGCTCACTGGACAGGATATTATACTCTTTTAAGTTTGCAAAAACCTTTAGGTGTGTAACGTCGTCTGTCTTCTTCTTCAATCAAGTAGTGTTGAATTTGTGCTCAGTGGCGCTTGTTGAGGCCTGCATCACTCAATAAAAGCAGTGGATCTTTTATTGAAGAAGTACCAATACCATCAAAGGGTCGACACAAAAAAGGAAAAAGGGGGGAACTTTAATGGAAGCAGCTTGGTCTAGTTTGAAGTTTGAACGTAGACAAATAGACAGGTACTGAGTACTGACCCCAATGGATGTGACGAAGTTGCAGACAGCACATTTGACAGATCGGGCTCCATATTGGTACATCAATAGCATCCTGCAGTTTCCACAGTTGACGTGTGCCACTTGATTTGCTGTCAGAATAAATAAATACCCCTTTCATTCTTATATTTCTTAATCTTTTTTTTTCCCCCTTCTTCTTTCTGGAGGTAAATAAATACAGTTCCTTCCTACCTTCCAAGGCTAGATTGACTGTGTGACAGCAAGAACACTGCACGCTTGTTGCTCCACGAATGTACATGAGCAAGGTGTGACAGCCTCCACAAACCAGCTGTGCCATTTCGGTCCCTTCTCAAAGTTCCACATACAAATTATTATTTGGACATAACTAAATACTATTTAAGAGTGCCATTTGGATTTCAACAATTTTTCAAGTAAAAAATATAGAGTAAACTGAGTATTGATTTAATGACCTAGTGATGCAAAGAAAGAATGGAATTGAAGGCATTTTCTAACTTTGATACAGTGGGTTGAAAGCTAGTTAGTGAATCCAAGTAGGTAAAAGATTCATACCAGGAGGTGGCACAGCTGTGACTGCATTGCAAACAGCACAGCAGACGGAGGTTGCTCCAACTGGATAGAGTAAGAGGTTTCGACATCCGGAGCAGACAAGCTGGCTCTGTGCACCTGATAAACACAAGAGAAAAAAAAAAAGTTGTTAACACTATAACTAGAAATCACCATCAAACTTCACATTCCAGTTTTGTACCATGTCAAACTATCATCATCACCATCAATTATGTTACATTAGAAACTGAAACTTGAATCATCAAGGCCATGACCATTTCTCATTTTCTTATTTTGGAAATAAGAATTGAGTGATTTAAGATACCATTGGCAGGTGGTGTATATGATGGTGGAGGAGTAGTAGGATAGGGTGCAAGAGGAACTGGCATTGTAGTGTCTCACAAAACTACGCTTTTCTTTCTCAATTTCCTTCAATCATACAGCTTCAGGGACGGATAAGGGAATCCAACCTCTCATTCTTGACAAGCCTGTATCCAACCAAACATCTACCAAACCTGTACCACAATATCACTGCAGATATTACTTGAACAGCAGAAATCTGCAAATTTTCAGAACTTGGATTTATATTGAGAATTCTCATAGGTACATGTAGTAAAAAAGAAAAAAAAATTGCTGTATACTTTAACGTAGTAATTTAAGGAAATATATGATCAATAAAGAATTTAGAATCCAATTTAGTAATTTCATGTTTAGAAAACATACAAGAGGGCAATTAGGTGTGTGTCAGGAAAAGCAAAAGCTTGCGGACACTAAATAAGCGTAGAATTCCAGTTAAGCATTAGTTAAAGAGTGTGGCAAGCACATACCTTTATCAACTTGCAGATGAAGTAGAGAGAGAGAGAGAGAGAGAGAGAGAGAGAGGCAGGGAGGGAGGGAGGGAGGGAGGGATTTAAGTGGAGAAAGAATGATAAGAACAGTGAAGAAAGTTGGTTTTGGGTAGTTAAAAGAGGGAGATTTAAAGTTTTACCATGTAAAGGCTCCATTTTTATTCATCTTTTTGCGTAGGTAAACACGGTGGTTATGGTTTAGCTTGACTGAGTTGGTGGCATATCAAGCTCAAACTTTGACAGGAACTCCTGGGTCCTACAACTCTGTCTCTGTCTTTGGTGTAAAACCTTGCATGCACGTGAGTGTTGCATTCAACCGCAGGCATCCTTTTTCATGGGAAGATGAAGAGCTTGGATTGAACCACATCACAGATCAAGAACAAAATCATGACTGTTCTCTCATATTTTCATATCTATCCGGTGGTCCAATGAACTCCCTAATCATCTTGGCAAAACTATGATTAGCTCTCACACCTGCTGCTCCAATCATCCAGTTGTATGCAATTGTAACCCAACTTATGGGTAAGACTACACTTGCCTTTTTTTTTTAACTTTTGAAGTGTGAATAAGCCTTTTTTTTTTTACCGTAAAAACTGTTTTCAAGAAAATTGAGATTGTAAAATCTAAAAGCACTGTTTTCATATAAATAGCTTTTTTATAAGTTAAAATATAATTTCTAAGAAGCTTAAATTTGAAACTTTTAAAAAATAGTATTTTTTTAAGTAAAATTTTTAAATTAATTAATAAATCTATTTTTTAGCCATATTTTCTTTTATGTTTTACACATAATACTCACAAATACATCTTCACGCTTATTTTGAGATTTATATAATATTATTTGACTTTTTATATATTTTAATATTTATTTTTTATATTAGTTTTATTTATACTATAATCTATATAAAAGATTTGGTTAGATATATTTTTATTTATATTTTATATAGTTTAAAATTATATAACAATTAATATATTGTACTTTGTATATTGTTTAATATATTTTAAATAATATTTATATGCATAAATAATTTTTATTACAAAATAAAATATAAAGTACTTTTTATGTTTATGATATCAAGCAGTTTATTGTATGAATCTCTTTCAAAAAAAACTTTTTTTTAAATAACAGCTAAATAATCAACTGATTTTTTAAAAAAGATATTTTTAAAGAAGTTTTTAAAGAAGCTCTACTAATAAATGTCTTGCTAAACAAACTCTCCAGATATAAACCATCCAATAGGTATTTGGTTTCATTTCTGACGCTAGCCTACGTCATGCTTACATTATGCCCCTAGTTTCATTTCTACGCTGGTCCTACATCTGCTTAAATTATGCCCTTTCAACACCTTAGGCCCATGGACATGTGCTGACAGCCATTGTAGTGTTGTTAAAATAGATGTCGAAACTGACTCCGTCTCTATTGCCAGCTAGGATTTTAGATGTAAAGACTGAAGAGGTTCTCAAAGGTTTTTCTGTCAATTTTTGAAGCTGTTGGTCTTCAGTTACAAGTTGCAACAGAAGAAGATCACTTCCCCTGTTCCGTAAACTTCAGCCGGCATTTCAACCAATGATGTTTTGCTCGTAAACTCTCGTAATTGGACCGTTACTCATCATTACACTTATTGCGAGGGCAACCACTGTGTAGACTAATTAGCGCACTATGCCACCCATTTTAATATGGGAGTCACTTTTTTTTTGTTACAAAGGAAGAAAAGCACAAAACGCTAAGCTAACGCAGTTCCCACCGGGAAACAACTCCAAGCTTGTCCCGGGGCAGCAGGTGAAGAATCGGTAGAGGGGGATCTTTGAATACATGAAGGCCCAGACCAGACAGTCAGGCAAGAGCAGCCAAAGTATCCGCACACTGGTTCCCTTCGCGATGGATATGCTGGATCTGCACCTCCCAGTCGCGGCGGAGAAGCTAGTGAGTACCTATCAGCACAATTTCGTCCGATCAGTCTTTGCAATGTTATTTATAAGATTCTGTCCATAGTTCTTGTTAATTGCTTGAAACCCCATTTGGATTACTGAGTCGCGGAAACTCAATGTAGTTTCATCCCGGGCTGCCACATTACTGACAACATCATTATCGTCCAGAAAGTCATACATTCGATGCACAAAATAAATGGGCGTATGGGCTACCTTACTATTAAAGTGAACTTGGAAAAAGCTTATGATCGTTTCCGGTGGGATTTTATCCAGCATACGTTAGAAGATATCGGGCTCTAGGCTCCTCTAATCAGGCTCATTATGAAGTCACTTATTTAAAAGCTCCACCCATAGGGTGTCATATTCTCCTCACTGAGGATCAGTCGAGAACTTGTTTTTCCCGACCCATTTTGTAACTGTATCGTCTTTCCCTTTATGTAAAAAAAAAATTCGATCTTTTCCATTAGATAAGGTTAAAACGTAAACTAAATAAATTATTTTATAAATTAATAAATTAAAATTAAATAATAAGTTTAATTTGAATAACTTTTATAATTTTTAATATGTTTTTAATCTCAACCTACTATCCTTTGTAAAATCAAAACGAATTACAATATATTCAATGAGACTCAAAATTTCAACTTTTTGAAATAAATATTTTTTGAGATTAGCATTATTACTTAAATAAAATAACTTTCTTACTAAAATTAATTTTATTTTAATGTGACCTACATTATTTTATATGCGAGTTTATTGTGTACGAGTTATTGAAATTACCTGATCCTCAAACGTTATTCAATTAAAAAAAAATTAGTGGGGAGACTTTTTATCTATCACTAGTAACAATACATAAAACAAACACGTGATATGTTCTGTTAAAAAGAATTAATGATAGAAGGTATCATAAAGTTGACTTCTCAAAGTTAGCTGCCTTATCCAAATCCTCTTGACGTCTCCAGGTTAGCTGCCTAATCCAAATCCTGCTATCAAAACTTGTGTAAATATGGAAAAAGTTGTTGACGTCACATCTCTAGAACTTTTTCCATACTTAGTCAAATAGCTTTCCTTATTAGATACATCGATCTGTATACATACACATACAATATAGCTAAAGATTGGATCGTAAAAATTAGGTATGTATACCGCCAAATTAATAGAGCTGCATATTGGTTAGTTAACTACGCTGATTTTTAGAATTTGGTATTCATCTATTTCAAAACCCGCCTGTAAGTTATCTATCTATCTTAATAGAAGATATTTCGAAGATCTCTTTCCCGTCTAGTTAGTTAAGGTTTATGTATATCCTTTCCAGAAAAACACACACACACACAAGGTATACAGGAAGAAGAAAAAGGGCATGTCGGTTGAGACAAAAGAGCTTGTGATGAATGGAAAGGAGCATTAATAAAGTTATGGGCAGTATTAGATCTGGATTTGAGAATCTAGAGAAAGCCTATTTAAAAAATCATGAGTTTGGTCCATGGATAAGCATACTTACAAAAGTAACAAAACACCCCAAGGGACCACCTTTTATTGCCCTTGTTCTTTTCTTGCCTTTTTCCCGAATTTCAAGTGGATCCCATTTGGATATTCTTTGCTTTTATTCTATGATTAAAGCTCCCATGGCATGTCTTTTTGTTTTATGATGGAGAAGTTCTGATAATGGTAATTATTAAAAAAATTTAATTGATAAAATTTTTAAATTATTTAATTTTTAATTCAGTTTTTAATTTAATTTAATTTAATAACTCTTATTATTAAAAACTGATTTCATAGTTAATTGTTTAATTTTTGTAAAATAATAAATTCTTACAAATTAAAATAAATCAATTAATTTTATTTAATATTTTTAATTAAAATTTAAAATCTTTGATAAGTAAGAATAATATCTTTCAATCATAATTCAAAATTTTTAATTTTATTTAATATTTAATCAATTTTATAATATTTTATTGAATTTTTTAAACTTTAAATATTTTATCTATATAACTTAATAAATCCTGCGCTTACACGCAAGTTCTGACATTAGATCAAATAAATAGTGGAAAGACAATATTACTTGAGATTAGAGATATTGTCTATTGAGTAAAATTATGTGTATATATACACACACACACACACACATATATATATATATATATATATATATATATATGATTCTTATATCAATGAAACCGGTTACTTTTTAAGTGTATTTAAATATATGTTTTAAATAAATTATTTAAATCAGTAAATTTAACTTAAATAATTTTTATAATTTTATTTTATATTTATTTTTAACCAACTATTATTTTTAAAATTGAGGAGAATTATAACTCTTAATTATAATTCAAAATTTTTAACTCTTTAAATTTAAAACTTCATAAAAAAGATTAGTTTAAATGTTTGAACATAACATATTTTTTCTAAATTATCTGCATATATTTTTTACAATTTAAATTGCCATAAAAATGAACACTTTCTAAAGTAGATCAGGACATATGCAATTATGTTGTTCTATTCGTTCTATTTGCTTGTAGCACTTAATTATTCATCAACTGATTGAGAAAACTTTAGCCTAATCTTAATCAGGTGGTGACAAAAAGTGAGTATTTGTTCTTAATTCATCGAGCATACCCTAGATGCGTGATCAAAAAGGTCTCGGTTGGAGCAGCATACTTCAACTTGTTTAAGTTCTCGTGGTGATGATGTGTAGATAAAAGACAAGAAAAGGATTAGACAGCTTCATCACGCTAGATTCATTTGGTGAAGCTTTAGGATAAACTTCATTTATGGTAGTCATGAGGACGTCCTTTTAGTTGCTCAGACCACGTTCACGAGAAATCATGTCAAGCAACTTGCAGCCAAAACATGGACTCCATGCCCTCAAAGGGTACTCCACTGATTGAGGAGTTACATTTCTTTTGACCATGATCATGGATCATTTCTAAGAATTCTTCGAGGATTTTTTTTTTTAAAACCAATAGTTTTGTATTAAGAGTTTCTTGTTATTAGTAGTTGCTAATATCACTCATTTGGGACCAAAAGGTATAAATTCGAGTCATAAAAATAACATTTTAATATAGAGGAAAAGTTGCGAATAATTGATGACTCCCTTTGACCTTCACAAAGCAGAAAGTCTTGTGTATTAAAGTTTGCATTTTAATGACAAGCTTTAAAGCAAGAGATAAAATTAGGGGGCGCTTGGTTTATAGAGGGTAATGGGAATAGGAATATGAATGAATATAACGAATAATGAGAATGGATATGATCATTATAATTATGATAGTTGGTTAAGATAGATGAATGATTCCATTACCTTTGATAGTGGTTGGTTTGTTAAAAATCTTGAAAAATAAAAATTTGTTAAAATTTTATTTTATATCAAATTATAAATATATTTTCATTAATTATATTTTATGCACCCTATTTATAATGACAGAATATTTAAAATCAATTATATTGTGGTATTTCATTTTCAAAACAACGGAGCAACCTTTGTTATGTTCCTCTTTTCCTTTTCTGTTTTCATTTCAAAATATAATTTCAATACTGCATGAATGTGCAGATCATGATGCGGTTTCCAAATGATGAAAGACAAAAACAGAGTTTTTCTTGTTCAGACAAGATTATAACAATTTACGTATACATAGATTCACTAGGAAAGCATTCCTAGAAGAGTTACGGAGTTGATCAGATGGGAATGACAATTCAGACGTATGACATGATAGGAACAAATTACAAATAATCAAGGAAGCTTTTAATGCATGGTGAATAAGACTACGACGCAAATGCCCAATATGACAAAAACTTCAACTACTTTGCTAACGTGGAAAGCAGCATCGGAGAAATACACAAAGTAATAACTCTCGTCCCTCTCAATTACGAGGAGAATAGAGTAATACTCGAAAATGGGTAATCAAATTAATACCTCTTCAATCATATTTTCCTACCAAGTTCTAACTTTTATTCCATCCCCATTCCTTATTTCTCATACCTACGAAACAAGCACCCTCTTACTCCTTTATAAAGGGAATGTTACATGTTCGAGTATATAACTGATGACTTTCTCTCGATTCTTACAAAACAGAGAGCCTTGTGCACGGAGATTTGCCTTTTGCCCTTTGCCCTTATTAGTTATTTAAATTGAGAATTTTACGAACTTAATTTTGAATTTTGAATTTATTAAATATTTATTATTTACAATATTCAAAGTTTAAATGTATTAAAATTGTGAATTTTTGGGGTTAGAAAAGATTCGGACAATATAATATATCACATCAGATTTTTGTCTAATGAAACCAATTAGCCAAGTAATTTGACTTGACCAGTAAAAAGCTACTAGGAAACAAAATTCAATAGATATGGATAAGGGCAGAAACAAAATTTCAACTTAAAATATTAACTGCATGATATACTCAACTTTGAGGATTAAAGAGTTTGGTAATTCAGCTATACAAACCACATTTGTCAAAGATATCAAGAAAGTGTCGAAGAAATTTACATCAACTTTTGTACCCTTGCATGTTGCATCTGCATTAGTTCAAGTGAGGAAAACATTGTCTCTACCCCATTCTCTCCATTCCAATACATTATTTTACCTGCATGAATAATTGTTGGTTTTCATATGAAATAAAGGGAATAAATTTTGTTATTTATTATTATATTTTAATAATTAATGAATAAATTATCCATAAAAATAATTATATAATAAATATAATAATAATGAATTATTAAGTATAAATAGACTATAATTAAACTCTAGCGAGAACTTTTAAAATATTATAAAGTTGTTAAGATCTTTGAGAACTTAAAAAGAGCAATTGAGTGAATGTGTTAGTGAGAACTTTTAAAATATTATAAAGTTGTTAAGATCTTTGAGAACTTAAAAAGAGCAATTGAGGGAATCTGTGCATACTTAATATTAAATGAAATAATCATTAAATATACAAATTAGTCATTACATTAATTAATTTTGGGCAATCACCTACGTTTAATTGGATAACTAGATAACAAGACTTCTCTTAATCACTTTGTAGACCTACCGATAGTTAATCACCCATAACCTTCTATTTACCGAGAATAGATTTTTTGTTCCCTACATCCCTATTCCCTTATTCTCGTCTCATTTCAGCCGTCTAATTTTTGTAAGTCTCATTTATTGAATAGATAGATTTTCATGAAGGTAGAACAGAATAATGAGAACAGGTGATCTGATCTCCTATTTATCTAATAAATAACACCTTTTATCTAGTTGGTGAATAATATTTTATTCAATAATTAGCACAACTTATGTACAATATTCAATAGTGAACAACCTAATCTATGTACATGTCAAACAATACTTATTCACAAAATAAGTCATTTAAACTTAATTTTCAAACTTCAACTCTTTCAATTTTGTTTGTAAATTAATAGGTTTTTAAAATTTTCCCTTTATCATGATAAAGTATGTGTCTACCTACATATAAATGATCACACAATGATTGAACTCCTAATTCATTGGAAATAATAATGATAAAATTATAATAAAAATTACAATGATTGTTATACATCACGTGAATATTGTTTCTTATTTTTGGTCCATTTGACTTAAATTGTCTTAAAATTCTCTTAAACTTTATTTCTTGTACTTTGCTTACTTGTCTGTTCTTTGATTGTGCAATTTATTCAATAAATCATTTGTTCAGTCTATTCTTCTATGGTACTTGATGTCTTGATCATTTATTAAGAATAGTATTTTTATTATTAAAACCGTGTTAAGACATACGCTAATCATCTTGTTACTCAAAAGAGGGGTGAATTAGGCATTTACAAATTTAATGAAAATTTCCAACAAAATAACTCAATTTAATAACAATCATTATATATAAGAATAAAGAAATTGCTTAGCAAAAATCAATCAAACAGTTGAATAATAACTTAAAGATAATAGGGAAGAGACAACGCAAACCGATTTATAGTAATTTGACAAATAACCCTTCCCTATATTTACTCTTAAGATTTTCATGTAATTCTATTATAATTCTTCTCTCAAGACGAAGAATAGTCTTTGTACAATCTTTTCTTAATAAAAAGGAATCATTTTACAATCTTCTTTTACAACAAAGAGAAACCTTGATTTCAAATGAACAACCATAAGTGCAATAATATAATACATCACTTTATCATTTGATAACTTCAAAAGGACACTCTAACACAAATATAAGATAATGATGTTCAAATGAATGTAAAACATTTAGAAATATTTGTAAAAACACACTTAAATACTTATTGATGCTATATCCAATATGAAAACATGTATTTATATGATTTTAAGACCCCTATTAGCTATTGGTGCCAAAGACTAGTTGTTAAAATAGCTAGTTGTAGAGAATTGGTTGACTAGTCTGATATATTGATCAACTAGTCTACATTAAATGTAACATCCCACCCCCCCTACTAGAAGAGTAAAATAGTAAAATTGACATAGGATGGGCTAGATTGGTATTGTATAGGACTGCTCTGGTCATGCATTATAGGATTGGTATTCAGTTGCATTTGTGCACATAAAATGGTTTTACATGCATACATTGATATTCCCGGTCTGTTTGATTAATTATAATTGGTCTGTTTGATTAACTGAAATTGGTTAGGAATTTCGAAAATTTGGGGCTATTGATTGAGGAAAATTTTTTGGAGAGTGTCATTAGTCATTTTACAATATTAGAGAATTTCAGGAAATTTTCTGGAATTTTTCGAGGTTAAAACCCGGACTAGGAAAAATGTCGGGGCCAGACCGACCGAAAATCTAGAATTGAATTGTTGGCAATGGTATTGAATTATGGACAAATGGCTATAGGAATTATTAGTGGACAAGTGGCATGTATTAGCATTTTTGATTAAAAATAACTAAATGGAAGAGATTAATGTAATGGTGACAAGTGGCTTACTTTAAACCAAGTATTTTAACCTAGATTTTTATTCATTTTGAAGCTTCTTTGGTGCTCTTCCACGACACCTCTCCCTTGGAAGCTACTTGATGTTATTTTCTTGAAATTTTTCTCCTCTCTCTTCGTGGATCACCATAGTTCTTTCTTGTGTTGTGAGTTTTCATCACTTTGGAGTTAAGCCTTTTCATCATCTTGTCTTGCTTGTGTTGCTCTCCATGAAAAGCGATTTTTCTTGTCCTTCCATGATGGTTGTCGATGGTGGTAAAGAAGACTAGGGTTTGGTGGTTTTGAAGGATCTTGAAGCTTTAGTGATTAAATCAA